>ML663565.1:18975356-19052771 GCA_007570785.1 Antilocapra americana
GAAGAAAAGCTATGACCAACCTCGTCAGCATATTTAAAAGCAGTACACTAGGCTTCCCTGTCCATCACCAACTCTCAGAGCTTGCTCCAGCTCATGTCCATGAAGTTGGTGACGACATCCAACCATCTCATCCTCTGTCATCCGTTTCTCCTCCTGCCTTCAGTCTTTCCCAGGATCAGAGTCTTTTCCATCGAGTCAGTTCTTTGCATCAGGGGACCAAAGCATTGGAGTTTCAGCTTCAGCATCAGTCCTTCCAGTGAATATTCAGGATGGATTACCTTTACAATTGACTGGTTGGATCTCCTTGCAGTCCAAGGTCTTCTCCAACACCACAGTTCAAAAGCATCAATTCTTTGGAGCACAACTTTCTTTATAGTCCATATAGTAATGTCTCTGCTTTTTAATATGCTGATGAGGTTGGTCATAGCTTTTGTTCCAAGGAGAAAGCATCTTTTAATTTCAGGGCTGCAGTCACCATCTGCAGTGATTTTGGAGCCCAAGAAAATAAAGTCTGTCACTGTTTTCATTGTTTCCCCATCTACTAGCCATGAAGTGATGGGACCGGATGCCATGATCTTAGTTTTCCAAAAGTTGAGTTTTGAGCCAGCTTTTGCACTCTCCTCTTTCACTTTCATCATGAGGCTCTTTAGTTCCTCTTTACTTTCTGCCATAAGGGTGGTGTCATCTGCATATCTGAGGTTATTGATATTTCTCCCAGCCATCTTGATTCAGGCTTGTGCTTCATCCAGCCCAGCATTTTTCATGATGTACTCTGCATATAAGTTAAATAAGCAGGGTGACAATATATAGCCTTGATGTACTCCTTTTCCATTTTGGAGCCAGCAACTCCAAAGGGCCTAAAAAGATATCAACTGTCCACATGGCTTCTTGTAAGGAAACATGGAAGGAGGTATGCAAGTCTTTTCAGATGTTTAACTACATAAGAATCATCATATTAGTCCCAAAGAGCTTATACCAATGTATATTTCAAAGCCATCTCTTGATGATTACTTTCAGTTTAGGCCTCCAGAATTCATACATAATATGATCAGTGAAACCTGAGTTTATTGTAACAAGCACAAATAAATACATAACAAAGTAAAGTGAATGAGATTCTGCAAAGGCAACAGTTACGCTTTCATAGCATTTACTTATTGAATTTATCAGAAATAGTTAATAAAATATGAACCAAATATTGCAAAAATAAAAAATGAGATTTTATTTTATTTATTTTATTTATTTTTTTATTAGTTTTGCCATACAATAACATGATATCACCATGGGATTACATATGCTCCCCCTCCAGAACCCCCCTCTCTCCTCCCTCCCCCTGGGAAATCTCGTTGCACCAGCCCTGAGCATCGATCCTGGGCTGGCGATTGATTAGACGTATGATAATTAACATGTTTAACTTACTAAAAAATAGCAAGCCATATTGTAAAAAATAAATTTTTCATGAAAAATTATCAAAGTCAGAGAATCAGGTAAAGAGTTACAAAGCAGATTACATACCACTAGAAGTACCTAAAAGAGAGAATTAAAATACATTTAAAAATAAATTAAAAGAAGACACACAAACTGATGCGTGAAAAGGAAAGAAGAGAAGAGATTTTTTTTTAATGGCCTGAACAATGGGGAAAACAGAATGAGATAGTGTAAGGTATACTTTACCAGAGTCTCAGGATGAAAAGATGGATAGTGTGAAAAATAAGTTATATTTGAAGAGATAGTAGCTGTGATTTTTCTCAGATCTGAGGAAAAATACCAGTCTACAAAGGCAAGAGGTGAAATTAATCCCAAGTAGAATAATAAATAAAATGAAATAATAAATATCAGTAAATAAAATGAAACACACCTACGTCCATTGTAATAAAACCTCAGAATACCAAGGTGATTTTAAAATTTATATAGAATAACAAAGGCCTGAGAGGAGCCAAGACATTACTCAAGATGAAGAAGAGAACAGGACTGTTGCTCTACCATGTATTAAGTCTTTGTATAATGCTCTTTTAATGAAGGTGGTGGTTTGGTTTTTGTTGGAAAGGGACTGGTGGGACATGCACACACACACACACACACACACACACACACACACACACAGAGCCCCATTAGAGTCACTCAGTCATGTCTGACTCTTTGCAACCCCATGAACCACAGCATGCCAGGCCTCCCTGTCCATCACCAACTCCCAGAACTTACTCAAACTCATGTCCATCGCATCAGTTATATCATCTAGCCATCTCATCCTCTGTTATCCCCTTTTCCTCCTGCGCCCAATCCTTCCCAGCATCAGGGTCTTTTCCAGTGAGTCAGCTCTTCACATCAGTTGGCCAAAGTATTAGAGTTTCAGCTTCAACATCAGTCCTTCCAATGAACACCCAGAACTGATCTCCTTTAGGATGGACTGGTTGGATCTCCTTGCATTCCTAGGGACTCTCAAGAGTCTTCTCCAACACCACAGTTCAAAAGCATTAATTCTTCGGCACTCAGCTTTCTTTATAGTCTAACTCTCACATCCATGCATGACCACTGGAAAAACCATAGCCTTGACTAGATGAACCTTTGTTGGCAAAGTAATGTTTCTGCTTTTTAATATGTTGTCTAGGTTGGTCATAACTTTCCTTCCAAGGAGTAAGCGTCTTTTAATTTCATGACTGCAATGACTATCTGCAGTGATTTAGGATCCCAGAAAAATAAGATTGATAAATTTTGCTATATTAAAATAAAGAAATTCTATTTATAAAACAGCACCATGAAGAAAGTGCACATCAACCCAATGTTGTAGATAGTATTTATAACTTATGTATTTAGGGTCGCAAAGAGTCAGACATGGCTTAACAACTGAAAAGCAAGAACATATGTAACCAATAATGAAATGATATCTAAAATGTTATTTCTGAGAAATAACACAGCTCATTAAGAAAACCTAAAGTAATCCAGGGGAAAAGGACAAAAAACAACAGTAGACATATCACAAAACGTGAAGAGACAATATGCATATAAAATTATGTGATCCTATGATCACAGCATTGCAAATTAAACAACAGTAAGTTATCATTTTGTACTACTCTTTTGGCCACAAAATAAATCTGCCAAGGATCAGAGGTTGAAATATAAACTTATAGAAACACATTGAAAATAATTTAGTCCTGTCTTAGATGATTGAATATAAAATCCCCACCATCTGGCAATTTTATTCAGGGTATCAATCTGGGAAAATTCTTGCATTTATGTACCAATAGAGTTTTTACAAAAAAAGTCATAACATCATCATTCATAATAGAAATATGAAATGAAAACGACATAAATGTTCATCAACATGAAAATGTATCAATTATAGCATGTTCACTCAATGGAAAATTATACAACAGTATGTCAATGATGCTTAAAAGTATAATTTTAGGTTAAAAAGTCAGTCATAAGAGAGAACTCGACATGATGATTCTATTTTTGTAAAGTTCAAAACCAAGCAAAAACAGAATATTATTTAGTAATGTGTGTGTTACTAATCACAATGATTATAATAATTAGTAACAATTAAGATTGTCACAGTGCTTACCATATGCAAGGCCTCTTTCTACATACTATAAATGTATTAACAAGTATCATTCTTATATGAGATAGATACTGTTATCAATAATTATCCCCAAAATAATAATTTGGAAACTGAGGTAAAAGGGGTTAATGTAGACTAAGAGTCAGCATTCTTAAATATTATGCTATACTGCACAGAAGTGATCACTAGGAGATATATGTTAAAGTGGGGAGATGGGATGGGGAGGAGCACATAGGTTGATGCAAAAGTATTAGTAACGTTTAAGTTGTTGGTCCAATCCTGAGTGACAGGTACACATTTTAGTATTTTCTACCCTAATATTCATATATATTATACATATTGCACTTTCAAATGTATATAAATGTTTTTGAAAGAATATAATTTGATGATCATTAGGCCATCACCTATCTGCTTCTAATATCTTATTAAATTTAGCCATCTGTTTTGCCCTACGATTCTACTTACTGGTGGGTTTCTTCTGAAAGAAAATGAATGTGAAGTCGCTCAGTCAGGTCTTTGGGACCCCATGGATTGTAGCCTACCAGGCTCCTCAGTCAATGGGATTTTGCAGGCAAGAATACTGGATTGGGTTGCCATTTCCTTTTCCAGGAGATCTGCCTGACCCAGGGGTTGAACCCTGGTCTCCTGTATTGTAGGCAGACGCTTTACTGTCTGAGCTGCCAGGGAAGTCTACCAGGGTCTCTTGTAAGCATCACTGATTGTGTACTTTGCAGTACCAGGCATTGTCCTAAACATTTTATATACCTTCTTTCTCTTATTGTTAAGTAATCTCATGATGTAGGTATTTTTATCATTATTGTTCTAATTTTACTGTTAAAAAAAGAAAATAGTGTATAGAAGAAAGTCATGTAACTTAATCAAAGTCACACAGCTAGGTAGTACAAAAACCATATTTTTATCCATCCTATCCTTAAGTCTGTTTTTATAAGCACAGGTTATTCTCATCTACCTAAAGCAGAATAGTAAATTAATTACAAAATAGACTTGTCCAAAGTTACATGACTTTTTTGTTAACTATTACTAAGCCAGTGGTTTCTAAGCATCATTTTATTTACCCTTTGTTCAAGGTAAATTTACATACATTTACAGAAGTCTGGTATATAAAATAGATAAAAACAAAACTTATCTGGTTGGAGTAAATGAAAATCCACCTATACTGATTTTCAGAGGTTCTGCCAAATCTATTTGTGAAACAACAGTTTTTGGACAATTGAATGTTGGTGATAGATTGGATAATTGTGACCCTTTCTACTATAGAAATGTATATACATGCCCTTTGCCAAGATATTTAGGCATACCTAGCTTTAATGTAGACAGAATGTGTTTTCCCTCCTTGTCTGTTACGCTCCTTATCTGTCACTGTTGAACTTGGCCATGTGACTTGCCTTTGCCAATGAAATGGTAGCAAATGTGATATAAGAAAGACTCTAAATACTGCTGTGTACTCTGGCTTGGATTCTTGTGTTCCTGCCTTTGCAATAAGAAGAGCATGCTCTGAATAACTGTTTGTTCTACAGTGGAATATGTGGAATAAATCCAACCTGACCTGCAGATGAACTCACTGAGCTTGATTAAGCCCAACCAGGAACAGTAAAAATTCACTTGACCCACAGACATAGAAACAAGAAAAAATGTTTGCCATGATAAGCCACTGAGATTTAGGGATTGTTTGTTATATAGCATTGTTACAGCAAAAGCTGCCTAACACAATAAGTGTATTGTAATTCAGAACACAGTATTAACAAAAGCAAGTTCTTCAGCATTTAAGACACTTCCATGAGAGTCAGTACCATGCAGTAAAAGAAGAATAGCCTCCAGGGGCTGGTAGACTTGGTTAAAGGCTGAAATTACTGAGTATCTGGACCTCAGTTTCCACATCTAACAAATGGACACATGGGTTTGGTGTGTGTGTGTGTATGTGTGTATATATATAAATTTAACAAATGCTGGTTTATTATTGTATCATAATTATTAAGCAAATAATGGAGATACAAGAACCCCTTTTCAAAATAGAATATATTACTCTATTTTATCCCCATTTTTGTTCCAAGTAAAAGACAGTGACAGGGTCACTATATCTATGACACATACTCAAAATTCAATGTTAGGAAAAAACCCAAACTGTGCCCCAATAATTTGAGAACTTTGTCCTGTTTCTTATTTTCCTGAGAGTAATGCCAGCAATGGAAAGGGCCTTGTTTATTAAACTGTGATCCCGCAGTGCCTATTTGACAATAAAGATTTAACTTTCCATTTCCTTATTATTAAAGATTCTGAAGATGCCTGAAGTTTCTTGTCAAAAATTTACTTATCTATTATGCACCACTAAATTTGTGTGGTGTCCTACATTTGAACTCATCTTCTACAACACAGAGAATCTGTTGAAAACGGTCTCTTTTTTTCCGTGGCCTTCATGATACAATGACTCACTCCCTTGTGGGTGGTAGGTAACTCTGCCCTTGGTCATTGAGTGAATGATTTGGAAAGCTTCTGTGGCTGAATGAATTTGAGTTAAATGATGCAGTAGGAAAGATGAGGGTCATGGAAAGAGCATGGCACTGCAGATTGTCAAGTGATGCGTGGCAGCCTTCTGGAATGTGGTGCAGATGGAAAGGCTGTGAATATGTTTCAGGTACTGCAGAAATTAGAACAAGCAGAAATCCACACAGGTTCCCCCTGGACATTGGGATCTGGTGTCAGTGTTCTTAGAAATACAGATGGTGTTACAATACACCTAATAGCCTTAACTTTGACCATCTGGACCCTAAGAGGCTGCTTGCTTGGATTCCCATGTTTTACTGCATGGGAAGCAATTAGACATAATGTTTCTGTACTTTTTTTTTAAACTGATAACCTTGGCATTCCTATTTTCTTTCTGTGATATGATCCCTCCACGTTTGTCACTTCTAACTCTCTCTGCTCTGAGCTGATTGGGACACCTGATTCCAAGTAATTCTACTCTGTCCCTCATTCATCATATGGGAACAAATTTGTAGATGGGGACTCTGAGCAGCTCCCATGCTCCAAGATAAGGTGATATGCTCATAAATAATTTGGTTCTGTCAACAAGCAGCAGAAGAAACGTCGGCCATAAACTTTTAATGTTGTCTTTGTTGCATGACTTAAGAGAAAGGCACTGCCTCTCTGAGGTGCTGCAAAGCAATCACTCAAGATACAATCCCATTTGAACGGCAGGGTAATTCTTCGTGGTATTGATTTGTGTTTTGCTCTCCTGCCCATTTGAAGAGAGTATCCAGGCCTCCATGTTCATGTTTGCCTCAGGAGAACTTCATGTTATCAGGTTCGATAGCTGAGGCTGCTGGACTTTACTCCTACAACCGAGTTTCTGGAATAACTACTAGTGACCAATTTAAAGAGCAGCGGGAAATTAAAAAAAAAAAGCACTGGTTGAATTCTGTTCCCCTAAAAGATATGTTGAAGCCCTACCTCTCAATACTTATGAATATAATCTAATTTAGAACCTTTGCAATAATCAAATTAAGGTGAGGTCATACTGGATTAGGATGGGCATTAAATCTTATGATTAATGTTCTTAGGAAAAGGCTATGTAAGTAAAGATGCAGACAAACACAGGGAGAACACCGTATGAAAAGGAGGTAAAAATTGTAGTGATACAGCTGCAAGTCAAGGGGCACCAAGGATTGCCAGCAACCACCAGGAGAAGCTAGGAGAAAAATCACAGGACAAATTCTCGGCTCAAGCCTCCAGAAGAAACCAAGCTTCCTGACACCTGGATCACAGACTTCTAGCCTCCGAATTTGCAAGAGAAAACACTTTTTTGTTGTTTCAAGCATCCTAAATCATCTTCAGTTTCTAAAATTTTTCATTTTCCTTGTACTCAGTTACCAAAACCTGGTTAAGATTAAGTAGGAATGTCTTAAGTATCTTACTGACATGACATGGTACATTTCAACATGAAGACCTCCATCAGGTCTCTTACTATGAAAAATAATGATCAAGGAATACATTTTATAATTGTTGTACTTGAAAAGAGTTCATAACTGATTGTTCCTGTCTCTACATTTTTTTTTTTTTAATGAGCACAGTTAGTGGGGTGGAAAGGATGTGGCCCAAGAGGAACACCCTTCCTAAGCATCATCCTGCAAGTTCACTTTTTGCTTGGCCTACCTGTACTTTCCGAATGATTTGCAGTTAGATTTTCTATGATGATCTGCATTTGATTTTCTCAGATGGAATCCATGACCTGAGACTAATACAGTCATTCCACTGAGGTAGATAGGACTCTTAACAAGATTAGGAGAATCATGGCTAATCTAATCCTTGGATAGTAAGGTTAGCAGAAAGTTGGGAAGAAAGATCATTTGCATGTGGTAAGGGATAATGAGGATCAGAAAAGACATTGGGTTCCCAACTTACTGCATAAATGCCAAAAATCACAGGTAGGTAACCCACGGCCAAGAAGAGTCCTATAGAGAATGTGTAGATTGAGGGAGACAAAATTATTATTAAATCCCAGGATTCTATGTCATCTCATTTCTGCATCCTGTTATTATTCTTATTATGTGAAGTATCTATGAGTTGGATGGCAGCAACTCATTAAGAAGGACCAATCAGGCTTAATAAATAAGACTTTGAAAGATATGTCATTCAGTTACATAAAAGAGTTTTTCATTTCACCTAAAGTTACCTTCTTAAACTTTGCAGGTGCAAATGATAGTAGATTGTACATTGAGCACTCATTATTGACACAGATGGCTTATTTTTAGCAAAGCAGCTCCCAGAGTACTTTACAGCACCTACACACAGAAAGAAATCTACATCTTAAAAAATACAGCGAGGCTGTCAGTTTGAACATGCAGTTGCATAATAAACTCTATCAAGAACTTATTTCAGAAAATAGGGTTATACCCCAAGAACTTTTCTATGATGCTTTCATGTAGACCATTTTGACACATCAATTCTCCCCAGAGATGTTTTTATTAATATAAAATGCATAAAATACTTTAAGCATTTACCTGGTATATTTGTCCAATAATTTATGAGAAATTTAATATTTATAATATTATTTCCCTGGGAAAAAGGAGGTGACTGGAATTCTTAGAAATATTTAGGATGTGATACTTTATTTCATGACAGTCTAATCAGTAAAAATTAAATTTAAATAGAGAAGGAATTGACTACCCACTCCAGTATTCCTGCCTGGGAAATCCCATGGAAGAGGAGGCTGGCAGGCTTTCATCCACGAGGTCACAAAAATGTTGAACACAACTTAATGACTAAATAACACCACAAAGGAGAATCAGTTGAATTTGTTTAAAGTCATATTGACTTTTCTTATCTGAAGATTTCTTAGATTTTTTTTTTACCACATTCAAACTATGAGCAAATAAATGGTAAATGAAAGCCTAAGAAGCAATGTCTTTATGTATTTCTTAGAATTCTTTTCAGTAACTCATACACTGCACCAACCTGATCTTCATAAACAATGGCATCTAGCATATATGAGGTCCTCTAGAATGCGGTTGTACAACTTATACAAAATACCTTTCAAAAATACATATGGAATTGGTCTCTTCCTTTTATATCTGCCTTGGAATATTCTACAAAGACTAAATTCTAAAGATGGCTTTCCCATCCTTCTCTGAAAGGAAAATCCAGCTCATAAAAGAGAACCCACTTCAATTCATCATTCTTCTGTTTTCACAAAACACACATTGAGTTTTGTTGTAGAGATTTCTTAGAGCACCTCTTGACATTTTCAGAAATTCTGGTCCTTAAATTCAGACAGAGAAGATTCTCCTGGTACTAATTCTCAGTGTTTGGCATCTTAAGGCTTCAGTTAATGTCCATCTCTTTCAAGATTGTTAGGTGAAGTGAAGTCAAGAGTTTGTAGTAAGGAATAGTTTAGTTCCCACTAAATTTTCACTCAGTGTGTTTAAAATCTAAGCAGCTGTAACAAAACCACCTCAGAATACAATGGTTAAAATATATAGCTATTTATTTTTCCATGTTGTAACAGTTCAAGAGGGTGGGCAGATTCTATTTGATAATGTTATTTGGGGACCCAGGCTGGTACAGCAGTTCTTCTGTCTCCAACAAGTGGACTTCAAGCTTGCCTTATTCGTAATTCTTTCTCCCATGAAGATCAATGTGAATCCAGTTCTGTCTATCCAGTGCAAAAGGGGAAAGAGAAACTGTCCAAGATTACCAGTATTTTTTTTTAAATGAGGTGGAATTTGTATACATCACTTACATTCACTTTTCACCAAGGCAAACTGATTTATGGATCTGCACAACTGCTTAGCAGTCTGTTAAATAGTCTCTTAGGACAGCCATGAGGGAAGAGATTATTAGGAAACAGCTAAGAGTTTGTTACACTCAGAAGTTCATAGCAGCAATATTTATAATAGCCAAGAAATCGAAGCAACTTTAATGTCCATCAACAGATGAATGTATAAAAAAGAATTTCTCCGCCATATAAAACAACATCTTCTTCCAACAATTGTGAATAGCTTAGCCAGAAATCTATTTGGGGGTCTGGATCACCCATATAAGGTCTAAATGTTTTGCTTCTGATGCTTGATATGTACTGCTTTATGATAGAATTAAATTTTCTATGAGATGCAATTTTCCATGACCATCCAGTTATCTTCAGACAAGATATTAATTGCCTTACCTCTTTGTTGGTGCTAAGTACTATAAAGAAATACACCATAACATAAAATGCTAAAAACACACAGTAGTTCACTGCAGGTACTGATTTCTGTTCATTCTCTAAACTTGTTAATTTAAGTTTTGAGGGCAACCTATTGATGCATGTGCTTGATTTCCATAAAGTACGAACAAAGCTAGTGGAGGTGATGGAATTCCAGTTGAGCTATTTCAAATCCTAAATGATGATGCTGTGAAAGTGCTACACTCATTATGCCAGCAAATTTGGAAAACTCAGCAGTGGCCACAGGACTGGAAAAGGTCAGTTTTCATTCCAGGCTCAAAGACAGGCAATGCCAAAGAATGCTCAAACTAACACACAATTGTACTCATCTCACATGCTGGCAAAGTAATGTTCAAAATTCTCAAAGCCAGGCTTCAACAGTACGTGAACCGAGAACTTCCAGATGTTCAAGCTGGATTTAGAAAAGGCAGAGGAGCCAGAGATCAAATTGCCAACATCCACTGAATCATAGAAACAGCAAGAGAGTTCCAGAAAAACATCTACTTCTGTCTTATTGACTACGCCAAAGCCTTTGACTGTGTGGATCACAAAAAACTGAAGAATTCTGAAAGAAATGGGAATACCAAACCACCTGACTGCCTCCTGAGAAAACTGTATGCAGGTCAAGAAGCAGCAGTTAGAACTGGACATGGAACAGCAGACTAGTTCCAAATAGGAAAAGGAATATGTCAAGGCTGTATTATTTTCACCCTGCTTATTTAACATATATGCAGAGTAGATCATGCAAAATGCCAGACTGGATGAAGCACAAGCTGGAATCAAGATTTCCAGGAGAAATATCAATAACCTCAGATATGCAGATGATTCCACCCTTACGGCAGAACATGAAGAAGAACCAAAGAGCTTCTTGATGAAACTGAAAGAGGAGAGTGAAAAAGTTGGCTTAAAACTCAACATTCAGAAAATTAAGATCATGGCATCTGGTCCCATCACTTCATGGCAAATAGATGGGGAAACAAGGGAAACAGTGACAGACTTTATTTTGGGGGCTCCAAGATCACTGAAGATGGTGATTGCAGCCATGAGATAAAACGACACTTGCTTCTTGAAAGAAAAGTATGACCATCCTAGACAGCTTATTAAAAAGCAGAGACATTACTTTGCAATAAGGTCCATCTGCTTAAAGCTTTGGTTTTTCTCAGTACTCATGTAGAGGTATGAAAGTTGGACTATAAAGAAAGCTAAGCACTGAAGAATTGATGCTTTTCCACTGGGGTGTTGGTGAAGACTCTTGAGAGTCGTTTGGACAGCAAGGAGATCCAACTAGTCCATCCTAAAGGAAATCAGTCCTGAACATTCATTGGAAGGACTGATGCTGAAGCTGAAACTCCAATACTCTGGCCATCTGATGCGAAGAAGTGACTCATTTGAAAAGACCCTGATGCTGGGAAATATTGAAGGCAGGAGGAGAAAGGGACAACAGAGAATGAGATGGTTGGATGGCATCACTGACGTGATGGACATGAGTTTGAGCAAGCTCTGAGAGTTGGTGATGGACAGGGAAGCATGGCGTGCTGCAGTCCATGGGGTCGCAAAGAGTCAGACAGGACTGAGCAACTGAACTGAACTGAACAGCCTTCTCAGATCTGATCTTAGTCATAATTATGGAGATAAATGCTATTAAACATGATAGACTGTATGCTTTTCTCTGGGTATTGCCTGATACTTTCAGGAAAACAAAGACCACAACTTCTGGTGGTGAGATAGTAGCTTCCCTTAAAACGTCAGACTAAACTTCATGTGGGAAGAACAGATTATGTCTGGTTCTCGTCTGTACCCCAGAGTGCTGCATAGCACCTGATACCTCATAAATACTCAAAACGTGGTCTTTAAAACTGTGCTAGACTCAGGGTGGGGACTTCCCTGGTGGCTCAGTAGTAAAGAATTCACCTGCCAATGCAGGAGACACAGGTTTGATCCTAGGGTTGGAGAGAGAGATCCCCTGGAGGAGGAAATGGCAACCCACTCCAATATTATTGCCTGGAGAATCCCATGGACAGAGGATCCTGGTGGACTACAGTCCACGAGGTTGCAGAGAGTTGGACAGGACTAAGCAACTAAACAATAACAAGACTCAGGGTAGTTGTAGTAGGCAAATTAACGCACATCCACCCAGTGAAGAGATCTATGTCCTAATCCCTGGAGTCCATAAATATGTTATATTGCATGCTAATGTATGACCTAAAATAGAAAACATTATCCTAGATTATCTGGAAAGTTAGAGTATAATTGCAAAATAGAGATGAAGGAGACAAAAGAGTCAGAATCAGAGAGATAGCATTCTGAGAATGATAATGCCTCTGCTGACTGTGAAGAAAGAAGAGAGCCTGGAGCCCAGGCCGCAGGACAATCTCTAGAAAGAAGCTAGAGAAGGTAAGAGAACAGATTCTTGCCTAGAGACTCGGGCAAGAAGCACATAGTGCAACCCATGTTGGACTTATGACCTCCAAACTATAAGATGATAAATTTGTGTATTTTTTTTTTTCAGGCATAGAGTTTGTGGTGATTTGTTACAGCAGCAGTGTGGAGCTAACACAGAACAGAATGTTACAGGTCTATTCTTTGAGGTTAGGGTGTGTGCTAAGTCACTTCAGTCATGTCCACATTTTTGTGACCCCATGGACTGTAGCCTGCCAGGCTCCTTGTCCATGGAATTTCCCAAGCAAGAATACTGGAGTGGGTTGCCATTTCTTCCTCAAGGGCATCTTCCTGACCCAATGACTGAACCTGCATCTCTTTCATCTCCTGAATTGGCAGGCAGATTCTTTATCACTAGCTCCCCCAGGGCCCAGATTTAAATGTGGGGGTCAGCCATCATCTACTTGTGTGACTTGGAAGCCACCCAAATCTCCAAGTTTCAGTTTTCTCAGGTGTCGAATAGGGTAATTGTTCTTAACCACACAGGCCTTTTATAAGAATTAAATAAAGCACTTAAAACAGTGTCTGGCACAACCTGTTTTTAAAACGTTTGCTATTTTTATCATTGTTTTGTAATTATCATAATGTTATTTTAGTAAGGCCAGCTATTTCACCCCCACCCACCCACCTCTTCTCCAGCTTCATTTGTGAAGATCTGAAAAGTCTTACAGAAAATATATATGAGGGATTAATAGAAGGCAAAAATTAAGACCTTATGAAATACAAATTATAATGTAAGCATCAGGAGCTAAAAACCAAAACTCTTGCACTGAATTATCCTCCCTAGTTGTTGTGGTTAGGTTCATGCCTCATAGAGAAACCTGTATGTAAATAACTAGAATGGACAAAAAGTGACATGAATCATTTAAGGTTTGAACAGTGTGCTTGGACAACTGTCACCTAGGTAGATCATGGCAAAGTTTCAGGAAAATAGAGGTAATTAGAGTGAGCCTGAGAAAATTATCAGGATTTAAATAAGTGGACAATGGAAAAAAAACAAGGAAACAGACATGAAGAGTAGATCCTTTCCATAGAGCTCATCAACAGCATACCTTGACACAGGGCTCAGCAAGCTTACTCTTTTCTAAACAAAACCACCGACATCACACTCTATCCCACCTCTCACATATCTTCCCAAACGTATGCTTAGTCATTCAGACTGACTCTCATCTAAATTCCTTTTCACTCTCGCCAGCTGTATATAAATATTTCCTCAGCTCCAAGGCTTCCTGTTGCGCCCTGTTCCTCCTCAGGCATGCTTGCCTTGAAAGGTTGAATACTTGCCTGCTCGAGAAATCAGTCAGCATTGCTGTATCCCTTTGTTCAGAAAAGTGGACTTCCTCAACCTTGTAGTAAGGCCCTTCAACCATGATTCTCTAACGCTTCAATCATAATTCTTATAAAAGAAGTGGCAGCATCTTCCTGGACTTACCAGTTGTCATAAAACATACCCCTCTCAAAATTACTGAGAACCTCCTCTTAGGATGTGAAAGAACAGACTTCTGAATACAGAAATCCTGATCCTTTAAAGTTGCAAAAATTATCTATAAGAAACTTTGTCTGCTGATAGCTAGGTTATGGAAAGTGTACTTACCTTGCAAAGTATCAGGCCTTCTTTATAGTTGAGTTAAATAAAGCCTAGTTTCTGGATAATTTCAGAGTGACTATTCTGAGGTCCGGTGACACATATAATAAGAACATGTGAAACATTTAAATTTAGCCCCAAAGTGACCTGGAAACAATAGATTTTAATGTCTGTTTTACTCTTGGCAAGAAAAAGGAAACACACACACACAGAGAAGAGGGTAATTTCAAATAGTCCTGCCTTAAGTGTTACAATCAATTCATGCATTCAGCAAATATTTCTTGAGCTTTTACTTCAAGAAAATTTGAAGCATAAAAGTTAGAGAAATAGAAAATTATTCATTCTTATACAAATGAGCTCTCAATCTAGTAGTGAGGTAGAACCACAAAAAATTTACAGCAAACAGGTGCAAGATCACAGCTAGAAACAAACTGTGACAAGTAGGGAAAAGTATGAACCCTGGAGTAAGGTGCTCTTGATGGAACAGGGAAACAAACTTTTTTTTTCTTCAAAAGTAATAATTGACTCCAAAGAAGACATAAAAATGGCTAACAAACACATGAAAAGATGCTCAACATCACTCATTATCAGAGAAATGCAAATCAAAACCACAATGAGGTACCACTTTACACCAGTCAGAATGGCTGCCATCCAAAAATCTACAAGCAAAAAATGCTAGAGAGGATGTGGAGAAAAGGGAACTCTCTTACACTGTTGGTGGGAATGTGGGAATGCAAACTAGTACAGCCACTATGGAAAACAGTGTGGAGATTCCTTAAAAAACTGCAAATAGACCTGCCATATGACCCAGCAATCCCACTGCTGGGCATATACACCAAGGATACCAGAATTGAAAGAGCCACGTGTACCCCAATGTTCATCGCCGCATTGTTTACAATAGCCAAGACATGGAAACAACCTAGATGCCCATCAACTGACTAATGGATAAGAAAGCTGTGGTATATATACACAATGGAATATTACTCAGCATTAAAAAAAAAAGTTCATTTGAATCAGTTCTACTCAGGTGGATGGAACTGGAGCCTATTATCCAGAGTGAAGTAAGCCAGAAGGAAAAACAACAATACAGTATATTAACGCATATATATGGAATTTAGAAAGATGGTAATGAGAACCCTGCCTGCGAGACAGCAAAAGGAACACAGATGTATGGAACAGACACGTGGATTCTGTGCAAGAGGGCAAGGGTGGAATGATATGGGAGAAAGACATTGAAACATGTTAATTATCATATGTGAAATCAATCACCAGCCCAGGGTTGATGCTTGGGGCTGGTACACCGGGATGTCCCAGGGGGAGGGAGTCGGGAGGGGGAAGGGAGGGGGGTTCTGGAGGGGAAGCATGTGTAGACCCATGGCGGTTTCATGTTACTGTATGGCAAAACCAACACAATGAAGTAAAGGAAAAAAAAAAAGTAATAATTGACTGTTTTTGTGGGAGAGGATTCTTCGCCCCTTTATATTTTCTCCTCTACCCATGCATGTGTGTGTGCTCATGGGCAAGAAAAAAAATCATGCCCAAGCTTCCATCTTTCTTTACCCATGTCTTGGCAGCTTTTAAAGAAAAGAGCTGTTAACCTTATTAATCAAATTCCAGAATGTTCACTGGAACCTGCATTCAAATGCAACAGTTCCTGAGCTATAAAAAGGCATGAGACCACACTCATAGCCTACTCTTTGTTCCAATTCGTTTCTCGCACTTCCTGTTGCTATGAGGTCAGCATGGGAACATGACCACTCTCATCCAGACAACTACGCTGATGGTTCAGATATTCTAGAGTCTAGAAATGGAGTCAGAAGCCCCTTTTATTCTAAACTCAAGCTATGTGCTATGTCACAAGTCACCAGAGATGATGGATAGTGGAACAATAGAGGGTAGTTTCCCACAAATCAAAATAATCATATTTCCCCATTTGGCTATAATTCCTTGTTCTCTCACTTTCTAATACAGAACTTCAAGGAGGAGGATGAGTAGGTGTTTGGATTCAGGGACGAAAACCACCCCAAACTCTATTGTCAAAAACAGCTTGAGCTGAGTCTTAAATGAAAAGTAGGATTTTCTGAGCAAGGGGTAGGAGGTGGGGGTGGGAGGTAGCTGGAACAGGCAGCATATGGAGCGCGTTTGAGAGCTGAGCAAACGGCAACAGCCAAACTGTGATACAACTTCAAGGCCATGGAGAAGAGCAAAAGATAGCAAGACTGGATAGGCCTGGGTCCGGGTCAAGAAGATCTGATTGTTATGCTAATATGTTTGGATTTTATTCTGTAGGCTATCAGAAGGAGTTTAAATTGAAGAAAAAGGTAATAAACCAGTCTCTTGAAAAAGTATCCTTGACAGTCACAGGAATAATCAATAGAAGAACAATGAGAACAATTAGAAGATAACTGTGATAATCTAGGTGAAAGAGAGCAGCGATGCTATGGACTGAATGTATTCTCCCAAAATTCATACGTTAGAATTCAAATGTCCAATATGATGATTTTGGAGATGGGATATTTGGGATGTAATAAAGTCTTAAGGTTAGAGCTTGCATGAATGAAATTAGCCCCTATAAGAGAAGACATGAGAGAGGTGTTCTGTCTATGTCTTGTGAGGACAAAGCAAGAAAGTAACTGTAAGCCAGGAAGAGAGTTCTCTGGAGGAACTTACTCTTGGACTTCTCAGCCTCCAGAACTCTGAGAAATAAATTTCTGTTATTCAGACCTACCGGTCATTGGTATTTGTTGAAGCAGCCTGAGGCAATTAAGAAGAGCAGCAAGGGAGGAAAGAATGGAATTATCTAAGTATCTGATGTGTAATGAGAGTCAATTGATCTGGGCACTTCAAACCCATTCACTTTTTAGTCCTCAAAATAACGCTGTAAAGAGAGAATCACTATCTCATTTTGACATAAGGAGAGTCAGGATTAGAACCCATGTCTGCTTCATTTCAACTCACTGTCTTTTCACACAGACCTATCTTTCATGCCAGAGGGGATGGAGAAAATAATATAGACAAAAGAAATTAGGAGGTCAAAATAATGGAAAACCGAATGATGCAGTAGACAGAGAATAAAGGAGGAGCCTTTGATTTGTGATTGAGACAACAAAACGAATGCTGATTCTCATGGAAAAACCAAGGAGAGATGCCCAGTGTAGTTGGAAGTTGATATGAAGACCACCAGAGAGGCCTGTGCTAGCATGTACACATCACACAGAGGAAGGAAAAGCAGAGGGAATGAGAGAAATATGAGTAGGATGACGTATCTGTCAAGATCCACTCTAGACAGAATACACACCACTTGGTTGGTTGTTCATTTGTGGTTTTTGTTTTTTTAACAGAAAGAAATTAATGTGAAGATTTTTTAATTAGTGTTGAAGAACTGAAGCTATCAAAGTGGAACAGCATGGTAATATAGAAGGAGCAAACGCACAAAGTACCTGCTAGCCCTAGGACAGGGAGAATAGGAGAAGTGGGGATTATTAAAGTCTAAAAGCTTAACGAAGAGGTCTTGAGGAACTACTCCTCAGACCTGTGAGGAGGGGTATGTTTGGTGTCCCCAAGACCACCCTCATTCTACATGATTCACTAGAAGGACTCACAGGACTCAGAAAGCTGTTATACTCTATTATGGTTTTATTAAAGCAAAGTGATAGAGATTAAAATTGATAAAAGGAAAAGGTGCATGAGGAGAAATCCCTGATAAAAAATAGGTACACATTTCAAGGTTTTCTCTCTGTGTAGAGCCACATAGATAGACTAATTCAGGCATGATTGTTGGTATCTGCGAGGTGTTGACGACCAGAGAAACTCACCCCACTATGGGCTTATTGCATTGCTGGTTATCAGGGGTCTTTAGCAGGTTTAATAATGCACCTGTGTAAGTTATGCCCAAGGCCTAATCGTTGGTACTTGTGAACTTGGCCTTATTTGGAAATACGGTCCTTGTAGATGTAATTAAGACTCCAAGGACAATACCATATTAGATTTAAGACAGGTCATAAAACCAATTATTGGTATCATTATAAGAAAAGAATAGGCAACAGGGACACAGGAAAGAAGGCCACGTGAAGACAGAAGAAGGATTCTTCCCTGGTGCCTTCAGAGGGACCATGGTCCTGATTTCAGCATCTTGATTTCAGACTTCTGATCTCCAGAACTGTGACAGAACCAGTTTCTATTGTTTTAAGTCACCAAGTTTGTGGTAATTTTTTTTTTCAGCAGCCCAAGGAAGCTCTCACATATTTTGACGCCAAAAAGTGGGGCATTTGCTGCTATAGCAAAAACCTGAAAATGTGAAAGTGGCTTTGCGATATGGTAAAGGATAAAGATTGGGAAAATATTGAGGTACATGATTTTAAAAGTCTACAATTCTTTAAAGAGAAAGTTGGTGGAAATATGTATATTATAAATGATTCTGATGAGAGCTCAGAAAGTGAGGAGCATACAGAGTTTCTGTCATGTTAAAGAATACTTGTATGGTCATGAACATGATGTTACTGGAAACATGAGCTTTGGAGCTATTTCTGGTGAGATCACAGGAGGAAATGAAGAACTTGGTATTGGAAACTGGAGGAAAGGTGATCCTTATAACAATATGGCAGAAAATGTAGCTGAACTATGTTTTGCTGTTGCATGAAATACAGAACTGATAAGCAATGAACTTGAGTATTTAGCTGAGTAAATTTCCAACAAGTATTGAAGACACAGCCTGATTTCTCCTTGCTGCTTAAAGTAAAATGCAACAGGAAAAGGATAAATTGAGAAAGGAACTTTGAAGCAAACAAAAAAAGTACTTGATGATTTGGAAAATCTTCAGCCTGTCTAAATTATAAAAGATGCTAAAATGTGTTCTGGAGACAGAACCAAGGGTATGGCTCAACATAGTTCTGCTAAGGAGATTAGGGGTGGGGCTCACATATCCAGTCAACCAACTGAGCAAAAGTCAGTCAGGCATAGAGACAGAATCATACAGGAAAGATCTGTGGAAGAACATCCTGTCTTATGGTGTAGATCCCCTGACTCACATGCAACAGCTATGGTTTTTGAGAATGCTGTATCACCAAAACCATTTTCAGCCTGGAATGAAGGGGACAGAGATGAAATGAAATGAAGAAAGGCTAACAGATTTCTGGAATTCCACAGGGGAAACAGACTGGTAGTCTTCCTGGGATGCAAATGTGGTATCCTTCAAGAAAACAGAAAAATGACTTAAAGAGCAGAGCCACTGTGCTGAAGGGACTGCCAAGAGCCAAGGATACTGAGTCAGCCCTTTTCTGCTCAAGGGAGACTGCTTGATTACTGCTGGTGTCTTGAACTCAAAGGAGGGCTTCAGGCCTCTGAGAAGGGGGCAACTGCCAATTGGTGCTAGAATCCCAGTGGGGGGCATATATAGGATTACTGTATTTATTTCTATTGCTGTGTAACAGAGTACCACAAAATGAGCACTTAAACCAACACCCATGTATTAGTATGCAGTTCTCTAGAATTAAAGTATCTGCTCAGAAGGCTATGAGGCCAGAGCCGCTATCTCATCTGAGACTCCAGGTTGCCTTTCAGGTTCATTGTTGTTAGAATTCTGTTTCTTGCAGTCCCAGGATGGAGGGACCTGTTGCCTTACTGTCAAATGTGAGACATTCTCAGCTCCTTGGAACTGCTTTTATTCTTTACCACGTGACCCCTTCATCTTCAAACCATCAGCAGAGAATCATCATTGTGTTAACTTCTTCTTCAGCTTCTAATCTTTCATACGGGGAACGCCATGTCATGCTTTGAAAGGTTCACCTGATTAAGCCAGGTCCAACAGTAGTCTCTCTGTTTGAAGGGCAACCAATTTGGGACCATAATTATTTTGCAAAATCCCTTCACAGTGGTACCTAAATTAGTGTTTGCTTGAATAACTGGGAGAAAGTTTGTGTACATCAGGGGATGGAAATTTAGAGGCCAGCTTAGAATTCTACAAACCACATGGCAAGTTTTAGAATAACTGCCAAGCGCTGTTTCTGTGAGGAACCAAAACTGCTAAGTGAAGAAGCTATATTGCTGAGAGACCCTGGGAAGAACAAGAAATCAGAAAGTAAACATCAACAAGAAGCAAACAGGCAGAGGAATCAAAGTCAAAGAAGCTAGTCTCTTCCCCTCAACACTAGCCTTCTAGTCTTACCTCATGCCCCCTACTGGCAGAGCCAAAATGTGTCTTGCAAAATCCTCACCCCTGCCAGATGTTGTAGGATGGATGTGAAGCTGAGAGACAGTCATTTAATAGTTTAATGACTGTCCCAGAAGGTACTGCAGCACTAAATGCCAGGTTGGAGAGAGGCTGAAGGACAAGGAAGGCAGGATGTGCATGGTCAGCTGGGGTGGAGGAGAGTGCCAAAGGAACATCTAGAGAGCTAGAACAAGAACAAAGCTGATTGGGAAAATTACTGTTACCCAGAGATATCAATCAGTTAGAGATACCAAGGGAACATTTCATGCAAAGATGAGCACAATAAAGGATAGAAATGGTATGGACCTAACAGAAGCAGAAGATACTAAGAAGAGGTGGCAAGAATACAAAGAATTAGGCAAAAAAGATCTTCATGACCCAGATAACCATGATGGTGTGGTCACTCACCAGGAGCCAGACATCCTGGAGCCTGAGGTCATGTGGACCTGAGGAAGCATCACTACAAACAAAGCTAGAGGAAGTGATGGAATTCCAGTTGAGCTATTTCAAATCCTAAAAGATGATGCTGTGAAAGTGCTACACTCAATATGCCAGCAAATTTGGAAAACTCAGCAATGGGCACAGGACTGGAAAATATCAGTTTTCACTCCAGTCCCAAAGAAAGGCAATGCCAGTGTTCAAACTACCATACGATTGCACTCATTTCACACACTAGCTCAAAGTAATACTCAAAATTCTCCAAGCCAGGCTTCAACATGACATGAACCAAGATCTTCCAAATGTTCAAGTTGGATTTAGAAAAGGTAGAGAAACTAGAGATCAAATTGCCAACATCCATTGGATCATCGAAAAAGCAAGAGAGTTCCAGAAAAATGATGATCACAACAAACTGTGGAAAATTTTTAAAGAGATGGAAATACCAGACCACCTTACCTGCCTCCTGAGAAACGTGTATACAGGTCAAGAAGCAACAGTTTGAACTGGACATGAAACAATGAACTGGTTCCAAATTGGGAAAGGAGTATGTCAAGGCTGTATATTGTCACCTTGCTTATTTAAATTACATGCAGAGGACATCGTGTGAAATGCTGGACTGGATGAAGCACAGGCTAGAATCAAGATTGCAGGGAGAAATATCAGTAATCTCAGATATGCAGATGACACTACCCTTATGGCAGAAACTGAAGAGGAACTAAAGAGCCTCTTGATGAAAGTGAAAGAGGAGAGTGAAAAAGCTGGCTTAAAATTCAACATTCAGAAAACAAAGAGCATGGCATTTGGTCTCATCACTTCCTGGCTAGTAGATGGGGAAACAATGGAAACAGTGACAGACTTTATTTTCTTGGGCTTCAAAATCACTGCAGATGGTGACTGCAGCCCTGAAATTAAAAGACGCTTGCTTCTTGGAACAAAAGCTATGACCAACCTCATCAGCATATTAAAAAGCAGAAACATTACTTTATTTTTTTTATTTTATTTTTTTATTAAAAAGCAGAAACATTACTTTAATGACAAAGGTCTGTCTAGTCAAAGACATGGTTTTTCCAGTAGTCATATATGGACGTGAGAGCTGAACCATAAAGAAAGCTGAGCTCCAAAGAATTGATTCTTTTGAACTACGGTATTGGAGAAGATTCTTGAGAGTCCCTTGGACTACAAGGAAATCCAACCAGTCAATCCTAAAGGAAATCAGTCCTGAACATTCATTGGAAGGACTGATGCTGAAGCTGAAACTCCAATACTTTGGCCACCTGATGTGAAGAACTGACTCACTGGAAAAGACCCTGATGCTGGGAAAGGTTGGAGGCGGGAAGAGAATGGGATGACAGAGGATGAGATGGTAGGATATCATCACCAACTCGATGGACATGAGTTTGAGCAAAATCCAGGTGTTGGTGATGGACAGGGAAGCCTGGCAGTCCATGGGATAACAAAGAGTTGGACATGACTGAGTGACTGAACTGAACTGATGCTGTTACCCAGACATCAGGGAACTCTTGTTGTTCTAGATGTGTCTTAACTGTTTAACTGTTGTTTTTTTTTTCTATTGCTGTAATGATCCAAAGTAAGCCCAATTATCATGTTACAATAGAAATAATGGAGAATGTTTCCCTTAGATTTTCAGATGACTTCAGGGTAGAAAGATAATGTGTTTGTTTATGTTTCTGTGTAAGAGATTCAAATGAGATGGATGGCCTCTGAATGATCTGTACAAAACTACAAGGGAATGTAGGAAGTTGTGACAGAGATTAAGAGATGATAGAAGCAGACAGAAATGTTCATTCCCAAATTTATTAGGAGGTAATGAAGCTCGCTCTTTTGGAGGATGACAAATTGCCTTTAATTTTATTTTATATAATAGCTTAAGGCAATAGTTTTTGAATGTCAGAAAAATTGTTATTTTCAGAGGTTAATATATTTCCAGAAAGCAATGAAAGCAGAGAGAGAAGTTTTGAGAAGGAAACTGAGAGACATAAGATAATGTGGGAAGAGTACCATCGTTTAATACTTCTCCTTATTTAATTTTTTAAATTATATGCTTAACCAGGAATAAAAGCACAAGACAAACAAAGAAACTTTGCACAGCCTACTTTTAATTCTAGAAATTAAATATTAAAATCTGTATATGATAGTATCACAGTTTCCTGGAGTTTAATGAATTCCTACTCTCTAGAAGTAGGAATTTCAACATGCAAGTAGAAACTCAGAAATTTATATCCACATAATCCTTGTCTTAATTGAAGAGGAGACGATTTTTTAATATAATAATGTGATCTCTGATATGTAATCTGTCTTGCAAGGAACAAGTGCTGTAGGGATGAAAACCTACCATTAGATGACTGACTAGAAAGAAAGATTTTAGAAAAAAAGTCAACAGTAAAGTCTGCCATAGATCAATCAATAATGTGATTAACATTTTAGATTTCTTATGAACATTGTTAGAAATTAAGAAATTAAAGGTTCTCATACTGCTTATCTAATCTGGCCTTCACCCTTACATTGTAGCCTGCTCCTTTTTCCAACAAGAATTAATTGATGCTAGCCATAGTAGATTCTCTGCTCTTTCTAAATGCACCTAGCAAGTTCCTGCCTCAGGGCCTTTGCATCGCTTTTATAGATGCCTGGAGCGTTCCCTGAGGTCAAAGCTCTATGTCAATGGAGCTTATGACACTTAGAGCACTTGTCCGGTAATTCTATGTGAAATAGTCATCCCACGTCTATGCCCATCTCATCTTTATTCATTGTTTTACCTGCTTTAATCTTCATATTCAGTCCCCAAGCTATAGCATAGCTATTATCTGTCTTTTTTCTTCACTCTGAAGTGAAGCATCTAAGTGGGTAGGAACCTTTCTGTTTATTGTTGTATCCCTAGAACCTAAAGCAGTGCTCGACTTTAAGAAACCTTTCACTAAATATTTGTTGAAAATTGTTCACCTAGTCATGTTATTCTTTTGGCCTGTTTCATTCTTTACTTTCCCAGGATCAAATGTAATGCCTTGATGATTATAACAAGAATAGTTCATACTTACTAAGGTCTTACAATGGAGGAAGCACTGGATGAAGCACTTCACAAATGTCTCAGTCCCTAGAAGCCTGTGAAGCAAGTATTAGCATCCCCATTGTATGTGTGTGCTCAGTCACATCCAATTCTTTGCAACCCTATGAACCAAAGCCTTCCAGGCTCCTCTGTCCATGGTATTTTTCAGGCAAAAATACTGGAGTGGGTTGCTATTCCTTTCACCAGGGAATCATCCCAACTCAGGGATTGAACCCAGGTCTCCTGCATGGGCAGGCAGATTCTTTACCACTGAGCTATCTGGAAAGCCCTCCCCATTGTATTGATAAGGAAATAAAGCCAGAGAGAAATGGATTCACTTGCCCAAGATCACTGCAACTTACACAAAACTAAATCAGGATCTCAGCCCAGTTCTGGCTGACTCTCACCACTTATGTGGGGTACTCTTGCAGCTGAATTGAATTCTATAAAAAACATAAACAAATTCAACAGCTTCCATGTTTCTTTGAAGCTGTATCCTATCCTATAGTGATATGCTCCCTTTTACTTCTTCCCTCAGGGCCTTTGGTAGTCGATGTAGCACATTTGTGTGATTTAAAAGGAGCACCCTCTAGGTGGACCAATTCAAAAAAGCTGTTTTCAAGGGTCAGCCCAGACCTAGAAGCACAAAGTGCTTTTGTGCAAAGAGAAGGGTTCCTGTTTGCTTCGGGCTGGACCAGTCTCTCTCTAAGAAACATGATTTGGTTAGTGGCACTTTAGATTTCAGCACCCACTTGCCTCTAGATTGATGCTCATTTACCCAGAACAAATGCACAACTTCCCTCACCTTCCTCACTTTTCCCCTTGCTTACTCTGCAGTTCCTACATTTACCTTTCTGTTTTTTCCTTGAACACTCCAAGCATGGTCCATTCTAGGTCCTATGCATTTGCTGTTCCCCTTTTTCGAGAACTCTCTTTCCCCAAATACTCTGATAACTCATTTGGGCTCTATGAAAATAACCCTTTTCAAAGAAGTTTGTGACTATCTTATATAAAAATAGCACACTGTTATTATTTTTTGCATGATGCTACTACATTTTCTTCTTCATACCACTGTTGATTTGATACTAGGTATTTGGAATACATCTAATTTTGGGGGAGGTGGAGATGTCATTCTCATATTGTTTTGTGTGAGGAACCACTTCTACTAGCTCATTTTTCTTTGTGAATTGAAGATTTTCCCTTATCTATACAGTAGTCTTTGAGGTAATTTTACCTTCAGTTATTGCAGCTATATCATCTGTGTTGTAAGTTGACCTCATTCTTTACTCATTTCCCTTGGATAGTTGAAATAAAGCAAATGATGTCTCTGTCATAATGTACTTGAATCTAAGATATTAATATATTATAGAATCAGTTTAGTTCAGTTCAGTTGTTCAGTCACGTCCGACTCTTTGCAACCCCTTGGACTGCAACACACCAGGCTTCCCTGTCCATCACCAACAGCCAGAGCTTGTTCAAGCTCATGTCCATCGAGTCGGTGATGCCATCCAACCATCTCAGCCCCTGGCGTCCCCTTCTCCTCCTGCCTTCAGTCTTTCCAAACATCAGGGTCTATTCCACTGAGTGAGTTCTTCGCATCAGGTGGCCAAAGTACTGGAGTTTCAGCTTCAGCATCAGTCTTTCCAGTGAAAATTCAGGAATGATTTCTTTTAGGATTGACTGGTTTGATCTCTGTGCAGTCCAAGAGACCCTAAATAGTCTCTTCCAACACCACTGCTCAAAAGCATCAGTTCTTCAGTGCTCAGCCTTCTTTATAGTCCAACTCGGACATCCATACACAACTACTGGAAAAACCATAGCTTTGACTAGGCAGATGTTTGTTGTCAAAGTAATGTCTCTGCTTTTTAACAAGCTGTCTAGGTTGGTCATAGATTTTCTAACAAGGAACAAGCATCTTTTAATTTCATGGCTGCACTCACCATCTGCAGTAATTTTGGAGCCCCCCAAAATAAAAGTCTGTCACTGTTTCAATTGTTTCCTCATCTATTTGCCATGAAGTGATGGGACTAGATGCCATAATCTTCATCTTCATTTAAGCCAGCTTTTTCACTCTCCTCTTTGACTTTCATCAAGAGGCTCTTTAGTCCCTCTTCACTTTCTGCCATAGAGTGGTGTTGTCTACATATCTGAGGTTATTGATATTTCTCCTGACAGTCTTGATTCGAGCTTGAGCTTCATCCAGTCTGGGGTTTCTCATGAATAACTCTACAGACAAGTTAAACAAGCAGGGTGACAATATACAGCCTTGACGTACTCCTTTCCCAATTTGGAACCAGTTTGTTGTTCATCCGGTTCTAACTGTTGCTTCCTGACCTGCATACAGATTTCTCAGGAGGCAGATAAGGTGGTCTGGTATTCCCATCTCTTTTAGAATTTTCCACACTTTGTCATTATCACACAGTCAAAGACTTTGACATAGTCAATGAAGCAGAAATAGATGTTTTTCTGAAACTCTTGCTTTTTCGATGATCCAATGGATGTTGGCAATTTGATCTCTAGTTCCTCTGCCATTTCTAAACCCAACTTGAACATCTGGAAGATCTTGGTTCACCTACTGTTGGAGCCTGTCTTAGAGAATTTTGAGTATTACTTTGCTAGTGTGTGAGATGAGTGCAATTGTATGATAGTTTGAACATTCTTTGGCATTGCCTTTCTTAGTGACTGGAATGAAAACTGAACTTTTCCAGTCCTTTCACCACTGCTGAGTTTTCCAATGAAGGGATGGAGCCAAAGCAAAATTGATGCCCACTTGTGGATGTGACTGGTGATAGAACCAAGGTCAGATGTTGTAAAGGGCAATATTGCATAGAAACCTGGAATGTTAGGTCCATGAATCAAGGCAAATTGGAAGTGGTCAAACAAGAGATGACAAGAGTGAACGTTGACATTCTATGAAACAGTGAACTAAGATGGACTGGAATGGGTGAATTTAACTCAGATGACCATTATATCTACTACTGTGGGCAAGAATCCCTTAGAAGAAATGGAGGAGCCATCATGGTCAACAAAAGAGTCCAAAATGCAGTACTTGGATGCAATCTCAAAAATGACAGAATGAACTCTGTTCGTTTCCAAGGCAAATCATTCAGTGTCACAGAAATCTAAGCCTGTGCCCCAACCAGTAATGATGAAGAAGTTGAAGTTAAACAGTGCTATGAAGACCTACAAGATCTTTTAGAACTAACACCCCCAAAAAATGTCTTTTTCATAATAGGGGACTGGATGCAAAAGTAGGAAGTCAGGAAACACCTGGAGTAACAAGCAAATTTGGCCTGGGAGTACAGAATGAAGCAGGGCAAAGGCTAATAGAGGTTTGCCAAGAGAATGCACTCATCATAGCAAAAGCCCTCTTCCAACAACACAAGAGGAGACTCTACACATGGACATCAGCAGATGGGCAACACTGAAATCAGATTGATTATATTCTTTGGAGCCAAAGATGGAGAAGCTCTGTATAGTCAGCAAGAACAAGACCAGGAGCTGACTGCGGCTTAGATCACGAACTCCTTATTGCCAAATTCAGACTTAAATTGAAGAAAGTAGAGAAAACCACTAGACTATTCAGGTATGGTCTAAATCAAATCCCTTGTAATTATACAGTGGAAGTGAGAAACAGATTTAAGGGACTAGATCTGATAGACAGAGTGCCTGATGAACTATGGATGGAGGTTCATGACATTGTACAGGAGACAGGGATTAAGACCATCCCTAAGAAAAAGAAATGCAAAAAAAGCAAAATGTCTGTCTGAAGAGGCCTTACAAACAGCTGTGAAAAGAAGAGAAGCAAAAAGGAAAGGAAAATAGGAAAGATATTCCCATCTGAATGCAGAATTCCAAAGAATGGCAAGGAAAGATAAGAAAGCCTTCCTTAGCGATCAATGCAAAGAAACAGAGGAAAACAACAGAATGGGAAAGACTAGATATCTCTTCAAGAAGCTTGGAGATACCAAGGGAACATTTCAGGCAAAGATGGGCTCTATAAAGGACAGAAATGGTATGGATCTAACAGAAGCAGAAAATATTAAGAAAAGGTGGCAAGAATACACAGAAGAACTGTACAAAAAAGATCTTCACAACTCAGATAATCATGATGGTGTGATCACTCACACTCAGCTAGAGCCAGATATCCTGGAAGGTGAAGTCAAGTGGGCCTTAGAAAGCATCACTACAAACAAAGCTGGTGGAGGTGATAGAATTCCAGTTGAGCTATTTCAAATCCTAAAAGATGATGCTGTGAAAGTGCTGCACTCAATATGCCAGCAAATTTGGAAAACTCAGCAATGGCCACAGGACTGGAAAAGATCAGTTTACATTCCAATCTCAAAGAAGGCAATTCCAAAGAATGCTGAAACTACTGCACAATTGCACTCATCTCACACACTAGTAAAGTAATGCTCAAAATTCTGCAAGCCGGGCTTCAGCAATACATGAACTGTGAACTTCCAGATGTTCAAGCTGATTTTAGAATAGGCAGAGGAACCAGAGATCAAATTGCCAACACCCACTGGATCATCGAAAAATCAAGAGAGTTCCAGAAAAACATCTACTTCTGCTTTATTGACTATGCCAAAGCCTTTGACTGTGTGGATCACAATAAACTGTGGAAAATTCTGAAAGAGATGGGAATACCAGACCACTTGACCTGCTTCTTGAGAAACCTGTATGCAGGTCAGGAAGTAACAGTTAGAACTGGACATGGAACAACAGACTGGTTTCAAATAGGGAAAGGAGTACGTCAAGGCTGTATATTTTCACCCTGTTTATTTGACTTATATGCAGAGTACATCATGAGAAATGCTGGGCTGTAGGAAGCACAAGCTGGAATCAAGATTGCTGGGAGAAATATCAATAACCTCAGATATGCAGATGATACCACCTTTATGGCAGAAAGTGAAGAGGAACTAAAAAGCCTCTTGCTGAAAGTGAAAGAGGAGAGTGAAAAAGTTGGCTGAAGGCTCAACATTCAGAAAACTTAGATCATGGCATCTAGTCCCATCACTTCATGGCAAATAGATGGGGAATCAGTGGAAACAGTGTCAGACTTTATTTTTGGGGGGCTCCAAAATCACTGGAGATGGTGATTGCAGCCATGAAATCAAAAGACGCTTACTCCTTGGAAGCAAAGTTATGGCTAACCTGGATAGCATATTGAAAAGCAGAGATGTTACTTTGCCAACAAAGGTCTGTCTAGTCAAGGCTCTGGTTTTTCCAGTGGTCATGTATGGATGTGAGAGTTGGACAGTGAAAAAGGCTGAGCACCAAACAATTGATGCTTTTGAACTGTGGTGTTGGACAAGACTTTTGAGAGTACCTTGGACTGTAAGGAGATCCAACAAGTCCATTCTAAAGGAGGTCAGTCCTGGGTTTCATTGGAAGGACTGATGGTGAAGCTGAAACTCCAATACTTTGGCCACCTCATGCAAAGAATTGACTCATTGGAAAAGACCCCAATGTTGGGAAGGATTGGGGGCAGGAGGAGAACTGGACAACAGAGGCTGAGATGGCTGGATGGCATTACCAACTCAATGGACATAGGTTTGGGTAGACTCCGGGAGTTGGTGATGGACAGGGAGGCCTGGCGTGCTGCAGTTCATGGGGTTGCAGAGTTGGACACGGCTGAGAGACTGAACTGAACTGAACTGAGTTTTCCAACATATTGAGTGTCACACTGAGTGTAGCACTTTCACAGCATCATATTTTAGGATTTGAAATAGCACTTTTGAATATATTTAGTCAATTTTAATGTCAGCTTGTAAACACAAAATTTTAAATACTCATTAGTGACTTTTGGATAACCCATTTTAATCTCTCCACACTGTTAAAAATATGAATTTTCAAAGTTTTAATAAGAATAAATAAGGAAACAAATGACCAGAACATAGTAAGTGAACAATAAATGTGAGTCCTGACTTTGTTCCCCAAACCCCCACATATAAACACACACACACATACATACACTGAGACCATAATATATACTTCCATTTCACTATCACAGACTATTTTTCAGGAAAGGCTGGCTTTTTTGCCTCAGTGATTACAAGTCTGTGGTTAAAATAAATGAATAAAAGCAGATATGTTGTAAATTATGCTCATAGTTTTATTTCTTAGTATTTACCTTAAGTTACCAGTTCTATAATTCTTAATCACTCACTTGCCAGCATCTTTGATCCACTGCTTATAGGTTTTCCTTTATTTTTGTGAGAACACATAAATAAGTCTTTCAGAATTTCATAAAACCCATTCTTTGTTTTTCACACAACAGTGGAAGGAATCTAAATTTAGTTCAGAATGATTTAAGGAAAAGATAAAAGAAAATATGACAGTTGATTTGCTGCCTGGCACATTTCTGTGTCCGGTGTGCTTGAAAAGATAAAAACTCACATTTTCATAGTTTTTTCACTATAACAAGTGTGACCAGAATAATTTTTTTCTTTTTAAATACAATGTAGCTTTTTCAATGATTTAAAATTATGAGAAAAATATACAGAGTGAAGATTTGTGAAAATTTCTAGAAAAATATCAAGCGTATTTTAAGAGCTCAAAAATATTTTTCAGCCTTTGATGGGAATTTAAATGATATTGTTTCTCTTATGTTTTCTGCAGTCAAAATTTCTTTGATTTCCCAATTTTGGATAAATGCCAGTTAGTCAATACTTTGATGATCTTTTAATTATTTTGAACTAAAGTGAGTTCATGACCTCTGGTGCGTCCAATACAGACTTTGTAATTTTCTGTAGTATATGCTATGATGCTAGTGCATTACAGACTACAGACATGAATTTTAAAGTGATAACTCGTGGGGGCAGGGGAGTGGACATGAATGGGAAAAAAAGCATGGCTTGTATAGAATATTACAGAATTTTCAAAAAAAATCAAACCAGATATTTATTTTTGTTTCTTGACACAAAGATAAAGAAAAGCTGCGTTTCATTTCAGATATCCAATAAGTGAAATTCTTATTTTAATGTTTTAGAATTATACATGTATTATATATTATATATTGAATAGATAGCATATGCAGTAGCCCCCTGGCCCGCCCCGCTAATTGGTGGGGAATACATTCCGGGAGACCCAGTGGATGCCTGAAACTGTGGGTGGTACTAAACTCTGATTTTCATTCATGTTTCCACTCACAAGTTTAATGCTTCTTTTCCATCTTAGCACCTTCTCATGCACCATGGCTGTAACTTCTGCAGTTTGAGGCGCAGCCACACAACTAGCACAGAGTTTTTTTTCTTTTACACAGTTTCACACGCAGAAGATTTGTTCCTAACCTAGACCTTTGCAACTCAGCATAAGATATTTTTCTTTCTCTATTAATAGAGAACTTTCATCTCTTCACTTAAAGGGAGCATCTTCTGACTTCTCTTTGGCACATCCAAACTGCCAGCATCACTAATCTTGCACTTTGGGGCCATTATTATGTAAAGCTGAACAGGAGCACTGAGGTACTGTGACAGTTGACAAGATACGTGACTAAGGCCGAATAAGCTGGACAAAGGGATGGTTCATGTCTTAGGAAGGGGAGTATTCTTGCCTGAGCATCCCATGGGCAGAGGAGCCTGGTGGGCTGTATAGTCCATAGGGTCACTAAGAGTTGGACATGACTAAAGCAACTGAGCATGCAAGCACGCATGTGTATTATATAATCTTATATATAAATATTTAACTTCTGTAATATAAACACCCCAAAACAGAGTGGCTTAAATATGATAGATTTTTATTTCTATCTTACAAAGTAGTCACAGAGCTTGCAGGGTAGTTTGGTTCCCCGAAGTTTTCAGGGACACAGTCCCTCTATCTTGTGGCTGCTTTATCATCGTGGACATTGTCTTTAAATGCAGAATGGAAGCTGACAGCTTTCGAATTCCTGTTCTACCCTATGGGAGGAAAAAGAGAAGGTCCAGGAGAAGAACACCATATCTTTAAGCAGATTAATTGAAAGCTGTACACATTAGTTATGCATTCACATACTAAATGCAATCACAAGCCTCACCTAGCTGCAAAGCTGGCTGAAAAATGTCTATAGCGCAGTGGTCATGTGGCAGAGGTGCCATATCAGCAGTCTCCATTTCCCCCTTTTGTTTTGGTAATACTTGAAAGATTCTATTGCCCGCACTTAACCAGCCACAATCACAATAACCAGGTATTTTATCATATGTATATTTCAGCTACTGAGGAATAGAAGTGTCCTTACTGCTCAACTTTTGTAGATTTTTCTTTCATAGATACTTTTACACTGAAACAGTAAATACTTCTTATGAACGTACATACCTATCTATACTCACCTTTTCGGTGAGTAGTAATTGAGTGCTAAGTGGATTACCTGGCATCAGATACTGAACTAGACCCTAGGGATAAAGGAGTGAATGTTACAGACATAGTTCCAGCTTTCATGAAATTAATACCAATGGGTGGCATGAGATAATCAAGAAACAAAAAAATCTAGAATAATTAAAACCAACACCTACATGGTTGAGGAGTCCAGCTCTAGGCCAAAATCCTAAATGTGATCTTCTAAGCCCATCTATAGGCAATTTGAAAGACTTTACCCAGTAGGCTTCATGGGGGCAAGTTGCCCTCCCACATCAAGACTTGGTACAAAGACTCTGCACTGCAGGCTCTAGAGGGTGTTGCAGCCAAGGATGCAGCCTCCCCTGCTGGCCATGTTCTTCCACATATCTGTGTTCTTCGCCCAGGAGCCTCCATTCCAGAGCCTGAGGGACCATCAGCCACAGCCTTTCTCAGGTGAATGTCATGATCATCTTATCTGGTGGGCATGAGGGGAGGAAGGCGGAGGCTTAAGGATGCTCTTTTCCACTCTGACACACTACATTGGACGTAACTTAGCAACTAAAACAGCTGTGAAAGCAACATTATAGAGAGTGGCCAAGGAATGGCTCTCTGAGGATGTGACTTTTCGCTAAGATAGGAATAACAGGAAGAAACTGAAACTGAGAAGATATAGAGGAAAAAATTCCAGGCTGAGGAAAGTAGAGATGGCTTTCACCAGAACAGTCTGGTGTGCTCTGTGCTCTGCGGGCAGGGGGTGGGTCTGAGCCTACCTGGGAGCACGCAGTAGGGGGTGGGGGGCGAGGTGGAGAGTTGAGAGGTTACCAGTTACAGGGCTTTGAAGGTCATTGGTGAGAATTCGGTTTTGTGTAATGGGAAATCATCAGTTTACAAATGGAATCTATGGCATGATAGTATTTTTTACAAAATTATGCTGTCTTCCGTGAGTACATGGATTGAATAGAGAAAAATTGGAAATAGGGACATCAGTGAAATTAGTTAGGAAGAGGGAAAAAGAAGGTGTGCATTTCAGTCAGAAGAAAGCCATGCACAAAGGCAAAAAGCTGATAAAAAGCATTGGGACCTGAAGAAGGTACACGTCCTAGAGAATGACTAGATTACTGGGTGCAAGTTGGTGAGCAGCTAGTTAGAGAGACTGAGAAATTTGTCTGCATGCATCCAAACTTTCCCCAGGCCTTTCTAAGTCTGGACCAAGAACAATGATGGCACATCAGTATTTAAAAGAAAACTAAAGGTTTTTCGAATCAAATCAAATCTACCTCTTAAATGAAACGAGAATGTACAGGCAAAGGATAGGTCATACCTATGATTCTGCAGCCATCCTTCAGGCAGCTTGTTATGAACAGGACATTACCATCCCTTGCCCGGAACACCTGAAAGTGCTCATGACCATAGCCTGACAAGTTTGTTCTGCTGAGGGAACCCCTTAATCTTGACCTAGCTGGCAGGATATTGAGTTCAGTACAGTCGTGTCTGACTCTTTGTGACCCCATGAACTGCAGTACACCAGGCCTCCTTGTCCATCACCAACTCCTGGAGAATACTCAAACTCATGTCCATTGAGTCGGTGATGCCATCCAACCATTGCATCATCTGTTGTCACCTTCTTTTCACACCTTCAGTCTTTCCCAGCATCAGTTTTTTTTCCAGTGAGTCAGTTCTTCACATCAGGTGGCCAAAGGATTGGAGCTTCAGCTTCAGCATCAGTCCTTCCAGTGAATATTCAGTACTGATTTCCTTTAGGATGGACTGGTTGGATCTCCTTGCTGTCCAAGGGACTCTTGAGTCTTCTCCAACACCACAGTTCAAAAGCATCAATTCTTCAGTGCTCAGCTTTCTTTATAGTCCATCTCTCATATCCATACATGACTTCTGGAAAAACCATAGCCTTGACTAGATGGACCTTTGCTGGCAAAGTAATGTCTCTGCTTTTTAATATGCTCTCTAAGTTACTCATAGCTTTTCTTCCAAGGAGCAAACATCTTTTAATTTCATGGCTGCAGTCACCAACTACAGTGATTTTGGAGCCCAAAAATGTGAAATCTGTCACTGTTTCCCTATCAATTTTCCAAGAAGTGATGAGACCAGATGCCATGATCTTAGTTTTCTTAATGTTGAGTTTTAAGCCAACTTTTTCACTCTCCTCTTTCAGTTTCATCAAGAAGCTCTTCAGTTCTTTGCTTTCTGGCATAAGGGTGGTGTCATCTGCATATGTAAGGTTATTGATATTTCTCCCGGCAATCTTGATTCCAGCTTGTGCTTCATCCAGTCCAGCATTTCTCATGATGTACTCTGCATATAAGTTAAATAAGCAGGGTGACAATATACAACCTTGACATATTCCTTTCCCATTTTGGAACTGTTTCATTGTTCCATGTCCGGTTCTAACTGCTGCTTCTTGACCTCATACAGATTTCTCAGGAGGCAGATCAGATGGCCTGGTATTCCCATCTCTTTCAGAATTTTCCACCATTTGTTGTGATCCACACAGTCAAAGGCTTTAGCATAGTCAATAAAGCAAAAATAGATGTTTTTCTGGAACTCTGTTGCTTTTTTGATCATCCAGAATATGGTGGCAACTTGATCTCTGCTTCCTCTGCCTGTTCTAAATCCAGCTTGAACATCTAGTTCATAGTTCACATACTGTTGAAGCCTGGCTTGGAGAATTTTGAGCATTACTTTGCTAGTGTGTGAGATGAGTGCAATTGTGCGGTACTTCGAGCATTCTTTGGCATTGCCTTTCTTTGGAATTGGAATGAAAACTGGCCTTTACCAGTCCTGTGGCCACTGCCGAGTTTTCCAAATTTGCTGGCATATTGAGTACAGCACTTTCACAGCATCATCTTTTAGGATTTGAACTAGCTCAACTGGAATTCCATCACCTCCACTAGCTTTGTTCATACTGATGCTTCCTAAGCCCTATTTCACTTCACATTCCAGGATGTCTGGCTCTAGGTGAGTGATCACACCATTGTGATTATCTGGGTCATGAAGATTTTTTTGTATAGTTCTGTGTATTCTTGCCACCTCTCCTTAATCTCTTCTGCTTCTGTTAGGTCCATATCATTTCTATCCTTTATTGTGCCCATCTTTGCATGAAATATTCCCTTTATATTTCTCATTTTCTTGAAGAGATTTCTAGTGTTCACCATTCTATTGTTGTCCTCTGTGTCTTTGCATTGATCACTAAGGAAGGCTTTCTTATCTCTCCTTGCTATTCTTTGGAACTCTGCATTCAACAAATGCATATTTCTTTCCTTTTCTCCTTTGCCTTTCACTTTTCTTTTCACAGCTGTTTGTAAGGCCTCCTCAGGCAACCATTTTGCCTTTTTGCATTTCTTGGGGATGGTCTTGATCACTGCCTCCTATACAGTGTCACGAACCTCCATCCATGGTTCTCCAGGCACTCTATCTATCAGATCTAATCCCTTGAATCTATTTGTCACTTCCACTCTAAGGGATTTGACTTAGGTCATACCTGAATGATCTAGTTGTTTTCCCCACTTTCTTCAGTTTAAGTCTGAATTTGGCAATAAGGAGTTCATGATCTGAGCCACAGTCAGCTCCTGGTGTTGTTTTTGCTGACTGCATAGAGCTTCTCCATCTTTAACTGCAAAGAATATAATTGATCTTATTTTGGTATTGACCATCTGTTGATGTCCATGTGTAGAGTCTTCTTTTGTGTTGTTGGAAGAGAGTGTTTGCTATGACCAGTGAATTCTCTTGGGAAAACTCACCCTGCCTCATTCTGTACTTCAAGGCCAAATTTTCCTATTGCTCTAGGTATTTCTTGACCTCCTGATTTTGCATTCCAGTCCCCCTATAATGAAAAGGGCATCTTTTTTGGGTGTTAGTTCTGGAAGGTCTTTTAAGTCTTCATGCTGCTGCTGCTAAGTCGCTTCAGTCTTGTCTGACTCTGTGCGACCCCATAGACGGAAGCCCACCAGGCTCCGCTGTCCCTGGGATTCTCCAGGCAAGAATACTAGAGTGGGTTACCATTTCCTCCTCCAATGCATGAAAGTGAAAAGTGAAAGTGAAGTCGCTCAGTGGTGTCCGACTTGTAGCGATCTCATGGACTGCAGCCTACCAGGCTCCTCCGTCCATGTGATTTTCCAGACAAGAGTACTGGAGTGGGGTACCATTGCCTTCTCCATGTAAGTCTTCATAGAACTGTACAATTTCAACTTCTTCAGTGTTACTGGTTGGGGCATAGACTTGGGTTACTGTGATATTGAATAGTTTGCCTTAGAAATGAACAAAGGTCATTCTGTTGTTTTTGAGATTGCATCCAGGTACTGCATTTTGGACTCTTGTTGACTTCTAAGGGATTCTTGCCCACAGTAGTAGATATAATGGTCATCTGAGTTAAATGCCCCCATTCCAGTCCATTTTAGTTCGCTGATTCCTAAAATGTCGTCATTCACTCTTTCCATCTCCTGTTTGACCACTTCCAATTTGCCTTGATTCATGGACCTAACAATCCAGGTTCCTATTCAATATTGCTGTTTACAGCATCAGACTTTACTTCCATCGCCAGTCACATCCACATCTGGTTTTTTTTTTGCTTTGGCTGCGTTGTTTCATTCTTTCTGGAGTTGGTTCTCCACTGATCTCCAGTAGCATATTGGGCACCTACTGACCTGGGCATTTCATCTTTCAGTGTCCTATCTTCTGCCTTTGCATACTATTCATGCGGTTCTCAAGGAAAGAATACTGAAGTGGTTTGCCATTCCCTTTTCCAGTGGACCACATTTTATAAGAACTGTCCACTATGACCTGTCTGTCTTGGGTTACCTTTCAGGGACAGCATGGCTCATAGTTTCATTGAGTTAAACAAGGAAGGCTGTGTTCCATGTGATCAGATTGGTTAGTTTTCTGTGATTGTGGTTTTCAGTCTGTCTGCCGTCTAATGGAGAAGGATAAGAGTCTTATGGAAGCTACCTAATGGGAGAGACTGACTGAGTCTTGTTCTGATGGGCGGGGCTGTGCTCAGTAAATCTTTAATCCAATGTTCCGTTGATGGGCGGGGCTGTGTTCCCTCCCTGTTATTTGACCTGAGGCCTGACTATAAAGATAACGAAGATAATGGCGACCTCCTTCAAAAGGTCCCATGCAAGCACTGCTGCACTCAGTGCCCCCAGCCGTGCAGCAGGCCACTGCCCACCCACGCCTCAGCCAGAGGCTGAGGACACTCACAGATAAGTCTGGGTCAGTCTCTTGGGGGTCCCTGCTCCCTTCTCCTGGGTCCTTGTGCGCACAAAGTTCTCTTTGTGCCCTCCCAGGGTCTGTTTCCCCAGTCCTGTGTAAGTTCTGGCAGCTCTGTAGTGGATCAATGGCGACCTCCTCCAAGAGGTCTTACGCCACACCCAGGTCTGCTGCACCCAGAGCCCCCGCCCCTGCAGCAGGCCGCTGCTGACTCATAACCTCCTCAGGAGACATCAGACACAGTTCTGTCTCAGTCTCTGTGGGGTCTCTGGGTCGTGGTGCACACAAGGTGTGTTTGAGCCCTCTGAGCATTCCTGGCAGGTATGGGGTTTGATTCTAAACGCGATTTTGCCCCTCCTACCATCTTGCTGGGGCTTCTCCTTTGCCATTGGATGTGGGATAGCTCCTTAAAGTCACTCCAGCAAGATATTAAAGGTTGTTATACCATGTACCTGACTGGCCTTAAACTGAGTCTGGCTTTCCTGAGGCAAACTTTGCCTCCTTCTGCCTGTGGAATTTCAGACTCACTTCTAATTCCTGCTTTGTTTGTGTAGGCCCTAAAGTAAGATCTCTGTCTTGATATTCAAATTACATTTGCTTCGCCTGCTGAGACAGAAGTATTGTATACTCCAGGAAGCAAGGAAGGAGTCTGGTGGCTGACCTTCCTTTCAAAGGGCTATAGATTCTGCAAATGAATATCCCTGTTTTTGTCAAAAACCTTCTTCAGAAACCACTGTGAAATAACAATGCTATCCCTCGTGTTGCCCATATCTACTCAACACTTGGGTACTCTGGTGACTTTGTGTCTTCAACCAATAATCAATCTGTATACAGCCCTAGATCCCTATAAGCATGCCCATCATTCCCTCTCCCAATGACCTAGCACTTTATTTATTTTTTACTTTTGTTTTTCCCATGGAAAAGCACTTTATTTTAAATATAGCAATGTGTACATATCAATCCCAAACTCCCATTCTATCTCCCCAACCTTTACCTTCTGGTAACAATAATTCATTCTCTAAGTATATGAGTTTGTTTCTGTTTTGTAAGTAAGTTCATTGGTATCATTTTTTGTTTGATTTTGCATATAAATGATATCATATGATACTTGTCTTTATTTGATTTACTGTACTTACCATCCATCTATGGATAGTTCATCTATGTTGTCACAGATGGCATTATTTCATTCTTTTTAGTGGCGTACTGTTATATTATCTACATGTACCACATCTTCGCTTGGCATTTTAAACAGCCATACTTCTCAATCCATTTTATTAACCTGGTAGCTTTGAGGAATATAGTTATAAAGTAGGTCCAATCTCTTTACCTTTAACCAAGAACCCATTACATTTCCTGGACATTTTATGACTTTCAGTTACCACAGACTTTGTTATTGCTGACTAGTTTATGTTTACATACTCTAACATAATCAGCATTTCCATCTCAGCATAACAAACAAATCCCAGTTAAGAGATATTTTTCAAACTACCAAAATCAGTACTCCTCAATACTGTCAAAATCATTAAAAAGAAGGAAAAAAAAAGCAGCGATGAACATTGGGGTACACGTGGCTCTTTCAGTTCTGGTTTCCTCGGTGTATATGCCCAGCAGTGGGATTGCTGGGTCATATGGCAGGTCTATTTGCAGTTTTTTAAGGAACCTCCACACTGTTTTCCATAGAGGCTGTACTAGTTTGCAATCCCACCAGCATCGCTGCTTTATTTACAATAGCCAGGACATGGAAGCAACCTAGATGCCCATCAACTGACGAATGGATAAGAAAGCTGTGGTACATATACACAATGGAATATTACTCAGCATTAAAAAAAAATTCATTTGAAGCAATTTTACTCAGGTGGACGAAACTGGAGCCCATTATCCAGAGTGAAGTAAGCCAGAAGCAAAAACAACAATACAGTATATTAACACATATATATGGAATTTAGAAAGACGGTAACGAGAACCCAACATGCGAGACAGCAAAAGGAACACAGATGTATAGAATAGACTCGTGGACTCTGTGGATGAGGGTAAGGGTGGGATGATAAGGGAGAAGGGCATTGAAACAAGTTAATTATCATATGTCTAATCAATCGCCAGCCCAGGATTGATGCTCAGGGCTGGTGCATCGAGATTTCCTGGGGGGCAGAGAGGAGGGAGGGAGGAGGGAGGGGTTTCTGGAGGGGGAGCATATGTAAACCCATGGTGATATCATGGCATTGTATGACAAAAACAATAAAAAAAAATTAAAAAATTAAAAAATAAACAAGAGAACATTGTTAAACAAATGTTCTTTCCATTTTACACAGGTTATGTAGCCTGCCCTGACTATGAATATTCATACGTGGTCTGTTTTCTCACTAAACTAAGTGAAAACAAGACTTGGAACTGTGCCCACTTTTAAATTACATCTTTCAGCACAGTGTTTGTCACCTAGGGGGCACTCAGTAAATGTTTGCTGAATGAATAAATGACGACTGAGAACAAACCTTCCTTGCCAACTTTGTAATTTTGGAAATCTAAGAAGTAGCCTAGGATAAGAGAAAGCCCTGGTTTTGGAATCAGTCACACTGACCTACCTCAGCTCTTTAAAAAAAAAAAAAAAATTCATTTGAATCAGTTCTACTCAGGTGGACAGAACTGGAGCCCATTATCCAGAGTGAGGTAAGCCAGAAGCAAAAACAACAATACAGTATATTAACGCATATATATGGAATTTAGAAAGACGGTAACGAGAACCCAGCATTCGAGACAGCAAAAGGAACGCAGATGTATAGAATAGACTTGTAGACTCTGTGGATGAGGGAAAGGGTGGGATGATATGGGAGAATGGCATTGAAACATGTTAATTATCATATGTTTAATCAATCGCCAGCCCAGGATTGATGCTCGGGACTGGTGCAACGAGATTTCCTGGGGGGAGGGAGGAGGGAGGGGGGTCCTGGAGGGGGAGCATATATAAACCCATGGTGATATCATGTCATTGTTTGGCAAAACTAATAAAAAAAAAAAAGAAGAAAAAGGAAAAAAAAATCTCAAAAACTGGTTACAACCAAGGGAATCCTAAAGAGGACAAGATGTGTTATGGTATCCCAGATGGAATTCTAAAACAAAAAGAGAACTTTAGGGAAAAACTGAGGAAATGTGAATGAAGAATGGGATTTAGTTACCAGTTATCAATATTGGCCCATTATGACAAATGAACTGAACTTATATAAAATGTTAATTAGAGGAAAACTAGATGTAGGGTACATGGAAATTCTCTGTACTAGCTTTATAATAATTCTGTGATCTGAAACTTTTGAAATTAAAATTTATTTTAAAATAAGCAATGTAATAGTACAATGGCTATATATTTTGCTTTATTCTAGAAGGTATTCTCCTTGCCAGAACTTCTCAAACTTCTTTTATTATTTCTTTGGTTAAATTCAATTCCCTTGTTTCTTTTAAATGTACATAAAAATCTCCCCCTTTTGCCTGAGCACATTGATGAGGTTATTTAAGGTCACTTTGTCTATAAATATTAGAACTGGCTTCATTTCAGGTTGAGAGAAGTTTCATTTGGAGTTGAAAGGAGAACACTAAAAATCATTTTTAATTATTTATTCCTGTAGTTTCTGATTCTTCCTTTCGTATATTGATTTACATGAGCATAAGTGAACTTCTTGAATGCTTTATAAAGGTTTTATTATGCTTCCTTTCTCTATCTTCAAAATGCGTCTTCTCAATTGACCCATTTTCCATCATCTAAGCACCTGTAGAGAGAAGATAATATTCTCACCTTTGACATTGATGATAATGGAGCATAGGGCAAACAAGAAAAATAGAAGCCCTACTACTTAGTAGCTTTCAACTTTGAACAAGCTCTGCTACTTAACTTCCTCCATTGCTAAAGCAGAAATAACACTAGTAATGAACTCATATATATGGTAAGGATTAAATGAGATAATGTATTTAAAATGTTTAGAACCCACCACATGAATTCTCAATAAGTGGTAGCTATTGTTTTTAAGGCTGTGGTTTCCTATGAGCCCATATATGACAGAGAAGGCAAATCACCCATTGTGAAGCAGTAAAACATAAAAGTCCAGTTCCTCCTAAGACTGGCAGAACAAAATGAGAAAATACATTGAAGACTCTGTATACATAAATATGGGAATTATGAGTGAAGTCAAGGAAGCAGATGGAAGAATAGAGCAGCCTGGCTTTTCCTACAGCTTTGTAGTGTCCCTGCAATGCATGAGGACTATTACCAGGTCAGCTACCTCTTATAAATAGGTCACCAAAGTGGTGGTTTTAATTTAAGAGAATTTCATCATTGTTGAGAACTACTCTGACCTCTGGGGGAGACAAAAAAAAGAAGAAAAGGAAATGTCATTACCTTTTGTTGTTGTTTAGTCACTGAGTCATGCCCAACTCTTTTGCAATCCCATGGATTATAGCCCTCCAGGCACCTCTATCCATGGGATCTCCCAGGCAACAATACTGGAGTGGGGTGCCATTTCATTCTCCAGAGTATCTTCCCAACCCAGAGATCAAATGCACATCTTCTGCATTTGCCTACACACACGCACACACACGTTCTTTTTCATACTCTTTTTTTCCATTATGGCTTATCACTGGATATTGAGTATAGTGCCCTGTGCCATACACTAGGACCTACTAGAGGTTTGTCTCCTCTATTAATATATGGAACAGCTTACATCTGCTAATCCCACTCTATTCTTCCCCTGTCCTCGCTGATCTCGCCTTTGTCATAACTGGAGTTATCTCTGGAGACCACTCACAAAAATAAGTAAATAAGTATTTGTTGAATAAATTTATCCTTACGAGACAACCAGTAACTGTCTTTTTATTAACACTGTGTGTATGATGTGCATTCTATGTGTCTCATCTTCTTTTATTATTCACTACAATCCAATAAGATAAATTTGCATCATCTTCCTTTTAGAAAGGTAAAGTAAAACAAGTGATCCTATATCTTGTCCAAAGTCACTCAGCTAGGAAAAATGATTGGATGCCAGGTCTTGTGCAGCTAATTCCCTCAAGGAGCTGAGAGTCCAGTGAGGAATACAGATGGTATAGCTGGAGTGCAGGTGCTGTGGGGTCACACAGCAGAGGCTCTAACCCAGAGACGGATGTTCAGCATTCATGGCTCACTTCACTTGATTCAGATATGTGTGGTCCTTAACAACAAAGATTGTATCTTATCCTTGAGTTATGCTGCAGAAGAGACAGTAGTTTAGCATACCTACTTTAGAGATAGCACAGTAGGCTATAGCTGAGCAGGTTTGGTGGCGCTTCGAATAGTGTCTGTCACATAAATACCTTTGACTCCTCCGTCTTCACAGGGCTTCCCTGGTGGCTCAGATGGTAAGGCATCCTGCAATATGGGAGACCTGGGTGTGATCCCTGGGTTGGGAAGATCCCCTGGAGGAGGGAATGGCTACCCACTCCAGTATTCTGGCCTGGAGAATTCCATGGACAGAGGAACCTGGCAGGCTACAGTCCATGGGGTCGCAGAGAGTCAGACACAACTGAGTGCCTTTTACTTCTCTTCGCAGTCAGCACTATGAGTAACTACAGTAGGCCCTCAATCAATGTTGTTAAGTCATTGGAGCGGTTGTGGAAACTCTGACTTTATTTTAGACAACCCTGAAAATAAACGAAACTCAGACTCAATGGAGAAAGAAGCCAGTCTGGCATAAAAATAATAAATAAGTAAACCAATAAATAAATAAGTACTCTCTTCTGCCAGAGCAGCAGGTAGGTATGAAAATTTAGACAAGTGCCAAAAGCATATGCATGGCAGAGTTTTATCAAGAAGTCAGCTAGTCTTCCTTCAATTTCTATATCTGTACTTCCATCCCTTTTGCTCCTTCACGACCATCTTACCTTCTCCTCAGCTTTTGGAATTATCCAGAAAATTCCCTGTCGATTGGGTAAGAATAGTGTGGGGTGGTAATTGTTGTTCTCCACTGAGTCAAGTCATAGCCTTGGACACAGGCAAAAAGTTCCAGACGTGCTGGCCCGTGATTTAGGTTTCCATGAATATTTACCTATGGCTAATTGTCTCTTAATTTCTCAGAGGAACAGATCCTTTTATTCTGACTTATTTTATTCTCCTAATATGCACTACAATAGAAAGGATCAAGAGAAGTAAAATATAATATGGGAACTATAACTGAGATAAGATCTATCTGGATTTTATAGTTTCGTTAGAATAGCAAGTGTCAGAAAACTAAGAAAAACTTGCTTGCAAGATTAACCCTAAAGCTTGTTATTTTAATATCTTCCCAGTGAAGAAATGAGAAAGCATGTTAATATTATCACTATGATAACAATCTAAAATTTTCAAATAAACCTGAAGATAATAATAGTAGAAATGAGGGAATTCTCTGGTGGTCTTGTGGTTAGGACTGGGTTCATTTCCTGGTCGGGAAACTAAGATCTTACAAGCTATGTGGTGCTACCAAAAAAAAAAAAATTATTTTTAAGAAAAAAACGTGCTTTCCTTTCTAGAATGACCCAAACTCTAATTTCATGTCTAAGACTCATAAAACCAGTCATAATGGATTCATTTAGCACGATTATACAGTGCAGTTCAATTCTTCACATGGAATTTTGTTCTATTATAATTTTGTTCCAGAGCACTATATCATTAAAGTGAAATATTAATGATATTTTTATTACAATTGTCAAGAAAATTATGGACAGGATTCCAGAAACATAAAAGCTTATAATTGTTTTAGAAACCTACATTTTAAAAATGTGCTATTCAAAGACATTCAGCTTCTTAAGAAAATAATTATAATGACTCTCATTTATCATGGGTATTTATTATTCCAAAGTTACATAAATGCTAGGCTGAACCAAAGAGCAGCAGTGAAAGAATTTATATGAAAGATTAATGAGAATAGAGTATTTCCCTTTAGAAAAATTCTAAAGGAACTCAGTGTATTGGTATTCATTTTAATTAGAATTTTTATTTCTTTTAAAAAAGTAATACTTTTTTCACAACTGTATCTGCTCTGTGAAAAAAGATACTTTCAAATCACAGTTCTTTGGGGAATATTAAAGTAGTGTTTTTGACTCCCAAAATGACTATGTGCAACCTAAACCACGAAAATGTGTCTTGTTTTAAATTCCCATGGACAAAATTAGTTTGAGTCCTGAACCACTGTTTCCTGTGGAAAATACTAGCCCACTACTGGGAATAAGTTTTCCCCTAAAAACTTGCTGATATTGTAGAGCAATTTTGACAACATTACTGCTAGTAGCAAAGAGTTTTGGTTGTTCTTTATTAATTTTTATGTCAGTAAAAGTTCAATAAACTCTTATCAATTTAGATTTTGAACAAAATTTTTTGAAGAACACATTTCTATAAAAAATAGGTTAGAAAATAAAAAATAGATTAAGAAAAGTTTGTAACAGATATTTCTTTTCTATCTTTATATTTCTTTCTGGAAAAAAAAACAGATTAATGTAGTCTGGAGATTTAATAGGTAGGCGTTAATCACTGAAAAAGCTTCTCTCCAGGAGAGAAAGTTGATGTAGAACCTCAATGAAAAACATACTTATCGATAAAGCCAAACTTTGTTAATTTAGATATCCTTGACTTATCCAGAGTTCTTTCATCTGATAGTACAAAGTCCAAAATATAGTTGGAATTGGTAAGGGGAAAAAATTGAGTATCTTGGATGTCACAAAATTCTTTATTTAATTCCACATATTTCATCCAAAGGGGGATCATCTTAGGGCTTTAGTTATAGTGTTCTTTATTTTCAAACTCAGGTTAACTCATTTTTATTTTCATGTTATCCAAGCTATGGAGAATCCAGAGGATAATGAGTGTGGTCCAGGGTGGTAAAAAAGAGAGAGACAATAAAAATAAATCCTAAACTAACACTAGAATGCAGTGGATGACCCAATTATTGTAGGCATTGTCTGTTTATGAAAATATCAACTTTGGGTTGAATTGTGTAATATGATATCAGAAAATTGCCAAAAAAAAAAAACCACATTTAATAAGTCCATTGAAGATTAACATGACGTGATATCCTGAGATGGCTAAGTTCTCCTAATGTGTGACCCTCCTGAAGGTAACACTTCAAACACTAGACAAAAGATGTTTTATAAAAGTAGCCTGGAAGCATTGAAGAAGGTTATAAAACAAGCAGATTCTAGAGGAAATTTGAACTTGGAAGAATGGATCACAGGAAGTGAGTTGCCTATTGTTATGATATTTATTTTTTAAATTCCAGTGGGAGGCATGCAGTCTTTCTGGTCTGAAGTTTTAGACTACAGAGTTTGAGGCAAAAAAAAGATCTTGGAAAATGAGGAGATAATCCCAGGAAAGAGGGCTCTAGATGGGTGGAGTTTCAAATTTTGTTTATGAATTTATTTAATTATCTGACTAACCAATGAGCTATGTGTGCACAAGATAGCTTCAAAGCAGTCCAAAACTTTCTTTAAAATGAGCTGAGGGAGGAAAGGGTGAGATGTATGAAAAGAGTAACATGGAAACTTACACTACCATATGTAAAATAGATAGCCAATGGGCATTTGCTGTATGGCTCAGGAAACTCAAACAGAAGCTCTGTTTCAACCTAGAGGGGTGGGATGGGAAGGGAGATGGGAAGGAGGTTCAAAAGAGAGGGCATATATGTATATCTATGGCTGATTCATGTTGAGGTTTGACAGAAAACAACAAAATTCTGTAAAGCAGTTATCCTTCAATAAAATATTTTTTTAAATGAACTGAAATTTGAGCTGTAATCTACAAAATTAAGTTTTTAACTTAATAAACTAAACACACACAAAGATGAAATCCTTAAAAACTGTGGAAGAATAAGTTAAAAAATTAAAAGTCTCCATAATATGACAGTCACGTTGTCTAAGTTTGCATGTGCATCAGTTGCTCAGTTTGGTCTGACTCTTTGTGACCCCATGGACTAGCAGTCCACCAGGCTCCTCTGTCCATGAGATTTCACAGGCAAGAATACTGGCATGGGTCGCCCTTGCCTTCTCCAGGGGATTTTCCCAACGAGGGGATTCAGCCTGCATTTCCTGTGTCTCCTGCCTCGAAGGTAGATTTTTTTACCTGCTAAAAAAAATCAGGGAAGCCCCCAAATTATTTGAAATCAGATGATCTGGAAAAATATTATCCATTTTCAAAAGGAAAGACAATACCAACCCTGAGGTGACTCAAGATTTAGAATTTTTAAAAATTATTATTGGAATATAGTTGATTTATAAAGTTATGTTAGTTTCATTAGTTCCAGGTATACAGAAAAGTGAATGTTATGCATATACATTTTTATCCACTTTTTGTTAGATTATTTTCTCATATGCAACATTATAGAATGTTGAGTAGAGTTCCCTGCAGAATTTTAGAATCATAAGGTAAGGTATATTAAGCAGCTCCTATAACTGTGCTCAGTGAGATTAAAGAAAATATGCTTGCAATGATGAAATCTCTGAGGAGAAATAGAAATCATATTAAAAATGCAAATTCTAGAACTGAAAAGCTATATATGAAATAAAATATTAACTGAAGGGGATTAATAGAATAGAGAAGACTTAGTGACTATGAAGACAGATCAAAAGAAAGTATTCACCTGATGAATGCAAAAGAAAACATTAAAAAAGGAAAATTTTGTTCACTTGCTCAATGGTGTCCGAATTTGTGACCCCATGGACTGCAACACACCAGGCTTCCCTGTCCTTCACCATCTCCTGGAGCTTGTTCAAGCTCATGTCCACTGAGTCAGTAATGCCATCCAACCATCTCATCCTCTGTCATTCCCTTCTCCTCCTGCCTTGAGTCTCGCCCAGCATCAGGGTCTTTTCCAATGAGTCAGTTCTTTGCACCAGGTGGCCAAAGTATTGGAACTTCAGCTTCAACTTCAGTCCTTCCAAAGAATTTTCAGGATTGATTTCCTTTAGGATTGAGTGGTTTGACTGGTTGAGAGTCCAAGGGACTCTCAAGAGTCTTCTCCGACGCAACACAAAAGCTGAACACTTCGACATTCAGCCTTCTTTATGGTCCAATTCTCACATCCATACATGACTACTGGAAAAGCCACAGTTTTGACTAGATGAACCTTTGTCGGTAAAGTAATGTCTCAGCTTTTTAATATGCTTTCTAGGTTGTTCATAGCTTTTCTTCCACGGAGCAAGCATCATTTTAATTTCAAGCTTGCAGTTACTGTTCACAGTGATTTTGGAGCCCAAGAAAATAAAATCTGTCACTGTTTCCATTGTTTCTCCATTTATTTGCCATGAGGTGATGGGACCGGAATGCCTATCTGGTGGGCATACCCATGGTCTTCATTTTTTTGAATGTTGAGTTTTAAGCCAGCTTTTTCACTCTCCTCTTTCAGTTTCATCAAGAGGCTCTTTAGTTCCTCTTCACTTGCTCCCATAAGGGTGGTATCAACTGCATATCTAAGGTTATTGGTATTTCTCCTGGCAATCTTGACTCCAGCTTGTGCTGCATCCAGTTTGGTATTTCACATGATGTGCTCTGCATATAAGTTAAATAAATCATGGCAGATTTTTAAAATTAAAAGAATGATGGAAAAAATAAAACAATGTGACAAAATAAATATTTGAAGGTAGAGTAAGTAAAATTTTTGAGTCTTGGAGAAGAAATATAAACTTACACATTAAGAAATTCAACAAATCACAAGCGGGAAAAATACAAAGAAAATCATGACCAAGTATGCTGATAACTGAAGATAAACAGAATATCTTGAAAATAACAAGAAAAAAATAACACTCAGCATGCAGAGAAGCAACTATGAAAAATTACTAGATTCTTTTGAAAAACTGTGGAGGCCAGAAGAAAATGAAATAAATATCTTTAATGTGATAAACTTGGGGGAATGCAGTCCAAAATTCTTTACCAAGAAATAATATTCTTCAAAAATTGATAGTAAAGGCATTTGCATATGAAAGAAAGCAAAAAAAATAAAAATGTCACAAGAAGACTTATACTGTAGAAAATACAGATTTCAAGCTAAAAATGAATCCAGATGGAAATTTGGATTGTCAGTGAGAAGTAAAGAACTGCAGAAGTGTTAAATGTTTACAAAATTTAAAAGGACATTTTTCTTTTAACGTCTTTAACTATGTACATCTGTTTAAAGCAAAATCATTAAACTATTTTGTGTTTATAATGTATGCAGGGAGCTATAACATAAACAAGGATGGAAGAAAATACAAAACTGCAAGTTTTCTATACTCAAAACTTCAAGTGTTCTATACTTCTTCCAGAATCGTTACAATATTACTTTTCAGTAGATTGAGAAAACTTTGTCTATTGTGATACTTTGTTGTTGTTATTGTTCAGTCATTATGTTGCATCCAACTCTTTGCAACCCCATGGACTATAGCATGCCAGGCTCCCCTGTCTTCCACCATCTCCTGGAGTTTGTTCAAATTCATGTCCATTGAGTCAGTAATGCCATCCAACCATGTCATCCTCTGACAGCCCATTCTCCTTTTGCCTGCATTCTTCCCCAGCATCAGGGTCTTTTCCAGTGAGTGGACAATACTTAGGGCAACCACTAAAACAATAACCTAACAAGTTATAGCTAAGCAAAGCAATGTAGTTCAAAAAATAATGAATAACAAAGAAGGAAACAAAGGTTCATATGGACTTAAAATAGATCAACCTAAATCAATCGTAATAATTGCATTGAACGATTATGGAATAAGCACCTCAATTACAAAGCAGAAATTGTTGGAGTAGATCAAAATAGAAAGAGCCAAGTAACTGCTGTCAATAAGAGATGCACTTTAAATATAAATACAGATAAAATGAAATTTAATCATTGGCAAAAGATACACCCTGAAAACAATAAGTATTAGTTATTTTGGCTGAAAAGATAGCAGGCAGTATAAGCTTCAAGATAAAAGAGGGAAGAAAGACCTTGTCATAATAATAAAATGGTCATTTCATCAAGGAGGTAACCATTATAAATAAGATAGTACTTAATAATGGAGCTTCAAAATGTACAAAAATAAAATGAACAGAATGAAAATGAGAAATAAAGAATTCAACACTGTTGGAGATTGAACAACCCTCTCTCAACAATTGATATAACAACAATCAGTAAACACGCAGAGGATTTGAATTAGGCCATTAACCAGCTTGACCTACTTGTTATTTTTAAACACTATACATACCTTAGAATTGCAGAATATAGAATGTACCTTGTTTTCAAATGCACATGGTTCAAATATTGAGATAGAAATATGTTGTATCATTAAAGGAGTCTCGATAGATACAAAACGATTAAATTTGTAGAGTATGTTCTTTGACCACAGTGGAATTAAATGCAAAATAAATAACAAAATCTAGAATTACCTCAAGTATATTGAAACTGAAAAATCTGCTTTGGGAGTTGGACCCCAGTTTCAGAGTTTTTTAAAAGCTCCTCACATGATCCTAATTGGCCAGGGAGCTAGTGATGGCAGAGGAGCCTGAATGGATGAGGGAAAGAAGGATGGTTCTCACTCTTTATGTGAGTGAAGTTGACAGTGATGTAAGTAAGTAAACTAATTCTCTCTATTCCTAATGGTCTCCTCATCCAAGCTTTATGTGCATATAGTTGTAAAGCAAAATTATCACAAGAACTTTCTTGGTTCAGTGCCTAAGACTCTGTACTCCCAATGCAGGGGGCCCAGACTGATCCCTGACCAGGGAACTAGATCCCACGTGCTGCAACTAAGAGTTCACATGCTGAAAGGAAAGATCCTGCACGCCACCACTAAGGTCGGCTGCAGCCAAATAATAAACACTTTTTTAAAAATAAAGCAAAATCATCATAGATATCCATAACTCCTTCCTAGATGTTTCCATTTTTAAATAAAGGAAAATCCAACATTTATGTCATTTGTCATGAATGAATATTTCATAAATATTTTTCTTTCTAATCCTCTTATTTCATTGGTAGTTATTTGATAATATTTCATTTTATTTTTTACTAATTTTTAATTAAAAAGTAAAAACAACAATAACACTTATCCTGTTAGGTTAAAAAAATATGAAATTCATTTAAATTAGTTCTCACTTCCTTAATGTAAATGAAATGTCTGTATAAAAAAATCTTGATTTTAAAAGGAAGTGTCCTAAAAAAAAATTAATATATTTTAAAAAGAGTCTCCCCCTCATCTTACTAATAGACTAATTAGAGGGAACAGAGAGACTCCCCTTGCTGGCTTAATGAATATGTCACCATGATGGGGAAGCACACACGGCAAGGAACTGTACATGGTCTATAAGAACTACAGGTGGCCTCTAGTTGTTGAGCAAGAAAAAAAAAAATAAAATGATGAAAGTTCTCAGTCCAATGTCATCAAACAATTGATTAATACCAGTAGCCATGGCAGTTTGGAAGAGGACCCTGAACTTCTGGTAGGAAAGCAACCCTAGTCAACACCAAGAATGCGACTTTGTGGGAAGCTAGGGATCCAATTAAGCTATGCTCAGCCTCCCAATCCACAGAAACAGTGAGAAAGTAAATGCAATGCCAATGCCAAAAAGAATTAAAACACTTCCAAATAATCCACTGATCAAAGAAGTAATCAAAAGGAAAATTAAAATGCTTTGAATGTAAGGGTAACAACAATAATGCAGCTTATTGAAAGTTGAGAGATGCAGCTAAAACAATGATTAGAGAAATTCATAACTAACAATAGAAAAAAATTTAAAAATTGATTATTTAAGAAGACCTGGAAAATTGACAGCCTCCTACCTAGAGTAATCAAGGAAAAAGAAGGAAAATCCATTTCTATATGAAGAATGAAACAAGGATCAACACTGCAGATTCTACAGAAATTAAAAGAAAATTAAGAGTAATATGAACACCTTTATGCCAACAAATTAGATCAAACAGGCCATTACCTGAATAATAAAACTTACCCAAAGTGGCAAAATATGAAAATCTGATATCTATTTATATTTATAAATAGATATTTATATCTATTTTTATTTATCCCTATATCTATTAAAAAGATTGAATTTTTATCAAAATTCTCCTACAGAGAAAATTTTAGTCTTAGGTGCTTTAAATGTTGAATTCTATCAAACATTTAAGAAAGAAATATCAATTTTACACAGACAATGTCAAGCAATAGAAAAGGTTATACTTCTAGCAAAGACATTATGAAATTGAAAGTTCTTTCCTTAACCAATATCCCTTCATGAATAGATGCACAAGCACTTAGTAAAATGATAGCAGTTGAATATAGCAACATATGAAAGGAGACTGTATCATCACCAAGTATAGCTTATTCCAAGAAGATAAATTTAACATTCACTAATTTAATTTACCTTGTTAATATATTAAGAGAAAAAAAACATGATTTTCTCAATAAGACAGAAAAAAATCATGCATTCATGGTAAAGATTATTAATGATTAAAGAGTGAATGTTTTCCTCACAAGTTTGGTTGTTGTTCATTTGTTAAGTCATGTCCGACTCTTTGTGGCCTCTGGACTGGAGCACACCAGGCTTACCTGTCCTTCACTGTCTCCCGGAGTTGGCTCAAACTCATGTCCATTGAGTCATTGATGCCATCCAACCATCTCATCCTCTGTCCTCCCCCTCTCTTCCTGCCCTGGATCTTTCCTAGCATCAGATTATTTTCCAGTGAGTCGGCTCTTAGCATCAGGTGGCAAAAGTATGGAGCTTCAGCTTCAGCCTCAGCCCTTCCAGTGAATATTCAGGACTGACTGATTTGATCTCCTTGCTATGCAAGGGATTCTCAAGAGTCTTCTCCAGCACCACAGTTTGAAAGCATCAGTTCATCAGTGCTCAGCCTTCTTTATGGGCCATCTCTCACATCCATACATGACTACTGGAAAAACCATAGCTTTGAATATACAGACCTTTGTTGGCAATGCAAAAATGCTTCCCCTCACCACTTATATTTGACATCATACTGGAAATCCTAATAATTGCAATATGGTGATAAAAAAGTCAGAAATTTTAGAAAAATATTTAATGGCACCATATATAGTTTGGCATAGAAATAGAACCATATGGTATATATTCTTGCTGTATGGCTTGCATGATAATGTTTTGAAATTCCTTCATGTTGATATATGTATCAGTTATTTGTTCCTTTTATTATTGATAAGTATTCCATCAAATGAATACCTACCATTTGTTCATCATTATCCTATTAATGGATAGCACTAGCTATTTCTATATATTTAGCTATGGTGAATAAGATTGTTGTAATTGTTGGACATACCTTTTCATGAACATATTTATTTCATTTTTTTGTGACTGGACCTCTTGGATTATAGGTTAAATATGTTAGTTTTATTTTTTAAACAGTTTTATATATTTATTTTTGGCTATGATGGGTCTTCATTGCTGCATGGTCCTTGTCTCTACTTGAGGCAAGTGGGGGCTACTCTTCATTGCAGGGTGCTGGCTTCTTGTTGTGGAGCATGGGCCTCAGGGCACTTGGGGGTCAGTAGTTGCAGAGTGTGGACTCAGCAGTCACAGATCCCGTGCTCCAGAGCACAGGCTCAGTATGTGGCACACGAGCTTAGTTCCTCTATGGAATGTGGAATTTCCCCCACCAGAGGTCAAACCCATGTCTCCTATATTGGGAGGAGGATTCTTTACTGCTGACCCACTAGGGAAGCCCCTATATTTAGTTTTATATGAAATATTTTCCCAAAATTTGTGGTAGCATTTTACAGCAAAAGTGTGTGTGTGTGAGATTTCTATCTGCTCCAAAATGTCACCCATCTTTGGAGCTGTCATACCTTTCAATTTGTTGCCATTCTTGTGGACATATAAGAGTATCTCATTGTAGTTTTATTTTTCTTCAGTAAATTACATAGAGCACTTTTTCATGTATTTCTGGACCATTTGTTTGTCTTCTTTGGTTAAGTCTCCAGCAGACTTTTCTGTTAAATTGATAAATTAATTGTATAATACAAAGGCCTAAAATTTCCAAAGCAATCTTAAAAATGTAAATAAGATATTATAATGTAGTGTAATATACTTAATGATAAATGTAACTAATTTATTGTGGAGAACAATTAAAAAATTTGCTTCTGGATGGGTGAAGCTGGACAATGAATAGGAAAGGACATGAGGAAACTTAAGGAAATGGGAATATTCTAGAATTTAATAGGTGTTTGAGTTGCATAGGTACATATACATTAGTGAAAACTTAGCAGATATACTCTTGAGATTTGTGCCTTCTATTGTAGATAAGTTTTACCATAAAAGAAAAATAAACTATACAATAGATAATGATATATATACTGAAGTATTTGTTGGAGAGTGTACTGATGTATGCAATTTACTTTGAAGTGAATCAAATATAAGGTGCCTTAATAGTTTGGTGGAAGGAGGAATAGATGGAACAATACATGCTTTAGCTCCTGTTATAGCATTAATAACAAAATCTATGTGTTGTATATAGGGCTAGGTACTGAATTCCTACAAAATTCTTTCAACATTGCTATAGATTTCAAATTTTTCATAATAAGCTTTTGGGAAACAAAGAGGACCAGAAGTGGAATAATACACTATTGAAATATTTCAAATAAAAATAGAAATAAAATTAATTTTGGCACTTAAAAAGTAGCCATTTTACATCTCTGAAAATTCTATTTGTAGAATAACTTCTTTCCCTTTATTTCTGAATAAGTAAAGCTATTCTTTATTAAATAGAGAATATTTCCAAAGAAATCTTTCTTATTGTCTCCTCATTGAAGCATTTTCATAGATTAATTCCAAAATGGCTTTCAATACAGAATGGCATATGTATGTTGTCCTACACTGTTCTTATTAAAACATTTAAAAATATATAAAGATACTTTGTATGCCTATAGAATCTTTACTGGTGTTCCATTTTTAAAACTGATAATGGTTATTATTGCCTGCTCTTTATTTTCTTCCTAAATCTTGCTTAATTTTAGCAATTTGTTAACCTTTTCAAAGAACTGAATATTTGCTTTTTTGTACTCTCTAATGTGCACTTACTTTTTATTTCATCAATTTATTCCTATATTATTATTCTCTTCTATTTTTTTGTGGGGAGGGTAGCTATCTTTTCTTGCTGTTTCTTTTCCTCATTTCTTGGGATGGATACTTAATTATTTTAGACCTTTCTTTTTTCTCTTATATCTGCATTTAGGTCTATAAGTTCCTCTAAGCTATATCTCACTTGTTCTGATGTAAAATTTTCTTTTAATTCAGTTCAAAGTATACCATTGATCCCCTCTTTGCCCAGTGGATTTCTTACAATTATATTGCCTGATTTTCAAAATCTTCCACTGCGGTCAGAGCACATACTTCATTTAATTTTAGGACTTCAAAAATTCTTGAGACTTACACTTTATTGCTTAGCCTTTTTGAAAAATCATTAATATTTATTTCAGCAAAGTCAAAAGTTAAATACTATTTTAATCCCTATGCCACACAATATGGACTTCCCTGATGACTGAAATGGTAAAGAATCTGCCTCTGATGCAGGAGACCCCAGTTCATTCCCTGGGTTGTGAAGATCCACTGGAGGAGGGCATGGCAACCTACTCCAGAATTCTTGCCTGGAGAATCCCATGGACAGAGAATCCTGGCAAGCCACAGTTCATGGGGTTGCAATGAGTCAGACACAACTGAAGCAATGCAGCACACACTAACACCACACAATATAAAGAACCTAGAATATTTTAAAGATGATCAACTCCTTGTATACTTATGTAATATTTTTAATATTTTAATTTCCTTTTTTAGCCTATGTGAAAGTATTAGTTGCTCAGTCATGTCCAACTCTTTGTGACCTCATAGACTGTAGCCTACCAGGCTTTTCTGCCCATGAAATTCTCCAGGCAAAAATACTGGAGTGGGTAGCCATTCTCTTCTCTAGGGGATCTTCCCAATCTGGGAATCAAGCTTGAGTTTTCCACACTGCAGGCAGATTCTTTACAATCTGAGCCACCAGGGAAGCCCCTAAATAGTAAAGATTATTTCATGTTTTATATTAGCATTGTATAGTACAGTTAGTTACATATTAGCCTTTTGTTTTGTCACCATTTATTTCGTTCCTCGTTGTCATTTTGAGCTTTTATTTCTTCTTTGAGAATTTATATTCTTTTTTTAAAAAATGAAGACAAGGAATTGGTAGGGAAGTCTTTCTGTTTTATTCACCTGAAGGTATAATATCTGCAATGCTTTTGGCAGGCAAACATTCCATACACAGACCACAAGAAGCAGTAGCCATAAGTGATAAGATTTATAAAGTTGATTTGGTTATAATCAGAAGCTTTATCAAAAGTTTATCTAAAGACCCCACTGAATAAAAACATAAACAATAGAATGTGTGAGAAAACATTCACAATACATGTGACCAACAGTAAACTAATATCCAAAGTATATTTTTAGATGCCTGGGTTTATCTCTGGACTTTGTATTTTGTTCCATTTATCTATATTTCTCTTTTTGTGCTAGTACCATACTGTCTGGATTACTGTAACTTTGTAGTATAGTCTGAAATCAGGGAGTCTGAGTCCTCTATCTCTGCTTTTCTATCGATCTAAGAAGATGGAATGTTTCTCCATCTGTTCCTGCAATTTTGATTTATATCATCAGTATCTTATAGTTTTCCAAATACAGGTCTTTTGCCTCCTTAGGTAGATTTATTCCTATAACTTTTATTCTTTTTGTTGCAATAGTAAATGAGATTGTTTCCATAATTTCTATTTCTGAGTTTTCATTGTTAGTGTATAGAAATGCTAAAGATTTATGTATATTAATTTCATATCCTGCAAATGTATCAAATTAATTGATGAGCTCTAATAGTTTTCTGATAGCACCTTTAGTTTCTACATATAGCATCACATCATCTGCAAACTCTTAAAACAGAAAAATGCCAGAAAATTAGGAAGGCGGAGACTTCCAGAAGACACAAAAGCACTTTCCAAGAGAAAAGTAAACACAGGAAACATTGTTGCATCTCACTTGGCATCAAGGAAATACAAATTAAAATCACAAAGAGATACTACTAAACTCCAGAGAAACAGTGAAAATTTAGAGTGACAGTGCTAACTAATGGTTGGCTATGATTTGGAACAATTTAAAAACTTCTACAGTCCTGTGATTTGTGAAATTATCTGTATGTGAGTTTTACTCAAATATAATTGGTTATGTTAAAATGCCTAGAAAAGCAATTATTCTCCAATTAAAACAATAGATTTTTTAAAAGTGCATAGGGAATTCACTGGTGGTCCTGTGGAGTAGGGCTCCAAGCTTTCACTGCTGAAGACAGAGTTTAATCCCTAGTTGGGGAGCTAAAATCTCTCAAGCCACACAGTGTGGCCTTCCCTCAAAAAAAAAAAAACCATGATAACATTTCAACATAACTACCAAAAGAAATGCTGTGTACATCTTTACATGCACAGTTTTGGAGGTGACAAAAAGGGTTAGATGAGGGTGTGAGGGTAGGCTCCTGGTCTGATGAGATGAGTGCCTTTAAAAGAAGAGAGGATGTGTGTGTGTGTGTGTGTGTGTGTGTGTGTGTGTGTGTGTGTGTATTCTTATCTCTGAGGGAGACAAATAGTACAATGATATTAAGAAAATTAATCAACCAGATAGTATTTGAAGGAGGGAAGAAAAATTCTAACTCATATTTCACTTTAAATACTAAAATTAATTCGAAATGGATTACAGTTATGAAAATGGAGGAGGGGGAGAAAACATATAAGCTCCTGAAGAAAAAGATGAATAATTTTTTCTCTAACCCAAGATAGAAGAAAATCTTCTGAATCATAATTCAAACCTAGAAGAAACAAAATATTAATTTAAAAAAATCTACAGTTTATTTTTATTGCTCTTAAAGGGAGAAAAACAAACCAAAAACAAAATAATTAAGAAAAAGCCTTGTATAACTTGTGTTACAAACCAAAAACAAAATAATTAAGAAAAAGCCTTGTATAACTTGTGTTACAAAGCGCTCATAACCATTTTTAGAAAGCTCCAAAATTAAGCAGAAGTAGATTTTTTTTTTTTTAATTCCCTTGCTTATTCTATGATCTAGTGGATGTTGGCAGTTTCATCTCTGGTTCTTCTGCCTTTTCTGAATCCTCCTTGAACATCTGGAAGTTCACGGTTCACGTTCTGTTGAAGCCTGGCTTGGAGAATTTTGAGTATTACTTTGCTAGCATGTGAGATGAGTGCAATTGTGCAGTGGTTTGAGCATTCCTGGCATTGCCTTTCTTTGGGATTGGAATGAAAACTGACCTTTCTCAGTCCTGTGGCCACTGCTGAGTTTTCCAAATTTGCTGGCATATTGAGTGCAGTACTTTCACAGCATCATCTTTTAGGATTTGGAATAACTCAGCTGAAATTCCATCACCTTCACTTAATTTGTTTGTAGTAATTCTTCCAGGGCCCACTTGACTTCCCACTCCAGGATATCTGGCTCTAGGTGAGTGACCACACCATCGTGGTTATCTGAGTCATTAAATCTTTTTGGATAGTTCTACTGTGTATTCTTGCCACCTCTTCTTAATGTCTTCTGCTTCTGTTAGGTCTGTACCATTTCTGTCCTTTATTGTGCCCATCTTTGCATAAAATGTTCCCTTGGTATCTCTAATTCTCTTGAAGAGATTGCTAGTCTTTCCCATCCTATTGTTTCCCCCTATTTCTTTTCACTGTTCACTTAAGGCTTTCTTTCCTCTCCCTGCTGTTCTATGAAGAAAAAATAAATAAATATCATGATATAAATATGGGAAAAGATATTGACATGAAGTTCAAAGAAGATGAAAATGATTCTTAATCATCTGAAAAGACTGTCAATTCAAAACAGAAAAATACAAATTAAACTGTGTCTTCTAACCTATTTGTCACCATCAGATCAGCAAAAATCCAAGTTCAACATCCGAGTTGGCCATAGGAAAATAGTCACTGGCATCGATTTTTAATAATAATATAAAATGTGAAAACCTCTGTGGAAAAAAATTTGAAATATTTAGCTTAAATAGTTGGTTTTAGAAATTTTAGGAATCAGCACCCTACGATGGACTGGAATGGGTGAATTTAACTCAGATGACCATTATATCTATTACTGTGGGCAAGAATCCCTTAGAAGCAATGGATTAGAAATCATAGTCAACAAAAGAGTCCAAAATGAATTACTTGAATGCAATCTCAAAAACAACAGAATGACATCTGTTCATTCCAAGGCAAACCATTCAATATCATGGTAATCCAAGTCTATGCCCTGACCAGTAATGCTGAAGAAGTTGAAGCTGAACGATTCTCTTAAGACCTACAATTCCTTTTAGAACTAACACCCAAAAAAGATGAAGCAGGACAAAGGCTAAGAGAGTTTTGCCAAGAGAACGCACTGGTCATAGCATACACCCTCTTCCAACAACACAAGAGAAGACTCTACACATGGACATCACCAATGGTCAATACCGAAATCAGATTGATTGTATTCTTTGCGGCCAAAGATGGAGAAGCTCTATACAGTCAGGAAAAACAAGACTGGGAGCCGACTGTGGCTCAGGTCATGAACTCCTTATCATCAAAATCAGACTTAAATTGAAGAAAGTAGGGAAAACCACTAGACCATTCAGGTATGACCTAAATCAAATCCCTTATGATTATGCAGTGGAAGTGACAAACAGATTCAAGAGATTAGATCTGATACACAGAGTACCTGAAGAATTATGGACAGAGGTTCATGACATTATTCAAGAGACAGGTATCAAGACCATTTCCCAGAAAAGAAATGCAAAAAAAGCAAAATGGCTGTCTGAGGAAGCTTTACAAATAGCTGTGAAAAGAAAGAAAGTGAAGTCGCTCAGTTGTGTCCTACTCTTTGCGGACCCATGGACTGCAGCCCACCAGACTCCTCCATCCATGGAATTTTCCAGGCAAGAGTACTGGAGTGGCTTGCCATTTCCTTCTCCAGGGGATCTTCCTGACCCAGGGATCGAACCCAGGTCTCGCACAATGCAGGCAGCCGCTTTACCATCTGAGCCACTTGGGAAGCCAAGTGAAAGGCAAAGGATGAAAAGGAAAGATACACCCATTTGAATGCAGAGTTCCAAAGAATAGCAAGGAGAGATAAGAAAGGCTTCCTCAGTGACCTATGCAAAGAAATAGAGGAAAACAATAGAATGGGAATGACTAGAGATCTCTTGAAGAAAATGAGAGATATAAAGGGAACTTTTCATGCAAAGATGGGCACAATAAAGGACAGAAATGGTAGGGACCTAACAGAAGCAGAAGATATTAAGAAGATGTGTCAGGAATACACAGAGCAACTATACAACCCAGATAATCATGATGGTGTGGTCACTCACCTAGAGCCAGACATCCTGGAATGTGAAGTCAAGTGGGCCTTAGGAAGCATCACTATGAACAAAGCTAGTGGAGGTGATGGAATTCCAATTGAGCTATTTCAGATCCTAAAAGATGATGCTGTGAAAGTGCTGCACTCAATATGTCAGCAAATTTGGAAAACTCAGCAGTGGCCACAGGACTGGGAAAGGTCAATTTTCATTCCGATCCCAAAGAAAGGCAATGCCAAAGAATGCTCAAACTACTGCACAATTGCATTCATCTCACACCCTAGCAAAGTAATGCTCAAAATTCTCCAAACCAGGCTTCAGCAATACATGAACCGTGAACTTCCAGATGTTCAAGCTGGATTTAGAAAAGGTAGAGGAACTAGAGATCAAATTGCCAACATCCATTGGATCATCAAAAAAGCAAGAGAGTTCCAGAAAAACATCTCTTTCTGCTTTAGTGACTACACCAAAGCCTTTGACTCTGTGGATTGCAGCAAACTGTGGGAAATTTTTAATGAGATGGGAATTCCAGTCCATCTGACCTGCCTCCTGAGAAATCTGTTTGCTGGTCAGGAAGCAACAGTTAGAACTGGACATGCAACAACAGACTGGTTCCCTATTAGGAAAGGAGTACGTCAAGGCTGTATATTGTCACCCTTCTTATTTAAGTTATATGCAGAGTACATCATGAGAAACACTGGGCTGGATGAAGCACAGCTAGAATCAAGATTGCTGGGAGAAATATCAATAACCTCAGATATGCAGATGACACAAACCCTTTCTTTGCAGAAAGCAGAGAAGAACTAAAGAGCCTCTTGATGAAAGTGCAACAGGAGAGTGAAACATTTGGCTTAAAACTCAACATTCATAAAACTGAGATCATAACATCTGGTCCCATCACTTCATGGCAAATAGATGGGGAATCAGTGGAAACAGTGGCATTATTTTTGGGGACTCCAAAATCACTGCAGATGGTGACTGCAGCCATGAAATTAAAAGACACTTGCTCCTTGAAAAGTTATGACCAACCTAGACAGCATATTAAAAAGCAGAGACATTACTTTGCCAACAAAAATCCATCTGGTCAAAACCATGATTTTGTTGACCTATGACTAAAACTTTGACTACTCTTTCCAGCAGTCATATATGGATGTGAACGTTAGACTATAAAGAAAGCTGAGTGCCTTAGAATTGATCTTTAGAACTGTATTGTTGGGAAAGACTCTTGAGAGTCCCTTGGACTGCCACAAGATCCAACCAGTCCTCCTGGAGGAAATCAGTCCTTAGTATTCATTGGAAGGACTGATGCTAAAGCTGAAACTACAATACTTTGGCCACCTGATGCAAAGAACTGCCTCATTTGAAAAGACCCTGATGCTGGGAAAGATTGAAGGTGGGAGGATAAGGGGACGACAGAGGATGAGATGATTGCATGGCATCACCAACTCAATGGACATGAGATTGAATAAATCCCAGGAGTTGGGGATGGACAGAGAGGCCTGGCGTGCTGCAGTCCATGAGATTGCAGAGTCGGGCACAACTGAGCGACTAAACTGACTAAATGAACTTAACCATCTATCAAGTTGATGTTATAACCATACCAAGAGAAGAATTATTTTATGTGATTTGGAAACGTATTTTGATTGCAGACCCTTGATAGTATCAATTCTACAAATAAATGGAGCTATTTTAACAAAACTCACTTCACTAGTTTTGATATAGTTTTATATGTAGCACGATTAAGTTAATAAGTGACTATACTGTTAGGAATGTTGCTAAGAGCTAAGACCTTCAGAGTAGAGAACTGACTGAATAAATAATTTATTAATTATAAATAAATAAGTACAGTTTATTTCTAATTAGTTTATTATAATTATTCATTAAATATGAATGACTGTTGGAAACACAATATTGAGTGAATAAAAACTCAAGCCTCAAAAGATATAGATGGTAAAGTGCCATTTTTATAAAACTTGAAAACAATTATAATGAAATATGTATAGGTAGGCTCTGAGATGGGCTTCTCTGGTAGCTCAGACAGTAAAGAATCTGCCTGCAATACAATGCAGGAGACCACAGTTCAATTCCTGGGTCGGGAAGTTCCCCTGAAGAAGGAATAGGCTACCCACTGCAGTATTCTTGGGTTTTGCTGATGGCTCAGATGGTAAATAATTCATCTGCAATGCGGGAGACCTGGGTTTGATCCCTGGGCTGGCAAGATCTCCTGGAGGAGGGTATTTTTTTTGCCTGGAGAATCCCATGGACAGAGGAGCCTGGCAGGCTACAGTCCATGGTGTCGCAGAGTCTGCCACGACTCGGCGACTAAGCACAGCACATTACAGGCTCTGAGATGGCCCTCCAGTGAGCTTCCCCTCCGGTGTTCATGGTCCTGTAATATCCTCCCTTAAGTAGGGTCTGAATTTGCTGAGCTGCGTCTCATAGATAGAAGACAGCTGAGGTGATGGGATTTCAATTCTGAGCCTAGGTGACATAAAATCTATGGCTTCAGTCTTGGGCTCTTGCTCACATTTTCTCACCTTCTTGTTGTTATGAGTTGCATCATCTCCCCTGCAAAAATAACTGAAGGCCTGATCCCCAGTGTCTCAGAATGCTGTCTCCTTCAAAAATAGGGTCATTGTGGATATAATTAGCCAAGATGAGGACATACTGGAGTAGGATGAGCCCCTGATCCAGTATGACCGGTGTTCTTATAAAAAGATGGTCACGTGAAAACAGAGAAGAACACGATGCGATGGTGAGGGCAGAGACTGTGGTTGTGTAGCTGCGAGCCAAGGAGCACCAAAAATCACCAGCAAGCCGCCAGACACCAGGGAGAGAGAAGGAGTCCTCTTCAAGTTATAGAGAGAGAAGGGTCCTTCCAACACCTTGAACTTGGACTTTCAGAATTGTGAGAGAATATGTTTCTGTTTTACGTAAGCCAGTTTGTGGTATTTTGCTACAGGAGCCCTAGAAAACAAATACGCTTGCTCTGATTTTTGACCCACAGATACGGAGATAATAAAAGGTTGCTATTTATTTTTAGAGTAATTAAAAGATTTGCTCTATGACCCCCTGGAGGAGGCAATGGCAACCCACTCCAGTATTCTTGCCTGGGAAATCCCATGGACAGAGGAGCCTGGCAGGCTACAGTCCATGGGGTCCCAAAGAGTCAGACATGACTTAACAACTAAACCACCACCACTATCACTACAATTGTACGCATGTTGTTTTAGATTATATAAATATGTGACCATTCTAAGAAGGTTCAGTTCGGGAAGGTGGGGATCTGGGCACTCTGAGAGAAAATGCAGTAAGAAACACATAAAACAGCTTGTAGCAAGAATAGTCTGACCTGTACATTATTACCATTGCCACTGAGATAAATAGACATCAAACACATTTTGTGTCCCTGCATCATTTGCTCTGTGTTCACAATCCTGGAAAGCTCCCAATGGGCAAAGTTAAATCGTCTACCCACCACTGACTGTATCAGGGAATTAGGGCAAAAGTCTTGACCTTTGGATTTCTAAGGGGACTGAGTGGGGTGTATCTGGATTTACCATCATATAAAAGCTATTCACATTTGGAGTAGGGTCATTACTCCCAAAGAAACTGAGTTATGTTGGCACAGGGCAAAGATTTCAGGGACCCTCGATCCAACATATAAATGTCCTCTAAAAGGAAGTGTTTGAAGAAATAACAAAAATGGGTTGATACCATGATAGATGAAAAATCCCAACTGTCAAAATAAAACAGAGAAGTAGCTCAGTGAACTGACAAGCCACATTCTATGGGCCTGTTTTGAATTCTTCCTCAAATTCCTTTCACTGGAATTCTAGGTGTGGCATTCATCAATTCAAGTCTTAAGGAAGAGGAATGGCAAAATGAAAGCTTTACTCAAACTACCCTATGCACTCTTTTCTTAAAGCATCTTAAAATCCTTTTGCTTAACTACTAAAAAAATTTTATCGATGCCTATGTTTATTCTCTCTCTCTCTCTCACGTACATACATACACAAACACACACACACACACACACACACACACACACACACACACACACAGAGGCAGAACTGATTTCATGCAGCAGTTCAACAAAAAGTAATCAGGCTTGTAATGCACACACCACTCCCAACTAAGTAAAACATTGCACTTAAATGCATTATGGATCATTTGTTTTTCATCTATTTTGCAGAGAGAGGACAACATGATTGTGCTCACATCATTATAGGAGGGTGAATCTTCTACCTTTAATAATTACTGCTTTAAAGTTTGTTGTTGTTTTTTCCCCCAATTTGGAGTATGTGTGTGTGTGTACATGCAAATGTATGCTTTTTATAACAATTAAATAGCTAAGCAATTTAGCAGTTAAATAAATAATAGAGGAAAAAGGAAGATAACATGATTAAACCACTCTCATAAAACTTATTACTGGTTACTTTTCTCAAGTCAATGTACTTGAGTATATACTTGTACTCAATGTACAATGTACATTTATACTTGAGCTTATACATCATGAGTGCATATGTATACATTGTATATGCATATGCATATACATATGCACATATATGTATGTATATATGTATACATGAGTGCAGTATACATGAGTGCACATATACTCATATGTATACATTGCAGTACACAGTGTAGTGAGTATATGAGTGTATGCAATGTATAATGTACAATGTACAATGTACATTTATACTCGCGCTTATAAACTCCTGACACATTGCTGAAAATGGCGTTCTAATGAAGTAGTACGCACCCCACATCGGTATGTTTCGCAGGCAGCTGCTGCCTTGCAATTCTGTAACTGATGTTATAGATGTTAATACCGTAAACCAGCCTTTAAAGGCTTCTTGCATGTCAGCTTCCCAGCTCAGGGAAAGGACCGTGTCCAGCACCCTGGCAGGACAAGTGGATTTGTCAGTTCCTGCCAGCGTCCCCTTGCAGTGTTTCCTGCTGCGGTCTGCGCACACACACCGCGCTTTTCCAGCACTTTGCTCTGGATCTTCCATCCCTTGAAGGCTACGCGGTTTTGATCATTACAAAAGTACTGAGGGAATGCATTCAGCCCTCTGGAATTGCAGATACCCAGCAGAATCACCCACCCCAGAGACCTGCTTATTGAAGTGACATGAGACAAAATCCAAAGCCTGAGTATTTCGTTGCAGAAGGGTATTAGTCCTGACTCTTTTATTCACTGGTCTTCTCATTTTTAATTTGCACTAACTAAAATATAAATGTTTTTAGAAGTTGTAAAATATTCACAGCCTTCTATATTTTACAGGTTGTCATCTGCAAGATGTTTCAAGAAGAAATTCCAAAACCCTATGAAGCAATCCAAAGTAGAGAGTGCATGGGGGAAATATGTTCAGGAAACTTATTTTAGGGGCAAACACCTCACTTAAATAGTTTAAACTTTTAGAAATTGGATGAAAAACTAGTCAGCCTGACTGAACAGAGAACTTCTTTTGTTCAGTATCTTTGAAGAAGACAGAGTAACAATGGTTATTGTTTTGTTCTTTTCTCAAATATAGCAGTCTCTTTAAAGTCAACATACCCTCAACCAGGGGCTTCCCTGGTGGCTCAATGGTTAAGAATATGCCTTCCAATTCAGGAGATGCAAGTTCAGTCCCTGGGTTGGGAAGATCCCCTGGAGAAGGAAATGGCAACCACTCTAGTATTCTTGCCTGGGAAATCCATGGACAGAGGAACCTGGCAGACTACAGTCCACGAGGTTGCAGGAGTCGGACATGACTAAAAACAAAAAAACCCAACCCAACAAATAAGCAGGGATTTCTTTCATGCTCCCCCAAACCTATAAGTCCTATTAACTTATTATCTCAGTCATAGAATCGACATCTCTTCAGTCATCTAAGTTGAAAATCTTAAATCTAGAAAGTCAGCAAAAAAACAAAAAAATTGTCCTCCATCTCCTTATCACAACGATCATCGAGTTTTGTCAGTTACACCCCTTTGGGTGCTTTGCTCTCTTTCCATCTGTCACTGTCAGAGCTTTCGTTCAGGCCCCTCTCAGGTTTGCTGGATTGTAATAATACCTCCACCCTCCAAAGAGCATCACCTTGCTTCCAGTCTCTACTCTGTACAATAATTAATCCTCTACATTGCTTTCAGTTATTTCTTCTGAGAAACAGAAACAAACCTGTCAGTCTCTTGAAATTCCTACCATGGTAATCACACCTCTTCATTCTTCAGCTCCAGGCTGGTTGTTGTTCAGTTGCTAAGTCATGTCCAACTCTTTTTTTTTTTTTTGAAACAGATGAACCATATTTATTACAGTCAAAATTCTGGTGCACAGAACCAAAAAAAAAAAAAAAGTCACATAAGTTGCATCCTTCCAGAATTTTTTTTTAAATTTTCTTTACTTTATTGTGTTGGTTTTGCCATACATTGACATGAAACCGCCATGGGTTTACATACGCTCCCCCTCCAGAACCCCCCTCCCTCCTCCCTCGCATTTCCCTCCCCCTGGGTCATCTCGGTACACCAGCCCCGAGCATCAGCCCTGGGCTGGCGATTGATTTCACATATGATAATTAACATGTTTCAATGCCATTTTCCCATATCATCCCACCCTTGCCCTCTTCCACAGAATCCACGAGTCTGTTCTATACATCTGCATTTCTTTTGCTGTCTCACATGCAGGGTTCTCGTTACCATCTTTCTGAATTCCGTATATATGCGTTAGTATACTGTATTGTTGTTTTTCCTTCTGGCTTACTTCACTCTGGATAATAGGCTCCAGTTCCATCCACCTGAGTAGAACTGCTTCAAATGAATTTTTTTTTAATGCTGAGTAGTATTCCATTGTGTATATGTACCACAGCTTTCTTACCCATTCGTCAGTTGATGGGCATCTAGGTTGCTTGCATGTCCTGGCTATTGTAAACAATGTGGCGATGAACATTGGGGTACACGTGTCTCTTCCAACTCTTGAGACCCCAGGATCCCCTGTCCTTTACTGTCTCTCCTGGAGTTTGCTCAGATTCATGTTCATTGAGTCAGTGATGCTTTCTCCAAAATTCCCAAAATAGGACCAATGCAATAGGAAAACGTAGATCATGTCCCCACATATGCTATGATCTTTTCTACAGATTGGTTCATCACTTTTTCTTCTTCTGTGATTTCCCTTCCCACCTTTTCACCTGTCTTCATTAAGACTCTCTATTGTTGGAACATAGAAACACATTAACTCTAACTTAATTAAAGGAGACAAAGTGGGGTCTCACAAGGCACCAAAAATAGAATTTGGAAAATTATGAAGAAACATAGCGGAGAGCAATTAGCAGATAACAATTCTTGCTATCTCTCTCCCTCCCTCTCTCTCTCTCTTTCTTCCCTTTCCATTCTTTTCATTTCCGCCTCTTGTAAAATCTTCACTCTTTCTTTACACTTAGACCAGCCTTTTCTGCCTCCCTATGAACATGAAAAGATCGTAGAGAGATCATCACTATCATCTTAAACTCTAAGTTAACTTGTCCTAACAGGTCCAGCAGCTGCTGCTAGCTGCCAGGAAGTTTCAAGTCTCAACTATAAATCTCAGGGAGAGAGAAACTGATTGACAATCTTGGATCTGGATAGCAATTCAAGTCCAATCAAGTGTGATTGGTGGGCTGAAGCGAAGACCTGATTTGTTTTGCTTTCCTCTAATAAGTATCTCTCCCGACAGCAAAAAGAGGATATCAGTTTAACAGAAGGAGACTATGATCTAAATCAGAGACTTCAGTACTACATTCTACTTCTGAAGTCTTATATAGCTTTTTGGCTCAGTTTCAATACAGTCCATTGGCCAGTCTTGCTCAGATCTATGAACCAAATTTACTCACTCCTGGATACTGTGCCTCTGTCATACAGTTTACTTCATTTATTCTTGTTATATACGTTTGCTTACGTATCTGTCTTTTCCAACCATGTGGTTCATCTTTGTGTCACCTATAGTACTTAGATTAATACCATTAGATGGTTGTGTGCATGGTATAACTGGCATGCTGAAAGATTAAATGAAGAAAACCATCCTTTTTCCTTTGACTAATTTTTTTGGTCTCTGAACATGTATCATGCACCCATTTATTACTTCAGCAATTATTAAGCACATATTATCTTTCAGGCAGTATGCTAGACACCATATACATAGTGATGAACAAAATTGAATTTCCCACGTGAATCTCTGTTACAAAGCTAAGTAGTCAAACTGGTAAATATAAAGTTATAGATTACGATTAGTGCTATCAAGAAAACGTGTATTTTATGTCAGTATAATGAGGAGACCTAATTTAAACTGAATAGTCAGGGAATTCCTCTCTGAGTAAGCAATCTGTCATCTGTCTAGAAATCTTCCAGGTGAATAGTGCTGGGGGGAGAAAGGGGAAGATTTTGCCAGGAAAAGGACAACAGATATGAGATTCCCAAAGTGGGAAGGAATTTGGTGTGTCTCAAGAATGACAGAAGGTCAGTATGCCCAGAGTCTTCAGCAGTCAGATGAAAGGAGCAAACGGGTTGAAGAGGTATGCCAAAGTCAGCTTATAGACAGGACAGTGGCTGGTGTTTGATCCTGAGAGAAACGGAGTGCTTTCAACAGGGCAGGGTCATGATTCAAGTTGGAATTCTTAAAAGAACATTGTAAAGGCAGGTTGGACAATGGATGAGAAAGAGGAGACACTGAAAAAATGGGAAAAAAAAGTTCACTAAGACAAATGGCACATGCATTTAAACTCTTTGAAGACATCTTTCCCTACTTATTAACTTAGACAGCATATTAAAAAGAAGAGACATTACTTTGCTGACAAAGGTCTGTCTAGTCAAAGCTGTGGTTTTTCCAGTAGTCATGTGTGGATTTGAGAGTCGGACTATAAAGAAAGCTGAGCATTGAAGAATTGATGCTTTTGAACTGTGGTGTTGGAGCAGACTCTTGAGAGTCCCTAGGAATGCAAGGAGATCAAACCAGTCATCCTAAAGGAAATCAGTCCTGAGTGTTCATTGGAAGGACTGATGTTGAAGCTGAAACTCCAATGCTTTGGCCACCTCATGCAAAGACTCATTGGAAAAGACCCTGATGCTGGGAAAGATTGAAGGCAGGAAGAGAATAAGATCTTATCCTCCAACAGAGGATAAGATCGTTGGATGGCATCCAACTCAATGGATATGAGTTTGAGCAAGCTCTGGGAGTTGGCAATGGACAGGGAAGCCTGGTGTGCTGCAGTCCATGGGGTCACAAAGATCAGACACAACTGAGCGACTGAACTGAACTGAACTGAACGTCCCTACTCATACTGCTAAATTTCTCTTTCTGCCTTCACCTTCAGGACTGTTACTCTCTCAATGACTTCCTTTCTGCCATCTCTATGGCTGAGCCATGGATTTTTCTTGATATTTTTGTGTCTTTCTTCCATCTTGTCCTAAGCCAGTCCTCTGTCCTCTTCCAATGACCATTCCTATATTTCTCTCTCTTTTTGGAATTTCAGTCGACCTCAGTTTAGTCGAAGTATTTTTATTGATTCATATAATTTTATGAGTTATGATAGATTCAAAGTATGAGTGGTCACTGGAATTATTTAGGAAACTTCTTCAGAATTTTGATTTCTTAGCCTCACTTCCAAAACTCCCAATTAGCAGGCACATGGGAGTCTTAGATGTTTATAGTTTTGAATAGTTCCCCTGAGCAAAACTGATGATCATCTGTGTTTGGAAACCTTTATTATTAGACTGTTATCCAATTCATATCATAATGGCTTGGTTATAAAAATCATCTCTTAAAGTTTCCAGAGGTCATTTAAGAGGTCTGTTGAAATTTCAGCATTTGAAGTCATAATCCAGTCATTTGCCAGTGACTTATCCAAGGCTGGCAATGTTCTTTTCCTGTGACAACAGCTCCCCTGTTATATGCCTGTCCTCAATGACAGAGAGTTATATCTTAGATACAGAATTACATGGAGGATTTCTCTAGATCCTGCAGCCACATTTTATTAACAATTTGATATATATATAAATATATATTGATTTGCATATATATATTTAATATAAATATATATTGATAAATATATATTGATTTGCATATAATCCTAGTTGTAGCGATAAACATTTTGATGCTGTGTCATATTAGGAAAAAAAAATTATTATTATTTTTTTTTATTACCTCACTCACTTAAAAAGGTTAAGATATCAGGTCATGTGAGAGAACTGAAAAGTATAAGTTTGTGTGATCTGCCTGTGAGAAAAAAACAAGAGCAAATTCAAAAACTCTGAGCCCCCAAATTTCCAGTCTTCTCTTTCTCACCCAGAGCCATACTACCTCCCACATTGCACATGTTGTAAACTTTATGTGGCCCATCTGTTAAAGAGTTTGTTTTCCAAATTTTCAGGGGCTTGGCACTTCTGGACCAAGTATCAGAACTAAGTGTGACATAGATTTTTTTTTTACCTCTTTAATAATTTTGAATTGCAAGGACACTGGTGTTATAAAGGGTCTGGGAAACAGAGGAAATAAGCTTTATATACAGAAGCAGTACAACAAGGGTTAAACGTCATGGCTTAGGCAAAGGTATACTTAACACCTGCCATAATGACAGCAGTAGCAATGCTAAGAGGTATATTGAATTTCCAGGTTCAGTTGTGGGCTGAATGTGGGCACAGTTTGGCATTTGAAATTAGGCAGATTCAGACCATGATGTTTTCTCACAGTTAAGTTAATGCAGAGACCATAGATAATAATTATGTTGCTGAGCCTACAGAGAATCTTTACGACTGATCCTCTATTAAACTGGCAAAACAAGAGGATAATGTCTCCAGCACTAACAAGTTGGCAGGGAAGTAGCTGGCGACTCCTCCCCCTAATGTCCCATCTGTGCGAACCTTCAGTATGATCCAGGAGATTGTTTCCCCACACAGGTTGTGCCTGCAGTCTAATCAAGAGAGAGACCAACCGAGCAGAGGTATCTTTATTGTTTTTGCAAGTCACTGCCATCGGAGGGGGAGCAGCACATGGGATTAAACACTAATGCCGTTATGTCATTCTAAGGAGAAGTGTCTATGTGGGCATATTGACAGGAAAATAGCCATTTCTAAGTGCTGACTTGTCCCAGGGACATAAAAGTCACGGAACAAGAACAGTTTCTAACCAGCATTCATTTGAGAAAAACCTTTTGTTTCTTTTCATGGAGACTTGGAAAACCACTTTTGTTTAAAAATATCTTTTCTGTTGATTGCTAACACAGTCCACGGTACTTTCCCAGCCTTGACTCTCCTCCAACATCCTGGGTCGGTTGGCTCAGATTTTGCTCTGAAAGTGCAGAGGGGAAGGAAGAAAGGCTTGTGAAAGCAAAGGGAGCGCACAGACCAGCTGAGGCAAATCCTGATTCTCACCCCTGAAGTGATGTGTGTCATCATACCCTTCCGATGCCACCCAGAAAAGAGTCCCTGGACATTTCAGGCAGAGATAGCATCTGCCTCCTCTGATCCCCTAAGCATTCATTTGATATGCACTGTGTACGGCTCAGTTTTTAAAATATTGAACTATACCGCCTGTTTTTCCTTTTGTATGATCCCCAGTGCCTAGAACAGGGGCCCCATCTAACACACTTGGTATCCTGACTAATTAAGTGAATTCTCAGCTGGCCTCATTGAAGGCCAAACGGGACCACGGTCAGGTCACTCACCGACGAGGCGTGTCTCCCAGGCCCCCACCGCTCCTCGGTGGGCCCTGTGGATAATAGGTAGTGATAGCTGATACTTTGACGTTCTTATGTGCTGAGCTGGTTCCAAACAACTGTTTAACTCACTGAATTGTTACAATAGCAACTAGCTATGGTTGTTATTTCCATTTTACATATTAAAAATAACTAAGGCCCCAAAGACTGGAACTTTTTAGGATCTTACAAACTAATAAGTGAAAACGTTGAGACACAAACTTGAGTGATCTGTCTTCAAAGCTCAAGTTCTCAAACACTATACTACTGCCTCTGGATGGGATTCCTAAATGTTTATAAGGAACATGAATATACCATATTTTCATCATCTCTGAGACCTCGTGCATGACAGAAATTTAGAAGAGGTAATAAAGCTTTTAATCACTTGCTTTCTCATGTGCTCCTGTGTGTTCCCCTTCATGGAATTCACTTTGAATACATATTAGGAGTTTGAAGAAGTCTGGGAAGTGATTTCCTTCCATCTTCTCTTCATCAATTCATACCCATAATCCCACCCTACATTTATTCACTCCCCTTCTTTTCCACCAAAACAAGGCAGAGACAAAGAATTATAAAATATTAATGCTACCGGAGACATAAGCAAAATACCGAGGAAATTCTTCCCTCTCTGGAAGATGCCATCATTACCTGATTCATCAAGCAACTCTTGTTTGTCCAAACATGGTTTTGGTGAAGTGTTTCCTTACCTGTAGGCAGCTTAAGTGCCTCCCACAGTTCTTTGTTCATAGCTACATCATAGTGATTATCTTTTTAGAAGACTGTTATTTATTTGCACTTAAATCTCCCCTCCTAGGCTGTAAAATGCTTGAGAATAAAGACTAGGCCTTTTGTTAATTTAATATTCCTAGCTCTCTGCATTATAGCAGACACTTAAAATGGATGTTCTGAATGAATTAATGAATCCAATTCAAAGCCCTCATTTTATACAGGAGGAAACTGCAGTGCAGGTGGAAATGTAAAGTGACTGCTCACGATCATATAACTACTCAGTGGAAAAGCTGACCTTTCAGGTCGGCGGCACTTTCCGTTATGAATGCCAACTGTTCTCCCTCAGCCTAAATCAAACCTGACCTCCTTAATACCTGAAAACAATAGCCCAGCACTAACAGCTATCTCCTTTGAATCTTGGAATGCTTATAATCTATAACACTCACTCTGCTATTCTGCTACTGCCCTGTATTTTAACCTAGGTGGGCATGTGTGTGTTTTACTCTTCTCTGCCTGGACTATAATTATTTGAATGTTAAGAATGCACCTTTTTTTTTTCTTTTCACAATGTTTTGATTGTTTGGGTATTTGCACTTGGAAAACTTAGGAATTAATCATCTGGTCTACTCTCACTGGTTCTATCATCACTTCTAGCTACAGCACCAGGCACATGCTCAAGTACCAGACTTCTGTTTCCAAATGTGTACATATTTCTGCATCTCTGTATCTCCCCTACAACCTTCAGACCACTCCTCTGGACAGCTATCAATGGTCACAAAACCCAAATGAGACTGTTCTGAGACTGGGTTAAAAGGGCTTCTTGTTTTCCCTTGGAAGATCCCTGTGGAATGGCAGAAGATAATTATCCTGGATACAAACTTTTTTTGTTGTGCAACTTACAGAGATTCTTCAGAATATCTTGAGTGAGGGTGTCTGCAAGTGCAGGAAACTCTCTGGGCTTGGAGGAGTCAGATCTCAAAAGCTGTCAGGAAGCAAGTTAGTTATTTTGCCAGTTTCCCATTCTCATTCTCTCTCCTCTTCCCTGGTCCCTCCCTTCGTCCTTCCTTCTTTCTCAGTCTCTCTCTCTCTCCCCCCCTTTCTACCTTAAGGAGCATGTAGTATTTCATCTGCATGGCTGCTTTATCATTCTCTCTTTCCAGATCTTCTGTCTTTGTTTGTCTACATGTATACAGGACAATCATTGCCCAATATCTCCCAAGCACACTGTTTCAAGTTATAGGCATCTCTGAATCCCAATTCCAAGGTCATTAAAGAACCTGTAAGACTGTACCAACTTGGGTCAGGCATTCGCCCCCACCACCATGATCTGTTCAGCCCAAGAGTCATGGTCATGTGGAATAGACGTGAGTTTATACAATCTGACGTGACCTTGGCGGGACACCATGGAGAAATAAAGATATGAGAAAGGGGAAATTTTACTTTTAAAAACTTAGTAGTAAGCTGCAGATCAAGACTAAGCAACTTTTTCATGACCTCTATTATCTTTCCTGAAGTCAAGAAATACAGAAAGTATCATCATTAGTTGGTCAGAAAAAATGAAGGAACAACTATCATTATCTTCCACAATATTTCACCATTACCCACATCTCAAAGATTCTATCAACACCCTCTCTTCTATCCAAAGTAAACTCCTTTACTTAGAATGGAGAAAACCAGATAAAAGATTCAGGACCTCTTCAACATCCCTATAACACCTTGAGATATGGCCACTTAGGATGTGACCCCCAGCTTCTAGGGTTCAACACCATTATTGTATCTCTAAACATCACACCAGCATCCCAAGCAAATATGTAAATGAAGAGACTAAGAAAGTACTACTACTTCTCTTTAAAGGATACTTATTCGAGGTTCCACGAAACAATTCATTATCTTATTGGTCAGATTTTGTCACAATATCACACTGAGCTGCAAACTGATTGAAGATATGTAATCTTTTAAATGAGCATAAATATGTCTAGCTAAAGATGGGCTCGATAAAGGACAGAAATGGTAGGGACCCAACAGAAGCAGAAGATATTAAGAAGAGGTGGCAAAACCACACAGAAGAACTGTACAAAAAAGATCCTCACAACTCATATAATCACGATGGTGTGATCACTCACCTAGAGCCAGACATCCTAAAATGTGAAGTCAAGTGGGCCTTAGAAAGCATCACTACAAACAAAGCTGGTGGAGGTGATAGAATTCCAGGTGAGCTATTTCAAATCCTAAAAGATGATGCTGTGAAAGTGCTGCACTCAATATGCCAACAAATATGGAAAATTCAGCAGTGGCCACAGGACTGGAAAAGGTCAGTTTTCATTCCAATCCCAAAGAAGGGCAATGCCAAAGAATGCTCAAACTACTGCACACTTGTACTCATCTCACACCCTAATAAAGTAATGCTTAAAATTCTCCAAGCCAGGCTTCAGCAATACGTGAACTGTGAACTTCCAGATGTTCAAGCTGGATTTAGAATAGGCAGAGGAACCAGAGATCAAATTGCCAACATCCACTAGATCATCAAAAAAGCAAGAGAGTTCCAGAAAAACATCTGCTTTATTGACTATGCCAAAGACTTTGACTCTGTGGATCACCATAAACTGTGGAAAATTCTGAAAGAGATGGGAATACCAGACTCCCTGACTTGCCCCTTGAGAAGCCTGTATGCAGGTCAGGAAGTAACAGTTAGAACTGGACATGGGGCAGTTTTCTGTGTCTGGAGACACCAGATGGGTACTCCACAGAGTCTGAGGTCTGAGCATCCTGCCAGCTACATCAGAGCATAACAGTGAGGAAACCTAGACTCACCCACCAGAAAACCACACAAGCCTTTCCACCCAGGAAACTTCGACAAACCACGCATCCAACCCCTCCCATAGAGAGGAATCCCCACAATAAAGGGACAACACAGCAAGATAAACAAGATGAAAAGGCAGAGAAATACCCAGCAAGTAAAGGAACAGGATAAATACCCCCTAGACCAAACAAAAGACGAAGAGATAGGAAGTCTACCTGACAAAGAATTCCGAATAATGATAGTGAAAATGATCCAAAACCTGGAAAATAAGTTGGAGTTACAGCTCAATAACCTGCAGGCAAGGATTGAGAAGATGCAGGTAAGCTTTAACAAAGACTTAGAAGAAATGAAAAAGAGACAAAATACAATGAATAATGCAATAAATGAGATCAAAAACACTCTGGAGGGAACCAACAGTAGAATAACAGAGATAGAAGACAGAATAAGTGAGGTAGAAGACAGAATGACAGAAATAAATGAAACAGAAAGGAAAAATGAAAAAAAGAATTAAAAGAAATGAAGACAACCTTAGAGACCTCTGGGACAATATTAAACGCACCAATATTCGAATCATAGGAGTCCCAGAAGAAGAAGACAAAAAGAAAGACCATCAGAAAATTCTTGAAGAGATAATTGTAGAAAACTTCCCTAAATTGGGGAAGCAAATAGCCACTCAGGTCCAAGAAACACAGAGAATCCCAAATAGAATGAACCCCAAGCGGGACACCCCAAGACACATATTAATCAAATTGGCAAATATCAAATACAAAGACCAAATATTAAAAGCAGCAAGGGAGAAACAAAAGATAACTCACAAGGGGAATCCCATAAGGATAACAGCTGATCTCTCAACAGAAACGCTTCAGGCCAGAAGGGAATGGCAAAACATACTTAAAGTCATGGAAGAAAACAATCTACAACCCCGACTACTCTACCCAGCAAGGATCTCATTCAAATTTGAAGGAGAATTCAAAATTTTCTCAGACAAGCAGAAACTGAGAGAATTCAGCAACACCAAACCAGCCCTCCAACGAATGCTAAAGGATATTTCCTAGATAGGAAACACCGATGGGATAGATAATCTGGAGCCCAAAACAATAAAATAAATGGCAGCGGGATCATACTTATCAATAATTACCTTAAATGTAAACGGGCTGAATGCCCCAACCAAAACACAAAGATTGGCCGATTGGATACAGAAACAAGACCCCTATATATGTTGTCTACAAGAGACCCACCTCAAACCTAGGGACACATATAGACTGAAAGTTAAAGGCTGGAAAAAGATATTCCATGCAAATAAAGACCAAAAGAAAGCAGGAGTGGCAATACTCATATCTGATAAAGTAGACTTTAAAATAAAGGCAGTGAAAAGAGATAAAGATGGACATTATATAATGATCAAAGGATCAATCAAGGAAGAAGAAATAACAATTATAAATATTTATGCACCTAACATAGGAGCTCCACAATACGTAAGGCAAATGCTAACAAATATGAAAGGGGAAATCAACAACAACACAATAATAGCAGGAGACTTTAATACACCACTCACAACAATGGATAGATCAACTAGACAGAAAAGTAACAAGGAAATTCAAACTTTAAATGAAACAATAGACCAACTAGACCTAATTGATATCTATAGGTCATTCCACCCCAAAACAAGGAATTTCACCTTTTTCTCAAGTGCACACGGGACCTTCTCCAGGATAGATCACATCCTGGGCCATAAATCTAACCTTGATAAATTCAAAAATATTGAAATCATCCCAAGCATCTTTTCTGACCACAATGCAGTGAGATTAGATATCAACTACAGGAGAAAACCTCTCAAAACTTCCAACATATGGAGGCTCAACAACACACTGCTGAATAACCAACAAATCGCAGAAGAAATTAAAAATGAAATTCAGTTATGCATGGAAATGAATGAAAATGAAAACACAACAGCTGAAAACCTATGGGACACTGTGAAAGCAATGCTAAGGGGAAAGTTCATAGCAATACAAGCTCACCTCAGGAAACAAGAGAAAAATCAAATAAATGACCTTACTATACACCTAAAGCAACTAGAAAGGGAAGAGATGCAGAAGCCCAGGTCTAGTAGAAGGAAAGAAATCTTAAAGATCAGGGCAGAAATAAATGCAAAGGAATCAAAAGTGACCATAGCAAAAATCAACCAAGCCAAAAGCTGGTTCTTTAAGAAGATAAATAAAATTGACAAACCGTTAGCCAGACTCATCAAGAAACAAAGGGAGAAGAACCAAATCAACAGAATTAGAAATGAAAA
>ML663565.1:19062771-19461542 GCA_007570785.1 Antilocapra americana
TTTTCCTGTCTCTTTTCAAGTGTATCCTACCTTTGAATATTGTGATGCTCAACTATGTTCACACCCCTTCCTTTCTGATTATTTTTCTAACTGTTCTACTTTCCTCAATTCCTCAATTTCTTTCTATCCTCCAAGTGTCCCAAGGACTCTGTCTTTTCTTCTTTGTATCTGCTTTCATCATTCCTATCATTTTAACTATCGACAGTATGTTTTCTAGCTCTGTGTCTCTTCTAACTTCCAGGAGCATATTTAGGTAAATTAGTAATCACTTTTAATTGATTACCCCACCAAATAAAAACTCCAAAAATCTAGTGAAGTATAAGAAAACAATTAAAAATGTAATCCAGAGAAGTTTCAGCAGGGAAATTCTGACTCCCCTCATCAGGTAAGGTTGCTCATTACACACCTTCATTCTGCCTTGAAGTTTTTCATCAGGCTTAGAACACTTGTAAAAGCTTTACTTGTTTTAATTGTGCAATGATTTATTCAATGTTTGTGCTTCCTACTAACATACTAGGTCTTGAGAACAAGAAAGATATCTGTCTTATCATTGAACTATATTTCCAGTGATTCACACAGTATCTTCCCTGCAATACTCATTCAGAAAAACAAATAGACAATCAAATGAATGAATAAAAATATCATTTGGTCTACTTCCCAAAGTCCTCATGGGGCAACATTACCTTGGTCCTCCATGTATTCCTTGAGTTTTGAAATAGACTGTGGGTTTAGTGCTCTCAGGTAGGATTAACTCCCCCAGTCACTGTGTCTGTATACCAAATCATTTTCAAAGATGGATACAAACACCATAGTATATGGAAGAGCTGTGTCCTCTAGTCAAGGTTAGGAGACCTACATCAGAAGCCTGATTACATCTGGAAAGTTCTGTGATGACCACAGAATCAGAACAAGGGGGCATAGTCGGAGTCAATATTTAGTGTACTCAGGCCCAGATATGCTGACATATCCATCCTCTTAATAAGGATAACTTTGATGATGGGATAAACATGTTGTCTTGTACTTCTTCTCCCTTCCATACTTCTTAAGATATTTGAGTCTGGAAAAAAAAAGAATATTATTATCTCTCCTTTGGGCACTGTTATAAAGATTAATAAAAATGTTTAGCACAATTTCTCACATTGAACAAGCACTCAATAATTGGAAATTAGTACCCCCTCCCCATACCCAGTCTTCCATGAGTATGGAAGATTGATTCCATCAATCTCTTTTTTAATTAACCTATTTCTTTAGATATGTAAAGCTAAAACTCCATCCAGTTGGTTAGGGAATCCATTTTTATATCTCTGTTCTGAAACATGTGTTGATTTAACTTTCAGAGACTCTTGTTATCTAAAACTCAGATATCTCTAGACCTCATCAACTTACTATACCAAAAAAGTCATAATAATTTACACTTCCTAGTTCCTATCTCCATCCACTAATGGCAGACCTCCATCTCCCAAGAGAGCTCCTTCTATCCACCCAAATACTTCTAAAAGTCCCCAGAGTCAGTCTCACAAGGGCTGAATCAGTATTTCTGCTGCAATGGGTATTTTTCACTTTCAACTATCCTCTTCCTGTTTTCCTTTGTTTGTGGTCTTAGCTTACCCTCTCTCTAGCAATAATCAACTTAGCCCAGCAAGAAGACTGAGGAATAAACCCCATCTTGTCCTCCATTTCTCTTTCCCAAGTGCACTTTCACCATCATCTTCTTCCTCTTGAGCCAAAACCCCTGAAAGCAATCATACTTATCAACACATACTCATGGACCTCAGATGATCAGAGAATAATTTCAGCTGCTGCCCTGTAATCTCAGCAGTCCCTGCTTAGATTCAGTCCGGACATCCTATTGACTAAACTATATTCTTTTTAAGTTGTTAGATCCCACAATAATGTCGTTCCTGTCTGCCTATAATTTATTCTCAGATAACTTCTCATTCCGTGGTCTGTATTTCTGGTAATGGTACCAGGGTCAAAGAACTCAAAGTAGTCTCACAGCCTCTCTTTTGTTTCTCACAGTCAATTCCAATTACTGCAGACTTTGGGCTTCCCTGGTGGATTAGTTGGTAAAGAATCCTCCTGCAATGTAGGAGACCCAGGTTTGATCCCTGGGTGCGGAAGATACCACGGAGAAGGAAATGGCAACCCACTCCAGTATTCTTGCCTGGAAAATCCCATGGACAGAGAATGGTGAGCTACTGTCTATGGCTACTGGCTGAAGTGAAGTCGCTCAGTCGTGTCCAACTCTTTGCGACCCCATGGACTGTAGCCTACCAGGCTCCTCTGTCCGTGGGATTTTCCAGGCAAGAGAACTGGAGTGACTGCCATTCCCTTCTCCAGAGGATCTTCCCAACCCAGGGATTGAACCTGGGTCTCCCACATTGTAGTCAGACACTTTACCATCTGAGCCACCAGGGAAGTCTGGCTGCTGTCTCTGGGGTCCTAAAGAGTCTGACACGACTTAGTGACTAAACCACCACCACTGCAGATTTTACCTGTTTTTATCTCCTTCTTTCTCAGTCTCACAGGTGCCAGCCAAGGTAAACCATTGTTTACTCTTGCCTGGATGGCTGAAAAGTCCTCCTAATTTGTCTTTTTGCTTCTTGCCTTACCTCCCATCTACACAACAATTTTCTGATCTACAGAGTTTGAATACTGGACTAAATCTTGCAGCTCTATAAGCCATTGAGTCATGAAAATCAAGTTAAACTATCTAGACATTTGTCTACAATTCATGGCATTGTTTTCTTCCATTTTAGGTAAATACAGTGAACTAGGTCAGGATTTTTCCAGTTCAGATTGAAAACAAATTTTTAGAAACCAAGCTCTACTTCCTTTTTAAAAACTAAAAGTAAATGTTCCAGATTTCAAATATAGAAATTACAGAGATGTACACCAATCAGTGAGACTGCTATAGGACTGCTTTTATCTTAAATAGAAGAAAGTTAAGCCTGAGAAATTGTTGAAAGTATCAGTAACCAACTATGGGCAGTTGCCATAGTATCGAAGCGAAAGCAGCGTGCATGGCATACTTGCACAAAACATAAACCCCTTGAAAGCAAGATGGTAGCTGTCTTGCATCCTCGGTGTCTAGACATAGAGCCTTATACATATTCATTAGATAATTATTTATTGAATAGATGAATGAATGAGTATCTTTTCAAAGCGCAATTCCAATATTTGATAATACTTTTAAATTGAATGTTTCTTGACAGCATGGGGAACATCCTGTTTGTTTATCAATACCTATCAAGACACTATGCAGTACTTTTCACTGGTCAAACATTCTGAAGGACTGAAATCATTGATTTTTTAAAAATGTCTAGGTGCATTCCTGTATGTCACCAACATGAATATTGCTCTCAACACGGCAATACATAAAAGAATCTGGAAATGGAAGAACAAGCCATAGAGGAACTTGTGAAGCCTTTAAGGTAAGGATTTCTCAATAAATTTCTTTACAATCAGGCCAGAAACTTTTCTAAACCCATGAAGTCACTCAGGGAGAAGCAGGCAGCCCCTCTCCATAGGAATACCCATTAAGAAGGGAAGTAACAGCTTCTGAGCTTTGTCCATACCATCTTCAAACTTTTTACCACGCCATTGATAAACTTTAGAACAAAGAAAAATAGCCCTTCTTTTTCCCAACAAAAATAGGAAAATTACTGGTGAAAAGATGTCTGCCAAAATTAGTCAGATGACACAGTGCTCTTTACCTGAGGGCTTTGAGGAAGTTCATATACATTTCAGAATTCAAATGTCATATCTGTCAAATGGGCTGATAACACTAACCCTATCCTCCGAAAACATTTGATCAGAGAATAAAAGATCATGTATGTTAAAGTGCTTTTTAAAACATGAAATAGATAAAGAAGGTGTGGTATATATGTGTATGTACATATATATGCACACATATCAGTTCAGTTCAGTCACTCAGTCGTGTCCAACTGTTTGCGACCCCATGGACTGTAGCACGCCAGGCCTCCCTGTCCATCACCAACTTCTGGAGTTTACTCAAACGCATGTCCATTGAGTCGGTGATGCCATCCAACCATCTCATCCTCTGTCGTCCCCTTCTCCTTCTGCCCTCAGTCTTTCCCACCATCAGGATCTTTTCAGATGAGTCAGCTCTTCGCATCAGGTGGCCAAAGTATTGGAGTTTCAGCTTCAACATCAGTCCTTCCAGTGAACACCCAGGACTGATCTCCTTTAGGATGGACTGGTTTGATCTCCTTGCAGTCCAAGGGATTCTCAAGAGTCTTCTCCAACACCACAGTTCAAAAGCATCAATTCTTTGGCACTCAGCTTTCTTTATAGTCCAACTATCACATCCATACATGACCACTGGAAAAACCATAGCCTTGACTAGACAGACCTTTGTTGGCATACATACATAAATACATACATATATATATATATATATATATATATATATAAAATACATTGGAATGTTATTCAGCCATAAAAAAAAAGGAAATTTTGCCATCTGTGACAACTCTGGTGGATCTAGGGGTTATTATGCTCAGTGCAACATCAGACAGAGAAAGACAAATGCTGTGTATTTTCATTTATATGTATATATAGAATCTATAAAATAACAAAGTAGATAACTAATAGAATAACAAAATAGAAACTAATTCACAGATACAGAGAACAAATCGGTGGTTACCAGTGGGGAGAGGAAGCAGAGGGACAAGATAGGTGGAGGGTTAAGGGATATAGAATACTTGGTATAAAATAAAAAAGTTACAAGGATGTAATAAACACCCCAAGGAATATAGCCAGTATTTTATAATAACTTTATATGGAGTATAGTCTATGAAAATATTGAATCATATTGTACTCATGAAGCTAATATTGTAAGTAAATTGTACTTCAATTGAAAAAATATGAAATGAGACACAGATATTATAATTGCTTCTGCTGCTTTTGTTATTGTTTTATATCTTGGGGACTCTGGTTTGAATTATGGGGATACTTGAATATCAGTAATCTGGTTTGAATTATGAGGATACCTAAATATCAATAATCACCTGAATATACAACCCAAATATGTGATTTCTTAATATTGTTACAAAGAATGCTGTAATCATGAAATTCTCTGAACATATATTCAGCTTGGAACACACTATATCCACATAATTCCAGGTGCAAATTCAAAAACATTCCAGTGGAGTAGAGGTAATCAAGATTATTTTAATTTAATGAAGCATGAAAATATATATACATAAAAAAAAACCTTTGGTATTGCACAGAAGGAAAAAAAATGAGAAGAGAAATGAGTTGCACATCTTGGATACTGGACACTTCCAATTTTATTAAATGGAACAAGAAAATCCAATCTCACATTGTCTTGATAATCCCAAATAAAATAGTATAGCATTCTGGTTTTATTATTTAAAACTCAACCCCCTGCAGATGTATAGAATAGGCTCGTGGACTCTGTGGATGAGGGTAAGGGTGGGATGATATGGGAGAATGGCATTGAAACATGTTAATTATCATATGTCTAATCAATCGCCAGCCCAGGAGTGATGCTCAGGGCTGGTGCATCGAGATTTCCCGGGGGGAGAGAGGAGGGAGGGGGGTTCTGGAGGGGGAGCATATGTAAACCCATGGTGATATCATGGCATTGTATGGCAAAAACAATAAAAAAATAAATAAATAAATTAAAAAAACTCAACCCCCCTACTCCAAGACTAATTTCTTATTCATCTGCTTTCTTTAATCTGCCATTCTTTATCTCTACTAGTGCTTTCCCTCTGTCCTTTTATGTTTGATGATTTCTCTACTTCATATGTAGTTCAAAGTTTTATTGTCTTTTATTTCTTGCTTAAAAGTTTTTTTCTTCATACTATCTTATCTTTATATCAGTTTTTCCATTCTCTTTTACTACCCATCATTTTTCATTCGCACTGCCTTTGATCTGCTCTTTAGCTCTCGCCATTTCATTTACAGGCTGTTCTGGTGTGTCTGCCTTTTACTGATGCTTCCTCTGTTGTTTTCTCCCTTTTTTCTCTTTCCCAATCCTACCCGGCTGTCTTACTTTTGATTATTATTATTTTTTAAAACATGGGTGGGTGGCCTTAAAATACTGCAGGAACGATTTGTTTCTAAGATGTTTGGGGGGATGAAGCCACAGCACACATTTATTCTGATAAATATGTTTCCCTGAGTGGGTGGGGGCAGATGGCTGACTGCAACCTCTAGGTGGCAGTAATCCAGACAGGATTCTAATCTGCTGCCTGCACCCCTCCCCCTTCTTCCTTAATGTTTGTGTCCTGTATATGGATGTTTACTCAAAAATTCATTCGGTTCTCTGCAGCCTCTGCTTTTGAAATCTAGGACACGTCACATCAGTTCTCAAAAATAACAAAACACTTACAGGTTTATCAATGCTGATCTGAACCTAAACTGGGAAGAAGATGGTTTGGTTGATGGGCTTTATTTGCATGGGGAAAAAAAAAAAAGAAGTAAATTTAAAGAACTTAATATATAAATGTGATAAATGTATAAAATTCCAAATACCAGTCTCAATGTTTTGTTTGTGAAGTAAAATGTTTTATGAGCATTTCATACAAATATACCTTTCAAGATCTTTCTTGATTACTAGGTAATTTAAATAACCTATTTTGCATTCTGTTGAATAGGTAGTACTTACCTGCTGCTTTTTCTCTACCCTATGCCTTTTTCTTCTGCAACCTGACCCTGCTCTATTTATTTACTAACTAGGAAATTTCAGACTCATGAAACCTCACTGTGCCTTAGTTTTCCCCATCTGTAAAATGGGAATATTAATGATGTATACCTAATGGAGTTATTTAAACTTTGAATGTGTCACTATGTACAACATTTAGAACAATAACTGGCATATAGTAATTTTTTGATGATACCTATTATTCATTCAAGATTTCCTTAGTCTACCTATTATTTTTAAGCATTAGATCAGGGAATAAAGGTTAATTTGGAACTGTTCTTTGTAACTTATAAGTAATCAAATATGGAGTGGGTTGCCATTCCCTTCTCCAGGGGGATAATAATTATAATACAGTCCATGGTAAAGGTGATGGGGGAAGAATTCTCTGGAATGAAATAGGATTGCGTGACTTAGTGTTGGGTTCAGGAAGGAGAGAGGGAAATCGTCCCAAATAATGGTATATGTGAGTTGAAACCCAAGAATGAGAAAATTTGACTGGATGATTTGTTGGGAAGAAAAGGTTGAGAAAAGTGTTCCTCTTAGGAAAAGAATGAACATATGCCCTTCCTGCAAATATGACTAAGAAGGTAACATTAGCTTTACTCGAAAATTAGGTATTCTTTTCTTAATGCTCCTAGGGATCTGTGACTAATTCATTCTGATTCTCTATAAAGCAAAAGCAAAGAGGTCATGTTGCTTCTTCAAAAGGCCAAGAAGAAGCTATTATATAGCCTGAACTACTGAAATGTGACAGTGAAATAATGAAACAGATTTTTAAACAAAATGTGGCATGAATCTTTTCTCAGATAATATTCTGATCTCCTCCTATCTTTTCTCAGATAATACTCCTATCTCCTCCTATAAAATGCTACTAAATTTGAATAAGGAATGCATTCATGAAATATATTTTCCAACAGTGGTGACGGGCTTATACTGAGTCATCAATTAACCCATCCTTTGGGTCAGTTGTATGAATTTGCAAATCAGCTTGATATGGAGTAGAAGAAGGGCACAATCTGGAGCTGGGCACAAAATGAAGCCTCTGAACATAAGAGCAATAAAAATCTGGATTATTATTTTCTTTACAATCAACTGACCTTAGGTTTTACTCACTGAAATGAGAACACCAAAATGGGAGCTGGAGGGAAAGAATTCCCCATAACTTCTAGCCCCAGAAAAATGTAGTGTTGATTTCCCAAAGGGATTAAAACAAACTTCCTATAGAATGCAAAATCTGAGCTGATCTTGCTCTTTTTAAAAACCAAACAGCAGAAATGTGGAACAACAGAAATGAGTTTAACCATTCATAAATTGAGTCAGGAGAAAAACCTGCATATCCTCACAGGAAACATATTTCTGCAAGGCAGAGAATTGTGGACACTTTGTGTGGTGAAATATCTAAGAAAAGCCCCATGGGTCTGTGTGTGGATGTAAAGTGATTAAATTGTGCACTTATTGTAATTGCTTTCTCCCATTTAGTCAAGTTGTGATTAAAATGGCAGCCAAGCCATCTGAGCAGGAAAAGGGTCAAGTGTATTCCAAGCGCTGGGTATGTCCTTCCAGTCTTCAGCTCTTCCTTTTACGTTCCTCCTTTCATGCATCTCCCTTCCTTTATTAAACTATCAAGCTCGAAAATACCAGCGTTTGTGCTTCTCTTCTCTCTCTCTCTCTGTCTCTGTGCCTTTCTCTCTCTCTGTCTCTCTCTGTCCTTCTGTCTCTGTCTGTCTGTCTGGCTGGCTGGCTTTCTCCCCCTTAGGACCCAGATTTAGACTAAAGATGGTCAGGGACCCTAAGTAACTCTTTTCTGATCTAGAGCAATGAAGGACTTGAGGTAATTGTGGGTGGGTGAGATGAATTTGAGAGCAGTGTTCTCCCAGCCCCTGCCTACTAGTAGATACACGGTCCCCATAAAGCACTTCACATCCTGAAGGTTAGCTGTCGGCAACTACTGAAGGATTTTTCCCAAATAAAACATTTGCCAACCAAGAGTCTCATCTGTAAGGAAAGCCCCCTTTTCAGTAATCTTAATTCAGTAATTATTGCCACACTTCCTCTTCCTCCTCCTGTTTGGATTGTGGGAAACCCTTATACCTTTTTTGAGCAATTTATGCCACCTTATTTTTCAGAAATTTCCTGGAATGGAGAGTGAGTAGTTAGTGATGCTTCTCTTTTTTTTTAGATTTCCCCATCATACAATGTAATGTCATGAAGTTATAAGACTGATGCAGTTAGCAGAGATTTTTCTCTCATTCCATAAGCCTGATCATAGTATTTGTACTTCAAAAAGAAACTTATCAATAAGTTGATATAATACCAATAAGTTGAATAATACCAATCATTCCCTTTTGATTGATTTTCAATTTTTATTTCTAATTTGTTACAGTACTGCATGTTCTTTATGTCTCATAAAGCTCATGTATCATTATATATTCTGCAATGCCCACCTATAGCACACTGATACATATTTGTTATTTCATCCATTTCCCCACCCTTATCCATTCTTCCATTGATATTTAATTATACCCTTATTATTTAAAATAAACCCATTCATCTGTTCCTTGTCTTCTTCCCACTTGAGTTACTGACATTGAGATGTATACACGTGACTTCTTTTCATGTAAGTTCCCACTCAGCTTGACTTTGAACATATCATTTTTTTTACCTTGCTGGGCTAACTACATACCTCCATCAATGATCACCCTTCTACTTTTTCACACCCTCAGTCCAGTCACTTAGAATCTGATAACTGTTTGGCATTTTCCTATCCATTACAGCTCCAAATCAAAGCCTTTATAAACTTGTCCATCTTGGAAAGGAATCAAGGAAAATGCCAAACCAGTAGAGTATATTAAAGGAAAAGTTGTATATATCTATATTATATATTATATAATATTGCATATATTATAATATAATATTATATTTTATATATAATTATATAATATATAATTATATATATAATATAATATTATATTATATTATATTATATTATATGTTGTATAATATAGATAATATAATGAGAATGTTAACTTCTGATGTAATCCAAACATTTCTAAAACATCAGATATTGGATTTGGAATGTGACAATTCAAAGATAAATGGCAAAGGGTAGTGTGCATTGGCTGTGTGTGTATATGATGCTGTATATTGGAAACTCAAGGCTAACACATCTGCGCTTAATATGTTGAAGCTTTTCAATAATATACAATCCACTGTATACAACTTAATCCTCTGCCTGAGAAAATCAATGTCTATCTCACGCAATCTGCTGCCTTGTAATAGCAGTTCCATTCCAAAGGAGGTTTGAACTTAGATATTTGTTGCTTTTGTCCCACTCTAGGTTTTTAGAAATCACACTTTTACAATCATGATTTTTACCTTAATCCTCTTTCGTCATGTTGTATAGTAACATGAGGCGTTTAGTATGACTCATCGAATAGTAAATATAGCATCTTAGTAAACTGCAGGGTTTTTTTATGCTCTGAGATAGAACAAAGACAATGAAAATGGTCATTGAATCACCCTTGGCTCTGAAGGAAAGTTGTCTTTGTATTGAGAATTATACTATACTTCCTTCATATTTTCAATATTCACTGAAATATTAATATTGAAATAACTTATAACACTTCAGATTTTATCCCAAATCCTAAATTAACTGAAATTAATTTTTTTGTTTTAATCCCAAACCTCTAGACTCTATTTCAAGCAGAAATTTCAGGTCAGATATATAGTCTTCTAGTGGAGGAGGAAATGACAACCCACTCCAGTATTCTCATCTGGATATCCTACAGACAGAGGAGCCTAGCAGTCTATAGTCTATGGGGTTGCAAAGAGTCAGACACTACTGAGCACAACACACACACACACACACACACACACAGAGTCTTCTAGTGGCTTTCATGTTTCCTGATAGAAAAAGTTATACAAAAAGAACAACCAAGCATCAGATTCAGAGATGGCTTTCAGGAAGTCAACTGTGTTCAAGAGCAGACCTAAACTAGAGAGCTATTCTGGGATTGAATTCCAAGAGTCATGTTGGCTATCTTCCTTTTGCCCAGCCTCCTCCTCACCCTCTCAGTCAGCCTCAAGGATTCTGAAACCGGACCAAGCAGTTCTAGTCAGAGCAGCTCATCCTTTAGCTATGAGAAGAGAAACTAGCTTCTCTGGGCCCTCACCCCATGGCATTTGACTGGCAACAGAGTTTCCAAGAATAGCTATTTTCTGTGGTTTTCTCAATCCCTACTCCTTAGGGAAACCAGGAAGTAAAAACATTTTTGGTGGTAAAGTTAAAACATCAGCAAAATGTTTACTTTGAGTTTTAGCCAGCATCTTATTTCATCCAAATAAATCCCCCAATCTCAATTTACACAAACCAAAATGTCCACCAGACAGATCAGTACATTTCCATTCTGTAACATTAATAGGAAAAGAAGTAGTTAAAAGAAGCCTAAGTGACCTCCAGGAAGAGTAGTCTGTTGAGTGGCAGATGGGGCAAGTTAAAGCTGAAAGCCAGTACCTCAGTCTCAGATTAAAGCATTATTTTGAGTCACAGTTGATGTTTATTAATAGCGAAGGGAGCTTCTTTGAAATTTAAGAAGGAAACAGAGTATCTCTGAAAATTCATTTGTAATGGAAAATGAACAGCAGGCAGAAACAGGCTTTCCCTTATGGCAGAAAGCAAAGAGGAACTAAAGAGCCTTTTAATAAAGGGGAAAGAGGAAAGTGAAAAGGCTGGCTTAAAACTCAACATTCAAAAAACTAACATTATGGCTTCTAGTCCCATCACTTCATGGCATATAGATGGGAAAACAATGGAAACAGTGAAAGACTTTATTTTCTTGGGCTCCAAAATCACTGTAGATGGTGACTGCAGCCATGAAATTAAAAGATGTTTGCTCCTTGGAAGAAAAACTACGACCAACCTAGACAGCTTATTAAAAAGCAGAGAAATTACTTTGCCAACAAACATCTGTATAGTCACAGCCAAGATTTTTCCAGTAGTCATGTACGGGTGTGAGAGTTGGACTGTAAAGAAAGCTAAGCACCGAAGAATTGATGCTTTTGAACTGTTGGAGATGACTCTTGAGAGCCCCTTGGACTGCAGGGAGATCAAAGCTGTCAATCCTAAATGAAATCAGTCCTGAATATCCACTGGAAGGACTCATGCTGAAGCTGAAACTCCAATACTTTGGCCACCTGATGCGAAGAGCCCACTCATTGGAAAAGACCCTGATAATGGGAAAGATTGAAAGCAGGAGGAGAAGAGGATGACTGAGGATGAAATGGTTGGACGGCATCACCAACTCAATGGACATGAGTTTGAGAAAGCTCCAGGAGGTGGTGAAGGACAGGGAAGCCTGGCGTGCTACAGTCCATTTGGTCACAAATAGACACAGCTGGGAGACTGAATAACAACAGCAACACATGAACAGGGCAGGGCACTAAGCAATACATTGAAAGCATTATTCAACCCCAAAGTGTAAATAATCTTTTTGAGGAAATTGTTTTCACTACTGGTGTCAAAATTAGACTTATAAACAGAACACTTATGAGTGTCTCCATGAACTTGAAATTTCATAATGCTTTGGTTCCTGATTAAACAACCGAAGCTTTCCCCTGTCATATAGTCAGGAAGAACATAGTATAGCAGGAAGGAGCACAGACTCTGGGGCCAGGATGGTTCCATATTCTCCTTATTTACTGGTATGATCTGGAGAGGCATAGAAAGATTAGGTACTTTTCTCCAGATCACACAGTTACAGTCAAGATGGGATGGCCTCGTTTCCAAACCCAAGCAGTTTCACTGAACTGAAATCATGCAGTCTGTCAGCAAGACCATCCCTGCTTCAGAGATTTTGAGGGAGAATCCATCCCAGCTTTTTCCAGCTTCCAATGACTAGCAGCACTTTGGCTGGTGGCTGCTTTATCTGAGATCCTAACATCAGTTCATCTTCCTTGTGTGTGTGTGTGTGTGTGTGTGTGTGTGTGTGTGTGTGTGTGTAATCTCCCCCTGGATCCTCTTAGTAGAATACATATGATAGCATTTATGGCCCACCTTTATGATTCAGGATAATCTAGCCATCTCAAGATCCCCTCCTAACACAGAAAGCATAAAGCCATTATTCATGTTCCCAACGATTGACATGCCTGCCCATCTGTCCCACTGATCACAGGGTCGTACACAATATTTACAGCCTAGGGAAAATGTGCATCTGCCTGCACTTCTATCAGGAAAACTAGAAGTGCACTTCCTCAAAAATTATTAACTCATCCAAAGATACCTAAGGTTATCTTCAGCTTTTCTCTCACTAAGGCAAAGAAAGCAAAAAAAAAAAACAAAACACTTTGTGAGACTTATGGACATGGGGAGAAGGGAGGAGAGGGTGAGATGTATGGAAAGAATAACATGGAAAATTACATTACCATATGTAAAAATGATAGCTAATGGGAATTTTCTGTATGGCTCAGGAAACTCAAACAAGGGCTCTGTACCAACCTAGAGGGGTGGGATGGGGAGGGATACAGGAGGGAGGTTCCAAAGGGAGGGGATATATGTATACCTATGGCTGATTCATGCTGAAGTTTGACAGAAAACAAGAAAGTTCTGTAAAGCAATTACCCTTCAACAACAAAAAAATTAATTAATTAAAAAAAAAACCTTTGTGCAATGCCAAAACAAATAAATAGATTCCAATCTATGCAGTGAGGTAGTGTGAAAATCAGAGAGCAGAATATAGAGATCAGCCTTCCCTTCATTCTGATATATTTTAAGATAATTTTCCTCTTGCTCCCCATCGCAGTATACAGAAATTTAGTCCCCTACCTTCATGGTCGATGTGCTCTTTGTTCTAGGTGTGTCCATTCAGTTTATGTTATGGTTCGCATACTTGGTTGTTAGAAAGAGAACCCAGAAGGTTGGGATTCAGAGTCCTGCTCAGCATTTTCCTAGGTATGTAGTCATGGACAAATTACAAAATCTCCTCTCCATACTTGTCTCTTATTAATAAAATAAAATATCTGCCTATTGTCTAGTATGAAGAGTAAAAAAATTACTAAAGTGCTTAGAATGGTGTCTAACACATACTAAGCTCACAGTAAACATTAGCCATTACTGTCTTCTTCCTCTTCTTTGTTCTTTCCATGTAGAAATCTCTCATTCACTCGTCCCCCCTCATTCACCGAAGTCTTTGGCACATGGTTCTCAGGCTGCCTTTCTAATTCTCCGCCTGGAGCCATGACAGATGATTTTCACGTCCTCAGTGAAGACTTGTTTCCAGGCTTTTAAATCTCCAGGGGTGAATTTACCTTGAAACTAATGAAACTAAAGCTTCAGGGTCATCCCTCATTTGCATGTGCCCTGTCCACGGCTTTAGCGGCTACCTCATCATTTGTATTTGTAATTTGTATTCTGTAGTTTTAAAGATGATCCTCCCCTAGTGGTATAAGGTCTAGGTCCCACAGGACCCGAATCCATGCCTGCTGTCCGAGTGATTTTCTGCGCCTTGACCAATTCTCCGGTGGCCACTCTGATAACTGGGAGCAGCCTAGCCTATCCCTGCATTGAAATAGCCTTACCCTGACCATAATACCCTAGTTCTTCCAGCTTTCTCTCTATAGATAAAATCAGTTTTTTGACCACATGAAATCGTTTTGATATCCATAAGTTAGTAATTAAGTTTTCTTAAATATTATAGAATTATGTGCTTTTGCATTTTTTAATCCACAGATAATGTAAAAACTCAGTTATCCTCATATGTAAGTGCATGCTAAGTTGCTTCAGTCATGTGCGACTCTTTGCAGCCCTGTAGCCCACCAGGCTACTCTGTCCATGGGATTCTCCAGGCAGCAATACTGGAGTGGGTTGCCATGCCCTTCTCCAGTGGGTCTTCCCAATCAGGGATCAAACCCACATCTCTTATGTCTCCTGCATTGGCAGATGGATTCTTTACCACTAGTGCCACCTAGGAAGCTCATTATCATATGTAATATGCCCTAAAATATTTCAAACATGAAAAATCAACACTTATGCTCAAATAATTGGGGAACGTTTCACTGAAGTTATTAAAGTCAATATACAAACCAGGTACTCACTTTGAACTGTAGATCATCAATTTCCAATGTCTCTATTTATATTTTAGGAACTTTCCTTGCCATGTTGATGGTCAGTGGAGTTATATTCACAAGAAAATTATGTTCAAGAGCCTCTATATCCACAAAAATTACCCAGTGTCACCTATCTCTAAGAGCTTTGGATCAGAAAGGCAAAAAGATAGCTCATATTTTTGTCTATTTTCTTACGTTGGCCCCAAACCTAATATTTCAGAATCTTTACCTTCAAAAAATCCAAATTCAAATGTTAGCCAGGAAAATAAAAGGTGACTGATGTTTAATGAGCATCAAAGATTTGTCTGCATTTCTTTGATTGTTCTAGAATAAAGTCTTAATAAGGAGGTAGTACAGTGTTAGTCTCCAGAATTCAAACTGCTGGATTTTAAAGTCCTGATCTGCCAATCACCAGTTGTGAGACCAAAGTCAAATTAACCAAATTTTCCTTGCTTCAGCTTTCTCATTTGTAAAGTAAGGATATTATAATATCTACATAATGGAAATATTTTGAGGTTTAATAAATTAAGATGTGAAATAGTACCAAACACTGTAAATATTCACTATTTTTATTGCCATATGTCATTTCAATAAGCAGGCCATTTGTCAGAGTAAAGAAATATTTCTAATAGTACTAAAATTTTGTGTGGGTTTTTACTATGATCATATTTTTATCTTAGATTTTACCTTCAATGTAGATTAGGATTTTTTTCTCCTGAAATAAATTATATGAAATAAATCATAAATCATATGGGAGGACAGGGGACCTTATGGTCTTGATATCTAAACTTTAGTGATATAACTTATGGAATAAAATTTCTGACTGAATTGTCTTTGAAATATGAATTTACACATGGAATATAAGCCATGAACTTCAAAGACTAAGCGTACATTCAAGACTGTGTCTTGCCACAGAAGAATGTTTTTGGAAGGAGTATTCCCTCACCAAATGTTTATTAAGGATGACACTGATAAAATTAAATTAAAATATTAATAAAAATACTCTTGTGAGCTTGCAATCTAGTCATATTAATATATAAAGGTAACTCAACACACCTTTAGAACACTGTGAAAAGTGTTTGGGGTTTTAGAGTATTTGAGCTTTTATCATTTGTTTTCATGATTGTCTTCATTTTGGACTCTTTGTTTCCTAATGAATTTAGCTTTTTGCCATCACTACCTGAGACCAAGCAAATATGTTCCATTCTGTTCCCTTGATGAAGTTTTAGTGTCAAAAAGTTAATATACTGGTTAATTTGCTCCTTAAAAGAAATTAAATACAGAAGGATTCAATATTACTTAATATAAGTACGTAACCCAGAGTCCTGTTAGAACATAATTAAACCTGTGTGTCCTCCTTACCAAATCAGCACTTAGTGTGAACTTAAATCAGATACATGGCAAATTCTGCTCCCGAGATAGGGATTGTCTTTCAGTCAGTCAAAGCTCCGTGCCTTGCATTTTGACACCAAAAGTGGAAAGTCAGAGAACACAGTTAGTTAGGTCTTTGAAGGCTACTGATAAAGTAGAAGGGTCTCATCTGAGTCATTTCTCTGTGCTGTGTCAAGAAATTGAGGATACTTCCAAAGGTGCTAAAGGATGTGGAAGTCATTCTCTCACCCACTAGGTGTGGATGCAGGGGTGTCTGGCTGATGCTTCACTGGGTGAGGCTGGGTTCTGATGCAGCATAAGTAAAGTTCAACCAATGGAATTGCTTGGGTAGGACCAAATTCAACCCATGTCAGGATCACAACACTCAGTAGTACCCCTCTTTATTTCCCAAGGGTAGAAATCAAAGAGACTGGTAGAATGCAGGCATTAAGGACCGGAGGGCAGGAGTGTGGGAAGTAACGATCTCTCCTTTATATTTACGGAGGGGTCTATAAGAGAAATGTATGTGAAATGAATTATACATCTCAACCTCCTTTACTCTTATCTGGAGTAAATAGACTGCTTTGTCATACAGCTGCCTGAGGCTAATCCACCACACTCCCACAGTCTTCTCAGCCTGAGGACCTTTGAAGCCAGGATTTAAAACCCTAAAAATAGAAGCAGAATTACTGGTTGCAAACTGCTGAGGAAGGGGTGGGAAGGGGGCAGGATGTACAGTGGCATGAGGAGGGATGAATGGGGAGGGGGAATGTCAGTGTTTAAGAGAAATGATAAACTCTAATCTAGGACAGTATTTGAATAAATCACTTTTCCTGTCAGAAATTTTGTGGATTTTCACAATTAGAAATTACATACAGTCAATATGAGTCTTTACTTATAAAATGTCCTGTTCTGTTCCGCCAGTTGAAATCATCTCTGCATCACGGCCCAAGCAGGCTTACTATATCCATCCACCAATTCTGCTGGCTCATTTCTTACCTGGGTCTTTTGATTGACAACCCTACTCTGTCTACACTTCTAGGATTGCATATACCATCGAGAGGGATAATCACTGCCACATGCTTGTTGAACAGACAAGCCTTATAAACACTTTTATACATCCAGACCTTCTAGGTTAGCATAGCACAGCAAAGGCTAATAAATATATTTTAATAATTACATTTGATACTAGGTTTGGAATTGAGAGTGAATGAAATTCTTATGGGTACCTGAGGTCTTAGGGCTATTCACAAATATTTACTTCCACATCCTGTCAGTTACTATTTGGGAGGTACTGCTTCATCCTGATGAACTCAGATGTGGCCATGTGGTTTTCTTTGGCCAGTGAATGGATGTTATGGATGTCATTTCCAATCAGAAGCTTTAAGAGACACCATACATATTGTCACATGCTCTGTTGCCTCTCCCGCAGTAATTGGCAGTATTTTAGAGGAGAGGCTAAGTCACCAACAAAAAGGACAATGGTGTGGGGACAGAGACCATAGTCAACTCTCAGTGGAGACCAATAAACCTTTGTTTTAAGGGAGTGATGTCTGAGAGGTGTTCGTTACTGCAATCACCTTACCTGTCCCAACTGATACATACCATACAGTGCTTCTGGGTTACTAAGTTGTTAAATATCATGGTCTTCCACTTTTAAATATATCTTTTAAGGGGTCTTATTTTCACTGAATGTCTTCGAAGTAATTTTACATGTCTTAAAAGCAGTCAAAGGAAATGAAAGTTAAATCTAAATCTAATGAAGTCCTGGCAGAGTAAGAAATACAACTCAAAGCCTCAGCTGTCCACCAGCTTCTATTATATGAATGTTTTCATAAGAAAAAGGTTTTTCCAGAAAAATTAAGCACAGTCTTCCCTTTGAATCTTCACTAGGGCAAAAGTAAATTTGGCGCACACCAAGTTCTGGAAAATAAAGCTTATTCTTAGTTCATCAACAGTAGTCTAAACGATATTATTAAGCTGAGATAAATAAACACAAATGTTTTGAAAACAGAAAAGGTGAATACACAGAGAGTTTCATCTCCACCTTAATGACACTGTAGCACAAACAATTCAACACTCCAAGGTATTCTAATGTAATAACAACTTGTTAATATATAACAACTTTTCTTTTAATCCTAATGGGATTATTACTCTAATCATTTCCTTTGTCATTAATTGAAATATTTTTTTATCTGTTTGCATTTTTTCTCCTGGGTCTATTTTATTTTCAAATTCATCATATTGCAATTTCCTTGTTTAAGTGTTAATAAAGTTAAATAAAACATCATCTGTTCATTTGTCAACTATGACTTAAAACTTGAAATTGGTCAATGGTAAATATGTTTGTTTCTCCAAAAACAAGAGACTAATTCCAAAATCCCATTCTAAGTTGCATAACTCCATAGCACTTGAACTTCGTTTATGTAAGTTAAGAAAAACAACTCTACCTAATCAAGGTCTCCCTAGCAATAGGGCCAAGAGCAATAGGTATCTTCAATGTAGCACAACTTTCCACCTGTTCCTTAGGGTAGAAATTCACAGACAAAAGTAAAGACTGGATATTCCTTAATGACACAGACTGTGTCACTCAGTCATATCTGACTCTCTGCAACCCCATGAACTACAGCCCACCAGGCTTCTCTGTCCATGGGATTTTCCAGGCAAGAATACTGGAGTGGGTTGCCTAGAGCCAGCTATTTTGAAATAGTAAAAACAAAATTGGAGTGTGTGTTACACTGTGTATCTCCTGTACACCAGTTGCCTGATCTCTGTGGAACGTAGTCAAACATTTTTACAATAATGGTGACTTCTCTGTTTGTGGGTCCAAAGACAACTAACAAGACCTTCCACTCATTTTTTTTTTTCCAGCTAAGATTGCTACCAAGAAAAAACAAAAGATAGAGCCACAATACTTAGCATTTTACAACTTTTTTTTCACACTTTTAAAAATATTAAATGAATGACTCCTATGTGATTGTCAGTGTACTAGTCTTTAAGAATCTAATGAGTAGAATCTAGATTGACCCTGTCAATACATTGTAGTGAGCAAGACAATCATATCAGCAACAATATAAAAGATGGTAATAAAGAGTTTTCTAGAGTAACAAGAACATATAGTATAAACAACTAGTCTTGTGCAAGAAGGAAAGCAGTTTCACTTCGTTTTGGTCATATGTTAAGTGTGTGCTCGACTTTCTGTTTAACCGTCCTCTAAAATGGCTGTAAAAAATTTGCATTGTTACCAGCTGTGAGAGTTTTCATTGTCTACATGCTTAGCATGTACTGTTGTCATTCTTTTAAATTTTAACTATTTTTAATTCTTGTTTTTTAATTTGCATTTTCCTAATAACTAATGATACTGAATAAATTTCTATGTGCTAACAACAACAACAACAACAAAATCCAACATCTTCCAGTATAATGATAATTCCACCACTGGAATCCAGTAAGTGAATGAGCTAATTGCTTCAGCACTATCTTCTGTGATGCATTAGAGAAGACAGGAAGAACTGAAAGTCAATTCCAGTTAGTGATCTTAGATAATATACAAGCCATTGCAGTACCAATTATGTAAAATTATGATGCTTATTATTTTTAAAATTAGTATGCAGCCTGTATGCTTTTTCTTCCCAGAAGATCCCTCTAATATGCAGTTTCAGAGAACTGCTAAATTGATACAGCTATGAAACAGAGCTGAATGCTTGAGGAGAGAAAAACAGAAGCTGGGACCTAGTAATAATAAAGGGCCTGCTAAGATGAATAGAACATTTTTGCATATTTAGTGGAGCAGTCCAAAGAAGAAGAGAATGAATAAAAAAAGAGTAGATAAGCTAGAGATAAGTGAGGCAGAACTCTATGTGGATTTATAATTTGAAAAATAATAAATTCATGTCTCCAGGGGTACTGATTAAGCCCATGGGAGAGAAAAAAATAAAAACTCTAGCTTTAAGAACCAAAGAGGAGCCTGAATAAGTTGAAAGGAGGGCAGCACTGTGCAATTTGTATTGTTTCAAATTTCCTGCAAGCTTAAGAGCCATGCCGTGGCACCATGTTCAGTTGCTTAATGAAGGAGAAGAAAAAAAAAAAAAAGTTCATAAAAAAAAATTCAGGCTCTGTTAGTCTCAATAAAATAATAATTGATCTTTTAGGCATAATTAAATGCAATCTCACTAGTTAAAAAATAGCCACAGCTGTCTTTGAGGCTTATTCATACAAAATGTGTCTGAAGTTGACCTGGACTTTGGTTTGCATGTACCTTAGTCATGGGTATTAATGTTGAGTCACTAATAAACAGCTTCTGACGTTTTGAATGTTTCCTGTGAGTGTTGCTTTTTCAACAGCAAACTTCGACGGGCGTTAAGGAGTCAACCATCTTCCTCATCATTTGAGCTGAAGGTTGTAAGTCGTTATACCCTCTTGCTTCCTAAACAACAGTGTAGGTACGTATACACGATGGATGAGTGCGGTGTGAAGCTTGGCCCGCCTCACCTCACCTCACACTAGCTTTGCAACTCACATTTCACCAGCCCCTCAGGCTGACATGCAAATAGAAGAGGCATGGAAAAGAAAATGTATAATAGTCATTAAATAGGTAGAAAAAGGAAAAGGAAGACAGCAAAGAAGAGGAATGTAAGGGAGAAGAAGGCAAAAGGATATAGAAGTAAAAGTAAGTGTGTGATAAGGGGTGAAGAGATGCAAATACCCCTGAACTAAATTTGGTAAGAATCTAGTTCAGTGTTGAGTACCAATCAAGTAGCAGACCCTGTTGGACAGACCTAGAGATAACAACATACAAGATCCAGTTCATTCTTTAAAGAGCTCACAGCCCCTTGGGATAGGTAAACACACAGATCTTTATGCATGTGTATGTATATGTGTGTGTGTGTGTGTGTGTACAGTAATGTTTTTAATATCAATTGACAAACTATTTACTAGGTACCAGACGTCATCCTAGGAGCCTAGCATGCAAAAATCAATGTAGTCTCAGAAGTTCTCTACTGGCAGATGAGGTTATAGCAGGCTTGATAAGTGTCAGCATCACAAGCCTGGGGGGCCAGTGCTTTACACTTACCAGCTATGTGACGTTGAACAAATTCCAAAATCACTATCTCCCTCCACAATATTATTAGAAGAAGCGGATTATTTTTATCCTATGACAATTCTAATAATAATGCGTGCACATTCAAATTCACAGATTAAAACCATTGGAAAAACAATCCTTCTCACTCCACTACCCACAAGGGTGACTCAATTAGATTTTTTCAAATTTAAGTCGGTAATTAAGACAGTCTATGCTGATCACATTCCTAGATGAAGTTTAAAACCAAAAGAATATGTGAAAGAAATTGAGTACCTGCTCTTTGCCCATCAAATACAGTGAGGACAGGTCAAAGGGACATAGTTTGTGTGGACACAGTACCCTCATCACTATCGTAGCTGTCCACTCCCACACTGTTTATGGCACATTGGGATGAGTGATTCAAAATTTTTCATTTTGTGCAGGCATAGGATGCTGAACCTGTTATCTAACCTAACCCCTTTCATTGATAAACAAGAAAACTGACAAAGTAGAATGATATTCCCAAATTACAGAACTTGTTAATATCTCATGTAGGTAGTTCAACTCAGGCAAGAGAATGCTTAGATTTTAACAGGGGGTGAAAAATGGTGAAGTTGTATAGGTATGCCTGTTTCTGTTCTGAGGGACAATGTGGTGATACTGAAGGCAAAAATAGAAGAGGGTTACTGAGGAAAAAGTAGCAAAAGATGGGAGAACTAATTAACCACATACACACACACACACTTAGTATTCAACACCCATAACCCATCCATTACTTTGATACTTTAAAGGAAACAGTCCAGAGGAAATAACTCTTATGCCTGACTTTAAATTTAACACTATGCTTTTCTATCTCAACAACCCAATTTCTTCTATATGCCTGACATGTTACCAGTTCATGGCTAAATACCTAATAAATAACTGCAAACAAGTAAGCCACAAGGGGCCTCCAAGGCGCAGCTTGGATGTTTGTGTTAATAATTCTAGACTCAAAGTAGAACTGGCAGTCTCGAAAGAAAATGGTCTGAATATTCACATCCCCACCATTGTTTTGCTAATCCTAACCACCACCTTATAATGCAGAATGGAATTTGGGCATGTTTATCTTGCTTGAATGTGTAAAATAATGGCTGAATATGGCTCAGAATGCTCTATTTTATCTACTAGAGATCAGTCTAATCATTGTCTCCAATCAAACCAGCTATTTAACAACACTAATACTAGAAAATTCTTTGTCAGTGAGCCTTCCCTCTTGTTTGGTTATGTATTAGCAGCGCCTTACCAGTACATCCTAGCCTATTCTATATATGATGACACAGGGGACAATCAAAGGGAAATTAAGGAATCCCAGTTCCACTGGCACTCAACATAAAGGATACAATAACTTACCTGTTGATTAATATGGTTGTTCATTCCTACCATCAAGTGATATTCAAAAATGGTCTGTGTGTATGTGTGTGTATGTGTGTGTATGTATATGAACTGAAGGTGAGGGAAAGAAAATAGAGAGATGGTAATGGCTGTCTGAGGAGGCCTTACAAAGATCTATGAAAAGAAGAGAAGCAAAAAGCAAAGGAGAAAAGGAAAGATATTCCCATCTGAATGCAGAATTCCAAAGAATAGCAAGGAGAGATAAGAAAGCCTTCCTTAGCAATCAATGCAAAGAAATAGAGGAAAACAACAGAATGGGAAAGACTAGAGATCTCTTCAAGAAGCTTAGAGATACCAAGGGAACATTTCATGCAAAGATGGGGTTGATAAAGGACAGAAATGGTATGGACCTAACAGAAGCAGAAGATATTAAGAAGAGGTGCCAAAAATACAAAGAAGAACTGTACAAAGAAGATCTTAACGACTCAGATAATCATGATGGTGTGATCACTCATACTCAGCTAGAGCCAGACATCCTGGAAGGTGGAGTCAAGTGGGTCTTAGAAAGCATCACTACAACAAAGCTAATGGAGGTGATGGAACTCCAGTTGCGCTATTTCAAATCCTAAAAGATGATGCTGTGAAAGTGCTGCACTCAATATGCCAGCAAATTTGGAAAACTCAGCAATGGCACAGGACTGAAAAAGGTCAGTTTACATTCCTATCCCAAAGAAAGCAATGCCAAAGAATGCTCAAACTACCGCACAATTGCACTCATCTCACACACTGGTAAAGTAATGCTCAAATTCTGCAAGCCAGGCTTCAGCAATACATGAACCTTGAACTTCTAGATGTTCAAGCTGGTTTTTGAAAAGGCAGAGGAACCAGAGATCAAATGGCCAACATCCGCTGGATTATCGAAAAAGCAAGACAGTTCCAGAAAAACATCTATTTCTGCTTTATTGACTATGCCACAGCCTTTGACTGTGTGGATCACTATATACTGTGGAAAATTCTGAAGGAGATGGGAATATCAGACCATCTGACCTGTCTCTTGAGAAGCCTGTATGCAGGTCAGGAAGCAACAGTTAGAAGTGGACATGGAGCAACAGACTGGTTCCAAATAGGGAAAGGAGTACGTCAAGGCTGTATATTTTCACCCTGTTTATTTGACTTTTATGCAGAGTACATCATGAGAAATGCTGGGCTGAAGGAAGCACAAGTTGGAATCAACATTGCTGGGAGAAATTTCAATAACCTCAGGTATGCAGACAACCCTTATGGCAGAAAGTGAAGAGGAACTAAAAAGCCTCTTGATGAAAGTGAAACAGAGGAGAGTGAAAAAGTTGGCTTAAGGCTCAACATTAAGAAAACTAAGATCATGGCATATGGTCCCATCACTTTATGGGAAATAGATGGGAAAACAGTGGAAACAATGTCAGACTTTATTTTGGGGGGCTCCAAAATCACTGTAGATGGTGATTGCAGCCATGAAATCAAAAGATGCTTTCTCCTTGGAAGGAAAGTTATGGCCAACCTGGATAGCATATTGAAAAGCAGAGACATTACTTTGCCAACAAAGGTCTGTCTAGTCAAGGCTATGGTTTTTCAGTGGTCATGTATGGATGTGAGAGTTGGACTATAAAGAAATCTGAGTGTTGAATTGATACTTTTGAACTGTGGTGTTGGAGAAGACTCTTGAGAGTCCTTAGGACTGCAAAGAGATCCAACCAGTCCATCCTAAAGGAGATCAGTCCTGGGTATTCATTGGAACGACTGATGTTGAAGGTGAAACTCCAATACTTTGGCCACTTGATGCGAAGGGTTGACTCATTGGAAAAGACCCTCATGCTGGGAAATATTGGGGGCAAGAGTAGAAGGGGACGACAGAGGATCAGATGGTTGGATGGCATCACCAACTCGATGGACATGGGTTTGGGTAGACTCCGAGAATTGGTGATGAACAGGGAGGCTTGGCGTGCTTCAGTTCATGGGGTCTCAAAGAGTCGGACACGACTGAGTGACTGAACTGAACTAAACTGAATGGTAGAACTTAGACGTATTATCTCGAAAGGTGGGTCTCAAACCATGAATGTGATAAAACTTGGCCACCTCACACCCATTTCTAATTGGGTTGAATGAAATCCAAAATCCTCAATGACTTTACCTGCACAAAATGGACAAATGAACTGATGAGAGTTAATGCGTATTGCCTCCCAGATTATCATCCTCTTTACATCTAATGCTTTATCCATTTATAATTAGCCAATGACTTTGAAAATGCTCTCCACTTACTTTTGCAGATGTTTCACTGTCTCAATTAGATGATAAACGTCTCCAAGTCATAGTCTCTATCTGCTCTGCATTTGCTGCTACTTTTTATTAGTACTCTTTCCCTTGGCCCACTTGCTGCCCCACCACAACCACTCATAGTCACAGCACCTAGAGCATGAGCAGACTCAATAAATATCCATGACCTGAACCTAAGTTGTAGCATTTTTTCCCTAATTTTTATATTCACATTTTCTTCACTGTGTCTTATAGCCTCAGAGTTGGTTTTTTTTTAATTCAGTTCTGCTGTCTCAAAAACTGTTCTGATTGACTCCACTCTTATCAAAATGTGCAATCAGAAAAATCTTCACCTTTCATTCCTAATTATGTTCTAAAAAAGAATCCTAAATCTGTAAACTTATTTTCCTTGTACCCATAACCTTATAAAATTTTTGTTATTTGAGAATACAGTGAAAAAACACTGGACTAGGAGTAAAAATACATTAGTCTTATTTCTGTCTTCTTGGTGCTAGCGTAGTCTCAGTAAGTGGTTACCATATTCATGGACTGATACGTGAATTAGCTAACTGAGCAAATGAGTATCACAATTTATTAATCTACATATGACCAATCACATGGTCTTTTGGAAACTTTGTTCCTTCATCTATATAATAAAAGTGTTATAGTCTATAATCTTAAAATTAAGAAAAATAACCCAAAAGATATGAAACCATTATCTCAGAGAGATATCCATATACCTCATTCATCACAATATAATTCACAGTAGCCAAGGTATAGAAGCAATCTAAGCATCTGCCAAAAGATGAATGGATAAAGAAAATATGTAATCATACACTAGGGAATATTATTCAACCTTTAAAAAGAAGGAAATCCTGTCATTTACAACAACATGGATGAACCTGCTAAGTGAAATAAGCCAGACAGAGAGACAAATACTGCATAGTAACACTTATATGTAGAATCTGAAAAATAAAAATTGAACTCATAGAAACAGAGAGAATAAATGTAGTTTCCAGGAGCTGTGGAGTGAGGAAAATATGCGGAGAAACAAACTTTCAGTTTTAAGGTGAATAAGGTCTGAGAATCTAATGTACAGCATGGTGACTGTCGTTGATGACACTGTGTTGTTTAATATTTGCTAAGAAAACTAGAACTTAAATTTCTCAATAACAAAAACAGTAATTATTATATGAGATGATGAATGTGTTAGGCAATTCAAAGGGAGTAATCTTTTCACAGTGTATACACATATCAAATCATCACACTGTACATCTTAAGTATCTTGTGCTTAGTTGCTCAGTCGTGTCTGATGCCCTGGGAGTTCATGGACTGTAGCCCACCAAGATCCTCTCTCCATGGAATTCTCCAGGCAAGAATACTAGAGCAGGCTGCCATTTCCTCCTCCAGAGGACCCAGCCCAGGGATCAAACTCACCTCTGTTGCACCTCCTGCATTGGCAGGCAGATTCTTTACCACCAGTGCCGCCTGGGACGCCCTTAAAAATGTTACAACTGTATTTGTCAGTTGTGCCTCAATTTTTAAAAACAGTACATATTTTTTAAAAATATTAGGTACTTATACTGTACCGGCTATTTTAAAATATATAAAAAGCTGCAAATATACAGATAACGAATATAGAGACAGTGTAGTCATTTCCGTCCTAACCCTGGCCCCATTTTGCATGGGAAGAAAACTGAAATTCACTGAAACTATGTAACTGGTGAAAGTCACACCATGAGAAAGTGGCAGAACTGATTTTTTAATCTCAGATCTCCGTGTCTCCAATATCAGTGTTCTGACCTCTGTATCACACTACTTCACTTTGTTTTCCTAAATTCTCTATCTCTGTAAGAACTCCATCTTACCAGTCTGTAGTTAATTTAGATAAAGAATGCCCTAAATCTTAATAACTTCAGATGCTTATCAGTGTCTTTAAGGAAGCCATGCCATTCAGAAGAGATAGGGGCTCTTTCCTATAATTAACAGACCAAAGGAATAGTTGTGTTACAAGGGACACAAATAGGTATCTCAATTTAAAAAAACAAAAATTACATACCTTCTCAATGTTCATTCATGGTGAATACTTTGAAGTCCTTTGTTGAATGACATTTAAAACTCTCCAGAGTAATATACCATGTTTCAAGAAATGCAAACAGAGCCTTTCCTTTTTCTCTCCCTGGTTTACTGAAAGTTCAATTATTTTAATAGTCTGACATATATCTGGATTTACAAGTAATCTCTTAAGAGTGCCCTGCGTCCATTTTGCTGTGCTCTGAAGCTACCCGTTCCTGTCTGTTAAAAGAGTGCAGTTCAGCAACTTCATTTATTTTAATGCTTTCTTCAACCTACAAAGCAGAAGTTAGTGACAAGAGGGTAATTTAGACTGCAAATTCCTTAATCTTTTCTGCCTCTGCCCAACAAAATATAGCTTTAAAAAAATGGTGGCTTTTTTTTTAATACTTTAAGGAAAAGGCTCATATGCCCCAATTATAACATTGTGATGATTTCATCATCATTTTCCAGACTCTGTTCGCTAGCTTGCATATTTTCCTTTTTATCACAGTGAGTTTAGTAACAGAAGGGAACCCTCTTCTACTTCCTCAAAGAGGTGATCTCATGCAAAACTATAACAAATTCCTTAAGATTTTCTATTAAAAATCTATCTTAAATAATAAGTGTTCATTATTGAAGGTTTTGTGATCAGTTATCAGGAAATTACCCCGAAGCATAAGCCCAGGTATCTAAAACAAAACTGTTCCTGCTCTGATCATCCTTCCCAGTTGCCTCAATCTTAGCCGTCAGCGACTATACTTAGGTTATTGATGTTTGGAATGATGATCCAAGGACTTTGTAAGATCAGAATCATCAAGAAAGTCCAGGTGGAATTTAAAAATCATCCTCCTAATGACAGGGAAGCTAACTAACATATTTTAGAATGCCTATTTAATAACAAAGATTGAAATAAAATGTAGTCATAGAACTCTTAACCCGAAGTCTGACTAAATAGAACAACCCATTTACCAGGAAGTCTGGTTAGTCATATATTCTAGTGCATTTTGTACTTGAATTTACAAGGTCAGGAATATACAGCTGTCCCCAAAGTTAATTTTGGGTTGATTCATGTATAAACAGGTATTACAGGAAAACCAGGCCAAGTGTTCCTGCAGAAAGTCGCTGGATTTTTGTGGCTGTTCTTCCCACATGGTGGGAGGCAGGAGGGGATAGAGGATAAAAGGAGGCATAAAGGCCTCTGGGGTCAGATGCCACATTGCATCAAGGTTCAGTTCCCACTGTTCCACTTATTCAGCCTGACTTCATCGCAGCAGAGAACACAATGCCATTCGCCAAATGTAAATAGTCCGTCTTGGAGCTGTCAGACATTTTTGGTGGTTCACCAACCTGACCTTCAAAGTCATGTACATGACATTTATCTCAAGCCTTAAAGTTTTATGCCAGAGAATTTAAACGGTGTGAGCATAGAAATAGCAGGTTCTTACATCACAGTTCAAACTTTATTTAAAAAACGATAACAACAAAACTTTGTCACTTCATTTCTAAATCCTGGCAAGAGAAGGGAAGATAGAAAACATTGTCTTGTTTCACATTGTTATTTCATGACATCAAATTATACAATTGAAAATTGAAGCTAGAGTACTAAATAATTAAAATGAATATATCTTTTCAAGAAAAATTATATAAGATTTAGTTTTTCACCATTTCAAATGAGGTAGGTTTTTTTCTGTGTTTTCCATTTATTTTGTGTTCTAAAAGGCATCTGAAAAACTCAGTCATAAAAGTGAAGTATTTAGTGATATTTTTTCTAAATACCTTGTGTTATAATAGTCAAAGCTGTCAGTTGTTCTTTTCTTTACAGAACCATGAACTCTGAGTTAGCCTGTAAATAAGACAGACAGTTTTCTCTTAAGTGGTGCCATTCTGAAATAATAGGCTACATTTTGTAAAAGTAAGCAATATAATATATTTGGCAAAAAAAGAGAGATAAGGAAAGAAAGAGACAAATTTACCTATAACTCAAGTAGTTAAAGTTAAGCCCTCCTGGAAATTTCTCCAACTAGTTTGTCCTTCTCCAGCTCAGATTTGTACTTCTTTAACTATGATTATACTTTCAAATAGGGCAACAGTAGACACATAAGAATTTTCTAATGTTTCATAATGGTTCGTATGCGCTATCTCCCTAGGCAGCCACATCTTAAGAAAGAATTCTTGTCTTTGTCTCCTTTTGCATCTTCCACAGTACTTGGCTGGTAAATATTTAAGAAGCACTTGCTGATTTATTACTTGCTCAAAACTGCACAGCTACAGACACACTGGAAAATTGTTCTACAACAGAAGTGGGGGCTTTTTTGTCATATGACAAAGATGACCCATCCAAAGAAAAAGGTTCAGAGGCTAAGTGTGAATCTAAGGTATACTTCTCCAGACACTTAAACAAACTGTCACAGTGTTCTCTGTAGAGTCAAAGACAATGAGGTCTTAGCGACAGTTGCACTTAACACCTGCAGGCCCATCCCACTAAGTGGGCCAGAGAATAAAGCAATTATCCAGGTGACTCATGGAAATAAGCCATTTTTAGCTGAAATAGCTAAGCCATTCAGGCTAAAGTAGACTGTTACCTGGGTCATTCAGGCAAAAGCAGGTTGGTTTAAATTTTCCGGGAGTAGGAGGCGGGGTGGAGGCCAGCGGAACTGAAAGATCAGACAGGAGTTCTCCCACAGCCCTGGAATTGCTGCTTATGGTGGGACAGGCAGGCTTCAGGAGCTACTGGGAAGGGGAAGGAACTTAAATTTTGGTGATCTCATACTCTACTACATGCGTACACCAATGTAGTCTTAATATAAAATCAGGAGATTCAGGTCTTAAGAAACCTTTTGCCATCATTGACTGGTGGGAAGAGAAACATTTGATTATACAGATCCTGACTCTTCAAGCTCTGAAAAAGCACTTCACAGACATCAGTTCATCTAACAATAGATTCTGACATCAAAACCATAGTAATGTCCCTGGTCCATGTAGAAATAACACTGAAGATCAGTGTCATTCACGTTGTACACAATACTGTTTCCTGGCCATGTCACCTGAAGCACATGAGTCCTTTACTCATTCTATCAGAAGAGTGGTGCCTGCCATCTGGGTGCCAGCCCAGAGCTCCCCCATCTGACGTCTGCCCGAGAGCTTTGCTGAAAAGCTACTTCCCTTCATGTCCAGGCTATTTCCAGCCAGGGCCAGGAACCATTTTGCTTTGTTGGCTCTTTGTAGTTTCACTGCTTCTGTTTGTGTCTCAGTGACATGTCCCAGGTTTTATTTGCCTGTTCTGCTCACTGCAGCTCTAAAAGCATAGGCCCTGCCAAAGAAACTATCGAAAGCCGTTGTGTTTTTCAGACCACAGCAAGCTCAACTTCAGTGAAAATGGACAGAGTGATGAAACAGGGTGGAGTACAATAGATAAGATGCCCCAAGGAGTAAGGACACTCATACAACCTCCAGGGACTTTCTTTAGCCATAGATTTGTTTACCTGCAATCCCCTTGAGCGTTAGTGGTTTACAGTCCAGCCAACCCTCTGTACCTATCATATCACGTAGGATCAGAGGGCTGCCTGGACTTCAAACCTGAAACTTTTTTTTTTTTTTTTAATTTCAGAAAATTTCAAATAGCAAAACCTTTTTAACTGCACCCCAGCAACTATCTGCAGATCAGTTACATTATGTTAGATATTATAATCTAGAGTTGATTTAAAGTATGTGGGAGGATATGAGTAGGTTATAAGCAAATGCTATGCCATTTTACATAAGGGAATTGACCCAAGGAGGGGTCCTAAAACCACATTAATCCTGAGTGAAGACTGTGTAGACTCTGGAATCACATTAGGCAAGTGTAGAGTTCTAGTTCTTCTATTTACTGATGGAATGACTCTAGAAAAGCTGCTTTAATCTCTGTAAATCTCAATGTCTTCATCTCCAATACAAGCATAAATATTAAAATAGCCTTACATAGTTGTTAAATCAAACAATACCTATAAGCACTTAGCACAGGAATGGTAAAATAATAATAATAATAAGTTTTGTAACATGATAGCTGTTTGATCACTGTCATCATCATTTTATTCTACTGCTTTAGGGATTGTCCAGCCTACTGCTCTTCATGAGTGATGTTTATTCCCTAGACCATCCCAAAGTGAAACATGATTAACATCTTTCCTTCTTCTTTCATAATCCCACATTAGATTCATGGAATGATTGACATTTTCTAAGATAGTTAATCAATATTTAATATTAAGAAAGCCAGGAATGAATTGTCTCCAACATATTGCACGAATTTTCATGGTTTTGGTATTTTGTTTCCCTTAAACACAGTCATAACCATTCATGAATTTGTATAGCTGGGCTTAGAATGAGGAAAGAGGCATCTTCAAAGAGAAGAAAAACACAGAGACAAGCTGTATTGGACATTTAGTTCATGAATCAGGGTTCTAGGGATTTGAGTTCAGGTTTTCAGAATGAGATAGAAGAGGATAAATTATAGCTGGTGACAGCAGAGAAGAAAGAAATCCTGATGCGCTAGACATAATGGCCATATTTCTTAAAATAAGAGTGAAGCATGTCATTATCTAAAAAGCACCAGTGTACCTAACATGCAAGAGAATATAACAAAACTGTCCTGGAAAATCTGGACTTAGTGGTTACTATCAGCTAGGACAACAAGTCTTGGAGAGTCCTTCATATATATTAGAATTTGGACTATTTGTTTCAAATCTAGTAAGAAGTGCCTTTCTATGGGGTCTCCCTCTCTAATAGAGAATCCCTGTCTGCCTTGAACTGAACAAAATATCCAAGTAGCATTATCAGCCTTTGAAAATTTCACTTCTCCCTTAGAACTGAAAAATCTCTGATACATGTTTTTTGGGTTTTGTAAGTATTTCCAGACATTTTGAAATACTCACCTCAATTTCATCTTAGTTACATATCACTTTTTTATTAAAAAAATAAAATTCTTGGGTTCCATTTCTGATATTTGATGTTTTGTCACTGATAAGAGATCTGGCATCTCTAAATCCCAAGGTGACAGGTAACTAAATTCAGCAGATTCTATTTATAAATTCTTACCCATCATAATGGGTTAGGTTAATGGCTCAAGTTGAGAGTGTGGTCCTTTGACTGCATACAAATTATCTTCTTTACTATCTGCAAATCAAGTTAGAATAAAATTAAATTGAAAAATGTGTCTTTAGTAAGGAAAAAAATCATCCTGAAGAAAAATAACTTCTATCATCAATAATAGTATGTTTTATTAAAATTCCATAAAGTTGCCTTGTTTATATTATCACTTTCCTCTGTGAAGTTTCTCAAAGACTCCTTCTTTCCTTTCTGTTGAGTCCATGATGCCCAGCATGACTTACCCGCTTCCTATCTCTCCAAACTTACTCTGTGCCCTTCTCCCCTGTTTGCCTTTCTCTAACCATGAAAGCCTTCATTCAGTCTTCCAAAGATCCATATCCCTTCCTACCCCAGGCCCTTTGCATGTGCAGATCATCTCAGTTTGTGTGCTCTTGTTTCTCATCAGCCCCCTACCACCACTGTTTCTTTACTGCAGATGCTCCCACCTCTGTATTCTCATCCTTCACAGTACTGCTGCTGCTCAGTTGTATCCAGCTGTTTGCGAACTCCTGGGCTATAGCCCTCCAGGCTCCTCTGTCCATGAAATTTTCCAGACAAGAATACTGGAGTCGGTTGTCATTTCCTACCCCCAAGGATCTTCCTGACCTAAGGACTGAACCCACATCTCTTGTGTCTGCTGCATTAGCAGGTAGATTCTTCACCACTTGCCACCTGCAAAGCCCACCCTTCATAGAACATGCTTATAATTGTAATTAATTCATTATTGGAGTGCTGTCTCTTTCTCGGCTAGATTTAATTTCCATGAGAATAGATTCTGTAGCCTTCTTACCAGAGCTCTATCTATCTTAATAAGAAAGCACACAGAATAGGCGCTCACTAAAGTTGGGTGCTGGAATAAATACTACAGACTTTAGGGAAACTTCTCAAGTTATCACTTTATAACTTCTTCCTGGCTTAGCTAACAATGTTATAGGTCTGCCTAGAAGCTGGCAGTCTTCTGTAGGTTCTATAAAACTACTCAGAAAGCAGTTAATGTCAATAGTCATTTTTTTAAGTCCCAAAGGAAATTAACAGTTTATAGTGGGCAGAAATGCTTTCACTTATATCTGCCTAAGATGAAAGCACCTAGTCTTTTCATTAAAATTCCTTACCTGTTTGTCTGTTAAAACATTCTTTCCTAACCAAGCCTTTTGTAGATAAAAATACTTCCTCTTGAAAGTATGGTTATATCTTTATCTTCAAAAGGAAAATGCTAACAACTAAAAGCCTGATTCTTTATCAAATTCTTATCCATTTTCCCTCTTTCATTCTTTTTAATTAGTGTGATGTCACTGATCAACTCTAGTGTCCCAGCAAATGCTGCAGACCAAGAACAGAAACTACTCTGCAATTGTCCAAATTATAGTGAACATCAGATAAAAGGTTTGCTATCTCCTGTTCTCTATTTTCAGGAGCCATAAATAACCCAGCACAAGCAGAGCTCCCCTCTGCAAGCAACACAATACATCCTGGAATTTTGAATAGAGGGAGAGCAGTCTGGCAGTTTCAGAAATACAAGTGGAAGGCAAATAAATTATCTTCTTAGCAATCCAAGTTGACCGGAGCACCGTGACCAGCCAAGCCCCATCTTGTGCTCTGTGTTTCCTCCAGAAATGTCTTAGTGTACAGTGCTGCCACTATTTGCTCTCCATGTGTGGTCAACACTAAAACAGAGAGGGGAAACAGCATTTCTGTTTGTGTTTGTAAGACTTTTTAATAATTCACACAGTAACCAGATAATTCTCAAGCTGGCATGTCCTGAGATTTAAGACACAAGACCCATTCAAATAAAGAAAATAGGAAAGTCATCTGACTGTCCAAAGGGAGGAAGGCTGACACTGGTTTCCTTTGAGCTGCCCTGTGATTAAATGAAGTCTACGGCACAAGTGTCCTCGGGCCTTGGAGAGGGTTAACTCAGGGAGCAGTATGATTTAGCCAGGATCAGCTGCCAAAATGTGAACTTGTCCACTTCCCTTAGGACAGTAAGAGTGGAAAGTCTGGTCACACTGGAGATTCAGTTAAACTCGATTCAGATATTTAGGCTATGACTATCAGGATGCAGTGCAGTTGAAATAGAGTTAATCTGACTAATGTGTTCCCTCTGGCCCCTGGACCTCACCCCCCCTCCTCCCTAACACACACACACAACCTTTAAACTTGACCATCTCCTTCCTTTGTAGTCCTCTTTGACTCCATCTCATGCCCTCAACTCTAGTTAACTCCTCGTCCTCTGTGATCCCACAGTATCCTATGCTAACCTCTGCCAAATGACTGACCATTTGATTTTAATTTTTTTTTACTTTAATATTTGTTTTATCTTAATAAGACCCACGAGCAGCTTAATGACAAGAGTCTTATTTTATTTCTCCATGTATTCCCAGCACCTAGTTCTGTTCCTGGTCAATAATTATTTGATAAAATAATGAATTAGGGAGTCATACTAAAAGATTCCCTGTGACTAAAAGGAGTCACAAAATGCAAGAACCAAGGAAAATCTTTATCTCCTTACTGTTATTCTGAAATACACAGGCTTAAAGTACCAACTCTGAGATTTCCAGAACTGTCCTCAGCGATAGTGCAATGCCTGAGAAGCACCACAGTTGGCTATGGGCAGTGACAAGTCAGAAATTAAGAGGAAAATCTTGCATCCAGAATACTGGCCCCACTTCAACTTAACTTTTTGAGGATGCTGTCACTTCTCTCTAATCCTGGCATGAGAAAGCCTGCTCCCCTGTAGCCAAGAGGCCTGTAATGTCAAGGAGACAAAAAATGTGTTCTTCTTCCTCACCGTGGTCATCCTGCCTTGTTCCATCAAATTTACTGCTTCTTTGAAACCCTCCATCTAATGAGCTTGCTCTCTTACCTATGCCCTCCATCATCTACTGATATTCCTTGCTCTACCCAATATTGATTAAGGATATTGAAACTCGGCTAATAGTTTTTCTCTTCCTATAATTCCCCACCCATTATCTTAGGCAACTCCACTACCCACACTGAAAAATCATTTTAACTTCTTATTCCTTGACCTCCTCTGATCCAGTGTTTGTATCTGAGCACCAGAGTCTCAGTTCTTCAGTTCACTTACCCCACTGGCTGTTATCTCCCGTGTAGGGTACTGATTAGAAAAGGAGGAGGCTGGATGAAGACAGGGGTTTGACTTAGGCCGAGAACCCTGAGCAAAAGAAAAATTGTGACCCACGTAACATGGTAACGCATCTTGGACAAGCAAGAGCAAGACAGTAAGGATGAATCCACAATATCAAGCACAGCACAGGAAAGTAAAATTAGTCTGATGGGTAGAATCTAGAATCGAAGTGTTTAGCACTCTCATAGCTGCCTAAAAGGACCCTGTAGTTATTGGAGGATATCATCAGGACAGGCTCCCCAGGACTGGAGTAATGCAGGGAGGAATGGGACCTGGAAATAGGAGGCCCTGACTATACAATTACAAAAAAGAAAACAATTCCAAAATTAGACCCCATTTATACCTTCCAAGAAATACAAATGGAATTCCTTAGTGTGTGTGTGTGTGTGTGTGTACTCACACGTGTGCATCTGTGCGTGTGTACATAAGTTATCACGTAAGTTATAGTCTCAATTGAATTACTTTGGAATTCAATGTGAGGGGTTGATAATAAGACAGTGGACCAGCTGAGCAAGGACATTGAGGATGCCTGGAATGCTGTGAATGCTACAGACTAGCCCCTGAGTGAGCAGAGAGCTGTGGAGGCACAGACCAACATGGGCAGCCTTGAACCCCCACCCCTGCTGGTGTGCAGAGTGCCAGTTCCTAACCTGGCTCAGCTCAACCATCTGTTCCTGTGGGCTTGCTCCCAAGCTACCAAACGCAGTCGGAGGAAACTGGCTCTAAAACCAATCTATAATTTTCAAGCTCAGCTGGACTGTCAGTGCTGCTCAGCAGTTCTTTTACTTACCCATGATTGGTTCCCTTTCTCATTCTCAATAGCAGCTGTGCCAATATCTTATCATTCTTTTTCAGGGCTCCAACCCACACCCTCCATTCATGTGGGCATTCAGCAGTCTTTTATTGAGCACTTACTATAATCCAAACCCTTTCTAGGGGCTTGTGGAAGACAAAAAAAGGTCACAAATTCATTGAAGTTCCTCTCCATCAAAAATAGGGGGCCGATTTTCCTGCCCCATCGTGCCATTTGATCTGCTTTGGTGACTAGACTAGAGCAGAAATAATGTTGAAGTACTTTCAGACGAGATCTCAAGAGTCCCTGCAGCTTCCTCTCACCCTCCTGGAACCCTGAGACCATCATGCTATGAAAAGCCCTAATCTAGTCTCTGTGAGTTTGAAAGACCCCTAGGATAGAAACACCTGGTCAGTTCAGCCATCACAGCTCAGCCCAGCTACCAGCCAGCCCACCAACTGAAGGCAGCTATGAGAAAGCCCCTCTGGTGTTTCTCCATTTTCTTCTCTCCCTGCTTGAAAGAAGCCAATTGTTGCCAGATTTCATCTCTCTCATGTAATGATCATGGCAGCTGATGGTAGCCAACGCACACTCTCACTTTGATGCTTCAAATCTGCTCTTCTGTATCAATCGACTCCACTATTCATCACATTCATCAAGACTATGTATGATCTGGATTGCTTGTTATTTTCTAGAGATGCTCTATTTGTATGTTCACAGTGCCCTTGCCTTTGCTCATCATTGATGATTAAAACTCTAGATGTATTTTCAAGGTTCTGCTTAAGTATATTTTTTTGTGAAGTCCACAACCTTATCCATCCAAAAACTTCTGTCAAAGTAAGTGTCTTCTTCCTCTGCTGTCCCAGAGTAGTTTTTTAAATCTTAGTAGAATGTTACACTTTTTATTTCTTTTTTTATACAGAGTGAAATAAGTCAGAAAGAGAAAGACAAATATTGTGTATTAATGCATGCATATGAAATCTAAAAAGATAGTACTGATGCACCTTGTTTGAAGGGCAGCAATGAAAAAGCAGACATAGAGAACAGACTTGTAGACACAGTGGGAAAAGGAGAGGGCAGGACAAATTGAGAGACTTGCATGGAAATATAAATATTCAGTTCAGTTCAGTCACCCAGTCATCTCTGACTCTTTGCAAACCCATGAACCGCAGCACGCTAAGCCTCCCTGTCCATCACCAACTCCCAGAGTTCACCCAGACTCATGTCCGTTGAGTCGGTGATGCCATCTAACCATCTCATCCTCTGCCGTCCCCTTCTCCTCCTGCCCTCAATCTTTCCCAGCATCAGGGTCTTTTCAAATGAGTCAGCTCTTCACATATATATTACATATAGTAAAATAGATAGCCAGTGAGAATTTGCTGTGTGAAACAGGAAGTTCAACCCAGTGCTCTGTAGCATTGTTTTATAGTCATAGTTTATATATTTTTGCCACCCAGTCTGCATCTTAACCTTTAGTTACTAGAGAATGGTAATTTGGGATCACAGATATCTGGTGTGTAAAACAGAACATAGCAGGCCTTAATGTTCATTATAAGTAACCATATATACACAAAGCTAGCAGCATTCTAGTCGGTTGAATAATTCCGTGCACCCACATCTCACCAATCACCACTGGCAAACTGAGTACACAACAGTCTCCTGCGGTGTTAGCTCAGCCAGAGTGACCAGGCTGGCCATGGGACAATCAGATCACTTTACATGGAGAGTGCTATTTTAATTTGTTCAGCGCATTGAAAGGGAGAAGTTCTTAACACACACATTGCATAAAAGATCTAATGCACTCTGTTTCCAGAGGGCAGGCACTTTACTTTCTTCTTGCCACCAAGAGAAGACTCATTATCTAATTGTGTGCATCAGTCTTAAAGTTGCTTATAAATACAGACCATTACTTTAAAAAAAAGGACAATTTTTAGTAGCTGTTTAGAACTACCTTGTTTAAATGCATGAAACCCTGAAAATGTAATATATTTTCAATTCATGAAATCGTTGAAAAATGCACAGAAGCATAGAAAAATTGATATGTCTTAGAAGATTCTAGTTCACATTGCTTTATATTTCGGCTCATAGCACAAAGCTCTTGAGAAACATATAATCTGATTTTGTGAAGGTTACAGATATATATGTAAAATATTCTATTACATGCCTTTTATTTTCCACTCATATTTATTTTTATGATATTTCAAATCCTAAGCATTTCACATATGCTTTCTGGTGGTGTTTTTACATTTTTTCCCCCTTAGATATGTGGCTTGTTAAAGCTAGAATGAACCTGAAGTCATATAGCCCAATTCCTTTGTGGTACTGAAATTCAGGAAGGTCAAGTGACTTACCCAAGTGACTTACAGAGTAAGAAAATGATGAGGTTAGCAAGGTCTCCTGAGCCCTCTAACAATGGAAGCAATATAGAAAAGCTAATGTTTAACGAAGAGATTATAGAATCTCTGAATTCCACTCTCAGATCAATTAGACATTTTTTCACTTGTAAGAGATTGGGAAGAAAATGTAATCCTGCTTTTTCTAAACCGACAGAGTACCACACAATGCCTATCAACTATAATTCTACCAGAGAATCTGTGACTTTTAAAATTCCCCTTCTTGGTCAGTCTTATTAGAGGTTTATTTTATATTTCAACACATTTTGCGTATACACACACACACGCATGCGCACACGTATTCAGTAGCCTAGCTTTAACTGGAAGATGCCTGCTTAACTAATGTGTATGCCTAACCTACAGTAATGAAAACCTTACCATGCCTGAATCCCTCAGATGCATCAGTCACTTTTTTTGTGGTGATTTAATTGCTTCCTTCCATTTAATTACTTTGCGGATTAACTGTGGCAAATGTATTTCAATAATAGGTTAATTTACAAAGAGCAGGAAGCTTTCCTCGCAGTCCCAGGGGAAATTTGGCACTTCCGACTATAACTCTGCAGTACAGATCTCATGTTTCTTTTAGCCCTTAAGCCTTGTGTGTCACCTTACTTGTTTGGGTGTAAAAAAAATGTCATGGGATGCACTGTTTACATGCTAGCATTTGTACATAATTTCTGGCAGGAGTAAATATGACTCTTCTTAATCCGAGCCGTACAGGAAGCTATTTCTTTCCAAATCAAGTCGTTAATGCTAACCAAGCAAACCATGCAGCCAAGTCAAAAATCAATTTTGTAAAAAAGGGAAGCTTTTTTTTTCCAGACACTCCAGCAGTCACTGGGGAGTGATGCTTTTACAGATCTAATGCTTGAGAGTATTACAGTATTAGGTTAGGCTGATCCTATTTTTCTAGTTGGATTTATTTTATTTGAGAGTCAAGGTGATTAGTAATACTGAATACTACCAGCATTGTTTTCACTACTAGAAGAAATACTTTTCCTTCTGAATAATAAGCATAGAATTCAGTCCAGTGACCTTTATTTGACCTGCGGGTCATTTGTGTCTGGGCATCTTCCAATGGCTAGGGACTCCGTAACAGTGGTCTGCAAACTATCACACATTAGAATCGCCTGAAGTTTTTAAAAATCCAGATGCCCAGGCTGCACTGGTCCCAATTAAATAGAAATAACTGGCATTAATACTTTTTTAGTCTTTTTTTAATTTATTTTTTATTGAGGTATAGGTAATTTACAATGTCATGTTAATTTCTGCTGAGACGCAAAGTGACTCAGTTATGCATATGCGTGTATTCTTTTTGTATAATTTTTCATTATGGCTCATCCCATAATAAATGGTTTATCTCAGGATATTGAATATAGTTCACAGTTTGCATCTGCTAACCTCAACCTCCCAATCCCATTAGAATTTTTAATAAATCTTTAGATGATTGCAAAGAGCAGAAAAGTTTGGAAACTACCGTTCCATGATATTTCTGACTCATATTTCTTTCCAGTAGATAAAGTCTCAGAACAAATTTGTGTGTGGAATTTCCTTCTCTGTCCTGACTTCTACTTTTGTAAAAACAAGAAATCTTAAAGATGTATGTAGTTGGAGGGTATGTTTATTAAAATAGAGGAAAATTAATATTCATATTATGAGCTAGGAAACAGTTTATGCCCTTAGATATATCTATTTTAATTTATGAATCTGTTTTAAAGATAAAATATGCAGATATGTGTACATAGATGTACATGCAGTGTTAAATATAACTTTAAAATATTTACATAAGTATTTTTACTAAGGTATCATAACTTAATGAATTACGAAGCAACTACATGAAAAACATTGTGCTTTCATTCAATATTTTTCATTAAAGAAGAAAATCTTGCCAATATATTAAGTATAAAAGTTTGACCCAGATGTGTATATCCATATATAAAAATATTCTCTATATATCAAATATATGTCCATATATGTGCATATGTGTGCATAAAATATTTGAAAGTATGTACTTGGACAAATATGCCCAAATGCAAAAAGACAGGTCTAGAAGATCACACTTTAAACTGCAAACAATGTTTACTTTGGACAGGTTAATAGGACTGGGTGAAGGAAGCTTTTCTTTTTGTATTGCATGTACTTTTTTATTGTTTGTGTTTTTACCGTGTTAGGATGTGTATCATTAAAATTTTTAAATTAAACAAAATTTTAAAAACAGATGAATCTTTAGGGCCTAAACTGGCTTCATGTGCGTGACATTTTTGCTAAGCTAGAAATCCCAAGAAAATTGATTACTGAATCCTATGTCCCCAAGTAACTTATTTTCACTAATGATCTGAATGCACATAATATTTTTGGTTTTGGGCCACATTGCATGGCTTGAGGGTCAAACCCAGGCCATGGCTAAGTGTGAAAGTGCCTAGTCCTAACCACTGGACCACCAGGGAATTCCCATGAATGTAAATAAAAACAATTAAACATATAAGGCACCATCTACTGCTATAATGGCTGCTATAATTAAACAACCCAGAAAATGTTAGTGACTCCACACCATGGAAATGATTTCGTTGTTCATAACTGGTTCAATGCAGGGGCTAGAGGGATGGCCTTCCAACCAGTGATTCAGGGCCCCAGACTCCTGTCATCTTATAGCCAAATCCTCTCCTGTGGCCTGGAACTCTTTTACTTCCACTAATAAATAGTGAAAGAGTAGGCAGAGAAGAAAAAGACATCACTTCTGCTCACATTCCATTAGCAAGAACTGAACACAAGTCTTCCCTGAGGTGCAGCCGCCTCCTGGGCAGGCACATCCTAGCAACACTGCCTTATTAAAGAAGGGGAACACAGATCTTTGAATGACAGTGGGGCAAGTCATCTGGACCACAAATGCTGTTTCACATATCAGTGATAGTCTTATCAGAGGTCCGCTTCTCAATGGCCTAATCTAAATAGGCATTTAGTTGTACCTATTTACTCTAGCTTATAATTGTTCTCCAGATGGAACAAAAATGCATGCTTCTAGTTCCCAACTGGACAATCGGAGCAGGGACAACCTTTTCTAAAATTTTTTAAAAATTCTTTCCTACTCAAAATTCTGAAAGAATGAGAGTTATGCTCAACTAATGGTAACTCTGGATAAAACTCTATTAATTTCCAGCTTCAGCCCAGTGTGATAGTCTTATCAGAGGTCCGCTTCTCAATGGCCTAATCTAAATAGGCATTTAGTTGTACCTATTTGCTCTAGCTTATAATTGTTCTCCAGATGGAGCAAAAATGCATGCTTCTAGTTCCCAACTGGACAATCAGAGCAGGGACAACCTTTTCTAAATTTTTTTAAAAATTCTTTCCTACTCAAAATTCTGAAAGAGCGAGAGTTATGCTCAACTAATGGTAACTCTGGATAAACTCTATTAATTTCCAGCTTCAGCCCAGTCTGAGAGACATGGAGCAGCCCCTGTTTTCTCTCATACCACCCATAGGCTCTGAATGAATTATTAGGGTACTTTTACTTTGTAAGATAAACTAATAGCTCCTAAGTAATAAGCCAACCTAGTTTTAAGGTAGGTAGATTTTAAGTTTAATTTAGACTCTTTCCATTGTCATTTATGTCTTATCCTCTTCATTTCATCTTTCTCTGACGCAGCACTTGCTTCTTTCGACATTTTACCCCGCTTCTCATCCATTTTTTGTTGAAGATTGTACATTTTTTAATCTCTTCCATGGCAGACTCATGTGTCACCAGGGTTAGTTATTACATTTAACTAATGTTTTGCAATAAATAACATATGGTTAATGAAAAGCCATTTACTTCATTTCCAAAATTCTGAACTGGCGACTGTATCTTGCTTTGCAGAATTATTAACATAGTAGGGTGATTTACATTCTTTACATTTTAATAAAAATAACATCTGCATTTAAGATTTTCCTTAATTATAATAATCTCACCAGTCATTTTGTACTTGTAGAACTAGGCTTTATAGCTATTCCTTTCCTCCTCATTACTGCCCATAAGTCAGATGCTGCCTGTCACAAATTCCCAATAAACACGAGCATGCCCCCAGGGACTGCTGCTGGGCAGACCCATTATTGTTACTCTAAAAGCACATGCCCTCCTGAGGGTGAGTCACATATTAAGACCAGTCTGGTTTTATGTCTTTACTCTTATAGCCTAGATGAATCTCATGTAACTTTATTATAATAATGTGAACCCTGGTGTCTAAGTCTATTATCATACAGTGTTGTTAAGATAGAAGTCTTTTGGTGGTATGGAAAATATCTAAAAGTATTGTCTTTGAATGGTGACCAAAAACTATATCAAATAGTTTTCTATTTTTGTAAGACAGCCAACTGTTCTTTATTATGATCCCTCCCATTCCTTACTAGTAGCTAAGAAAATTCAATACCTAGATGTTTCTTTGATCTACTCTGCCTTAAGTCTTCTAGCCAGAGCCACAAGCTTTGCTCAGTTGTGTCTGAGAGAGAGGAAAAGAAAGAGAAAAACTGTAATCTGTACACATGCTCCTAAGTGGCACAGTCAAAGCTTTGGTACTGCCTTATTTATTATAGAACTCAGTAACAGATCTATTATGTCTTTTAATATACCATAGCATTCCCCTATCCAAAGCCAGGTGGGCTTCCCTGCTAGCTCACGTGGCAAAGAATCCGCCTACCATGCAAGAGACCTGAGTTAAATTCCTGGGATGACCCAGAGAGAGGGAATAGGGAGGGAGGAGGAAGGGGGGTTCTGGAAGGGGAACATATGTATACCCGTGGCAGATTCATGTCATTGTATGGCAAAACCAACACAATAAAGTAAAGAAAATTTTAAAAAATAATAATATTGGGACTGGTGCAGCCCATGGTGATATCATGACAATGTATGGCAAAAACAATTAAAAAAATAATAATAATAATAATTCCTGGGTCAAGAACATCCCTTGGAGAAAGAAATGGCAACCCACTCCAGTATTCTTGCCTGGAACAGAGGACATGGACAGAGGAGCCTGGCAGGCTATAGCCCATGGGGTCACAATGAGTTGGACACGACTGAGCAGCTAACTCATTCACACATTCATCCAAAGCCCATGTTATGGCCGTTATTTACTACAGTATTCTTTAAAGTTCATCCACATTAACAAATGTGTAATTGTAACCTCTGATGTCTAAAGCATTGGGTTAGGTAACCCAGTGGCAGTGGGGTATGGACAAGACACAAAGAAAATAAAACTCCATTGTTTTAGCAACCTGAATTTTAGGGTTAACAGTGAATGTGTAATCTGAACATTGTCCTACCTATTAAAATAACTGCAGCTCCAAGAAATCTTGATTCTTGAAGCCCTTTGCTATCTATTATCTTCTTATCAAGGCCACCAACCCTGATATCCTTGATAGATTTCTGAGTTTTAGGGTTTGAGGTTGAAATTGCCTCAAACTTGAACCACTCGAATAAGATCTCACATTCTTACCAAACTTTTCTTATCTTAGTCTAAAATCAGATATAACTGCATCTATATAATTTTGTGCAAACTGTTCTACATAGTGCCCTCTTTTCTATGGTTCTCCTACTTCAGTATATATATATATATATATATATATATCATGAAGAGTTTTAGTCTGGTTAAATTGTTTTACTGTAGAAATATCATTATCTTTTCTGACCTATTTATATAGACTGCAATGACACTGTAATAGAAGTCTCTATTCTTGTCAGCAGTAGAGTATTACCCACTCATAATACTAATAAACATTTTTGCTAAATATAAAATCAGTTATATTATCATGCAGTTAGAGCCAGAACTTTATAGATTCATTTGCTGGGTAGAACATTTCCGGGGACTGCTGTTTATTGCTGATAAATATAGCTTGCTTATTTAAGCTCTTTACCTTTTTCTAACCCTGCTGAGAGATCTTCTGAAGCAAGAAGCTTTAGAATGACATAGGAAGGTAATGTGCTGAAAGCACCGGACAACCTCTTATTGGAGGCACCATGATCAGATAATAAAGCAACCACCGTAACTCAAGGTCAAATGATCCTTAATCTAAAAACAATCTCTAAATGACATAAGAAGGGCTTTAACCTTAACATCCACTGCATTTGAGGCTGTATTTTATCTCCCTGCAGAGTAAAGTCAATAATATGAGAATCATAAACCGAGCAGGATTGCAAATCCTCTTATCCTACCTGCTAGAAATCAAGCAAGTGAGCAAAAGCATTGTTTCACTAATGGAAAGAAATTTAAAAAATAGTTCATAAGATGATTGTTTAATATAAGCAGTGGTCAAATAATGTTATTTGATGGGATTTTTTTTTCTCTGCTTGCTTCTTGAATTCACTATTTAACATTCTAGAAAGTCATTCTGTTGAAAAAAAAGTCAAAGATATGCAAAAATAAAATTAGGCTCATTAATCATTTTGTAATTAGACAACTTGAAAAAACTTTTTATTCAACTCTACCCTATACCGTGTGTATCCAGAATCTAAAACAGAAATTAAATTCAACAATTCATATTTCTGTATTGAGTTTTATGCTTCGGAATACTTATATTTATACTTAGTCCTACAACAAAAGGGATGAAGCAGTCATTTGGATAATTTTTTAATCGGATTTTAATTTTATTTTGTTAGAGAAAAGATTTGTGGAGTAACACTTCTGAAACTTTAATAGGCATACAAGTCACCTGGAGACCTTATTAAAATTCAGATTCTAATTCAGCAGGTTTGAGGTGGGGCCTGAGTTTCAACAATTCTAACAAGCAACTTTGTATGTGGGTGCTCAGTCACTTCAGTTACGTCCAACTCTTTGCCACCCTATGGATTGTAGCCCACCAGGCTCCTCTGTCTATGGGATTCTCCAGGCAAGAATATTGGAGCGGGTTGCCATGCCCTCCTCCAGGGGATCGTTCTGACGCAGGAATTGAACTTGTGTCTCCTATGTCTAGGGGTGCCAATTCTGATAATCCAAGACTCATGCTTTCAATGGTAAGATCACAGAATTTTGTGTTATTCCTGCACAATGTTCAAAGAGAAGGTAAAGGGAGACTAAAAGTGAAGATGGATTTTCGGGAAGTTCTCAATCTTTGCTTTCCTTTGCATGCATAGATACGACTAACATTTTTTAAAAAGCAAACAGAGAGTACATGTTTTATCCTTTATAAAACACAATGCAAATGCAAAATTAGCACTATTATGGTGTATACTAAACTTTGCATCAAAATCTAACACATTTCTTATTAATTCATGGATTACTAATTTAATCCTCCCACTTTGATCAGTCATGAAGTAAACAGCTCTCAGATTGTTGAGGAAATACAAATGTAAATGTAACCAATCAAAATATTCAGTTAGGTTCCACTGAATAGTTTATAAATAATAGTGTAAAAAGATTATTGTATATTAGAAATGCTCTGAAAGTAGCATTTTTCTTTGTTGAGCTCAGAAATTTACATATTTACTTAAAATGCTGGCTCAGCCCTTGGACAGGTTCCTTGACTTCAGTGAGGAGTTCAAACTATGTTAAATCTTTTAATAAGGCTCTGGGGGAAATTCCACTGCCATATGATGAAATTCCATTACGTATTACTTATTTTGGGCTCTCTAACTGATAATAAAACATATCAAATGGCATTTCCCTTAATTTTTTCCTGAAGTCTGGTTATTATGCTACAATTTATGTATTCTTCAAGGAGAGTGTTTCTGCTTAAAAGTATTTTTAATTTTATTTTTCAAGAAGTACTAAAATATGTAAATTTTGTTATTGTAATGACATCATAGTATACTAAAAATTATGAATTAGCAATTATCCTGCTTAATGATTTCCATAAATATTCTGCCATGTATAGTGTTAAAATGCCAAGAGATACCTTTATGGCAGAAAAGATTTATTTTCTAAACGTCCTCCACATAGTTAGCATCTAATAAATATTTATGTATGAACTGTAGCCTGATTCTTTGATGGCTGAGCAAGAACTGCTACAATGGGTCTGGACTTTCAATTTTAAAGGAATGAAAAATGTACATTAAAAAAAATAGAGTACTTTATTCCTATCAAGTACCTATCACAAAGCATGCCCTTAATTGCTGTTTGATGATCATGGTATTGATTATAAATTAACATTTGCAGAAAGTTTTACAGTTAAAACAATGTCACTCACAGAACCCTGTTACATATGTGAGAAACAGAGATATATGGCCCAGATCCCTCTTAGACCAATGACATTTTGCCCCCTTCAGGCATCAGATCAGTGATAGCTTTTGAAAAATGGCCTACATCCAATGACACATAGAGGCAGAGGTATTGCTACAGACTAAATGTTCTCCCCCATTCCTATGGTGAAACCTAACCCCAAATGTGATCCTATTTGGCCATGTGGTCTTTGGGAGGTACTTAGGTCATGAAGTTGGAGCTCTCACTAATGGGATTAGTACCCTTATAGAAGAGACCGCGCAGAACTCCCTAGCCCTTCTGACTGTAGTGCACTAGGCTCCCTCTGTCCATGAGGACACAGCAAGAAGACAGTTGTCTTTGCCTCAGGAAGTGAGCCCTCGCCAGACACTGAATCATCTGGCACCCTGATCTTGGACTTCTAGCCTCTAGAGCGATGAAAAATAAATCTTTATGTTTTAAACCACCAAGTCTATGGCATTTTTGTTATGCAGCCCAAAATGACAAAGACAGGTATAAAGGTCCAAGGCACTTTGGATCAATGAAGGGCCTCCTCAAGCTTGATTTTGCTCTTTACCTAATTCTGATTTTATAACCCTTGTTTTCATAGGCGTTAATCCCCAAAGTCTCCCCAACCTGGCACAATAGGCATTGTCATCCTTGTCTTATAGATTAGGAAACAAAGGCTCAGAGTTGAGGAATGAGGTGCCTGGGTTTGGCAGTTTAGTCAAATCATGAGCTGAGTCCTATTCATTGCAAACCTTACTTCCTCTACCATGAGACTCTCTTCTCTGTGGCCTGTCAGATCTTTGAAATAGATTTTATCTACACTCCAGGAGACACACCAAACTAAAGCAGCTTGTTGTTGTTTGGTCTCTTAAGTTGTATCTGACTCTTTTGTGACCCTCTGGACTACAGCCCTCCAGGCTCCTCTGTCCATGGAATTTCTCAGGCAAGAACACTGGAATGGGTTTCCATTTCCTTCTCCAGGGAATCTTCTCTACCCAGGGATCAAGCCCATGTCTCCTACATTGGCAGGCAGATTCTTTACCACTGAGCCACCCCAAAGCATCTTGAAGTCCGTTTAGTTATTTTCCAAATGTCTGGTACCAGATATTCCTTTTCTCCACCTTTACCTCAAGAAGTGTGATGGAAACTAGAATATACTTAAACACTGTCTATTCTCAGGCTTGCTGCTCTGAAACTCTTACATGAAATTCAGAATGCCCTGGGACCCCGGCCGCTTGTCTGAAAGAAAGGGCCAATATTGAGACAGAAGAGTCTAGGGCAGGGCCAAAGATAGACATAAACCAGGGGAAAGCCAGGATTCACCAAAAAAAAAAAAAAAAAAAAAAAAAAGGGCAAAGATGGGGTTAGAGCAAGAGAAATGTCAGGGCAGGGAAACGGACAGGAAAACTGAGACAAAGAGGCAAGAGAAGGCAGAAATAGAGGCATTCCTTCCCAGGCTTCTGCAGCTGCTCTGTCTGCGAGCCCTCAGCCCTAGGAGATACTGGACATGCTTCAAAAAGATCTGCCTTTTTACTGATTAACCAGTTTTCTCTTCTCCAGCTATCCTGCTTTAGCTCTAGGGGATGGGAGAGTCCTTAAAAGCATGTTCTATAGCTGTGAATAGCTCTGAGTGTGTCATAGTACTTCAAGTCAAACCAAACACCAGCCATAACTCAAGCATACCATGGGTCTTCATTATGAGAAAGTGAAAGTGAAAGTTGCTCAGCCCTGTCAAGACTCTTTGTGACCCTAAGCCAGAATACTGGAGTGAGTAGCAGTTCCCTTCACCAGGAGATCTTCCCAACCCAGGGATTGAACCTGAATCTCCTGCATTGGAGGCAAATTCTTTACCAGCTGAGCCACAAGGGAAGCCCAAGAATATTGGAGTGGGTAGCCTATCCCTTCTCCAAGGGATCTTTCCGACCCAGGAATCGAACCAGGGTCTTCTGCATTGCAAGCAGATTCTTTACCAACTGAGCTATCACAGAATCCCCTTCATTAGAGTCATTATCAAAGCAGGCATTTTGCAAAGCAAATCTATGGTCTCGATTATTTTATTTGATGGGGCTTCCCAGGTGGCTCAGTGTTAAAGAATCTGCCTGTCAGTCAAAGCAGGAGAGATACAGCAGATGCGGCTTCCATCCCTGGGTCAGGAAGATCTCTTGGAGGAGGAGATGGCAACCCACTCCAGTATTCTTGCCTAGAAAATTTCATGGACAGAGGTGCCTGGCGGACTATAGTCCACAAGGTTGCAAAGAGTCAGACATGACTTAGCGACTAAGCACACATTTTATTTGATAGCACACATTCCCAATAGAACAGGAAAAAAATAAGAATTGTTCCTTTGCATTTGTTGTAATAAGAATTGATCAGTTTTTTTTCTAAAGAGAAGAAAAGGTTCACTGGTGAATTTTTCAGTTTGTTCTTGATTTAAAACTGAACAAAAAGGAGAGGGAGCTCAGGGTGAGACTCTCAGCATGAAGCCAGTGTCAAATGTACCTAGTAATTCACGCAAGAAAATAATTAACGAGTCCATAGGACATAGCACTTAGGTCTTAGTTGCCTGAATACCAATTACCAAACATATAATGTGATGTTGATGCAAGAAAACCAGCACATCCACCCCCCAGACATTACTGCATCTTGGCAAAATAAGAGTCACAAGTGGCAATGCTTATGGAAAACCGCACACTTCTGTGTCAGGAAGATATATACCTTTGTGAAAATTCCAAAATCAGGGATGGCAGAATGACAAACAACATCTGGGTAGAGATTATAGGAAAAAACATCAAAACAATATTACTGTTGGAGAGGATGAGATAGGAGTGATGGTTGGTAAATTAGCCAATCCAGGCAGAATGAAAGAGTGGATGATTCCTTCCTGACACTGATCACGTGTCTGGCACAGATACAGAGGCTGGAACAGAAGCATTGTGGAATTGTGCTTATCTCGACATCTCCAAAAAGTCCGTCAGCTGAAAGTGTAGCAGTGGATACATGTCACTGACAACTTCATCTTTTAGAAGGCAGGAAAGGTAATGAAGGGAATTTCTGCATAGGACCCAATCCTGACAAGCACAAACAGTACTGGTTGGCAGAGTAAAAATGATAGCATCCTTGAGGAGGAGCAAACCAGTATGAGCACCTTAAGGTCTGTGATAGCAAACGCTTCAAACCCTGAGTGAAGCCAGATATTTGGCCTAAACTAAAAGAAGACAGATTTCCAAAGGTTAAAAAAAAAAAGTATGATCATATGGCCAGAGACTGGGTGTACAAAAAGGACTCTGCTTTTGTAAACGCCCAGTTCCAAGAATCTAATCATGAAGGTGAGGGAGAGGTAGCTAAGGAAACAGCTCAACTAGCTGTTACGGAATGGAAGGACCAACGTGTAAACAGAAACAAATGAAAACTAACACCAAAGGGATGAAATAAAGCTTGTGAAAACTGCCAGAGATCAAAATAGGTTTCCCAAAGATACGAAAAGAGTGAGAAGCAGATATGGGAAGATGCCATGAAGTGTACCAAAAAGAGTCAAAAGCAAAACATTTCAGGTCTTTCCTCTGTTGTAGATGACCCCCATTTCTCTGTCCCATATCTCATGAGGTTGCCGTGTGCCTGTCAGCCACGTGCCCAGCCTGCCCTGGCCATGGCCACGAACATGTGATCAAACAGGGCCAGGCAGGTGTTCCCCGTGAGATTTGATACACAGATACTGAGCATATGTTTCTCTCCCTTTTGGATGTGAACAAAGCCCATGAGCTATCTTCCCAACCATGTGGAAAGCCCATCCACAAAGGAATCAGAACTCAAATAGGGCAAAAAATCTAGGCTTCTGATGACATCTTCTGAATCCCTGAAGTCAGCCATGATTAAAGCAAGCCTTACCCCTGGTGTCCCCAGCTATGTTAACTAAGGTATTCCTTTTTATCATAAGAGTTTAAACTGGGTTTCTTTTAATCAAAAGAAGCCTGACTAATACATTGGTTGAGAAGGTTAACTGTCAGATTAAAAAGGAGAAAGCAAATACTAGAAGGAGGAAATTAAAGTCCATGCAAGGAAAGAGGTTGAAAAATACACATTTCAAAGGACTTTGGTTACATTCCATAAAACTAAAAGAAGGCTCAGATGACATCAGTGAACTGTAAATAGTCATCTTTGAAGAACTATGGGAACAGAAGTCTTCTGGCAGGTGGAAAAAGGGCAAGTAAATGTTTCCATTTTCAAATAGGTGAAAAATGTTACAGTCTTTAAACTACATCCAAAGAGATTAGACAGATCCCTAGCAAAATGTTACAATATAAAATGTAGGTAAATAGTTAAAAAGCAAAGAGGTAATCATTAGGGACCAGCACAGGTTCATGAAGTTCAGTGCCTGCTGGGATTGTATTATTTCCTTTTTGAACTTCATATCCCAGAGATGTTTGATGGAATTATTCATTATCCCAGGTACTGTGTGAGGCATTGCTCTGATAGTATTATGTGCGATGTTTGCAGTCATAATTGGTTTCCCTTGTAACGTGTAATACTGTCTGCTGTGTATTGACAATCTAACATGTTCCAAAATACACACATGTACACGCAGCACCGTGCACATACATTTATTCACACATAACATGCACAGTCATTCATACATATATGCATAAGCACACACATATGTATACACAAAAATATGTGCATGGGCACCTATGCACAATACACACAGGCATACACACATAAACGCACTTGCATGTGGACAAATATACAAAAGGCACAGTGGGCATACACACATATATATGCACATAAATATGTCACACATGTACACATTTACATATATCAGTCATAATGTAAGTGCAGCATACATATATATGTGTCGATACACATACATATATATGCACACACACACCAATATAAAAATCTAACCTGGGCAATAAAAACCCCTATGATACAGGGAAAATTGGAGCGAGGCAGTTTGTCCAAGGTCACACACTAATAACAGCAAAATATGTATATGAATCTAAAATTCTGATTCTTAAACCAATATTGTTTGTCAACAACAGTTATCTATGCACACCATAAAAAAAAATAGCTAGAAGGGATGGCAAGCTGAGGAAAGGTCTGAATTATCTTTGACCTCTTCACCTTTCAAAAATTTGAATGACAAATAGGGAGAGCACTACAGTCAAATCTGAAAATAATTCAGAAATACATGTAATATGTTGAAAGAATTTAAATCTATACTGAAAACAAGAAGAAATATATATATATATAATATTATATTAAATATATATATAGTTATTAAGAAATAACCAAAAAAAATGAGCTCTCAGACTCAAGTCTACACACAACACAGTCACCTTAAGGAGAACTTCACTTGACTGTCAGCTCAAGGAATTAACAAGGAGAAGCTGCTGCTGAAAGGATGAACTAACTCATCCCTGGGCTGAATTAATAGCAGTATGAAGTTCAGGAAGAGGGAGGAAATTCTCCTTTTTAATCTCTCTGGACTAAATTAACACAGTGACATGGGCCCAGAGGAGACTGCCCACAATAATGAAGAATTTAATCACATACTAGCTAGATTAGAGAAAGATGACCACTGTGTTTGATGAGAGAAGTAGACTTACACCATGGGTGTGTGAGGAGAATTCATTACACATTCCTTCTATCATCCAGAGAGCTTTAGAAGACAAAATGGGAATTAATGGAAAATTTCTGTGACTCAGATTTCAACACAATGTAAATTTAAGAGTTCCTGTTACAGCAGAGATTAAATGCAGTACCATGGAAAGCAGAGATCAAAAGTTTTAGTAATATGATGCTTTCCTGATGTAAAGGAAGTCAGAGGACTATGGAAGACATCTTTTTGCTCCTGGGAAGAATGACTTGAATGGTCTCTCATACAAAATGTAGATAAGGTGGGCATCCATTGCCTAATTGCCCTAATAGTACCCCCAACAAAACCCACTGAACAATCCCTGTGGAAGGAAGTTGATCTACCAACACAAGAAGTGCAAGTTTCTCTGGGGAAAAAGGAATTCAGATCCCAAGGCCTGTGTGTCCCTGGATTTGAATTTAGAGAAATCTTTAAGTGAGGGCTGAGGTGATTTTGACCCCAAAGGGAGAACGCATCAGGAAGAAAACAGGAACCATTTACTGCAGTAAGCTCAGCACAAAGGATGCTTGTGGGGAAGAGCTAGTTGTAGCAGTGTGTGACTGAGGCTGGACGTTGCTTGGCCGTAGTTTACTGGAGGTTATGTATGAAGAAGAGTTAATGAATGTGCATGCAACCACCTTGGCATGCAAGCCTGGCATACCAGTCTGACATGTGCGGGGATAGTGACCAACAAGGGCATAATCTCGATGACATGAACATCAGTTCATCTGTGCAAGTTGAGTCTTTGACAGGACACCATGTTGCAGGCAGCAAACCACAAAAGCAGAAGAAATGGATACTCCTCTCCGTTCTTTTTCATCTCTACTTTCAGAGCACAAATGACTGCCTCACCTCTTTCATTGTCTAGTCTCTGGAATTCTTGGACAGGTAGATTTGGATGGTAATCAGTGGAGAGATACTGTGCTTCTGTTACAAAGGATTATTGTTGTTCAGTTGCTAAGTCGTGTCTGATCGTTTGAGTCCCTGTGGACTGCAGCACACCAGGCTTCCCTGTCCTTCACAATCTCCCAGAGTTTGCTCAAACTCATGTCCATTGAGTCGGTGATGCCATCCAACCATCTCATCCTTCCCCTTCTCCTCCTGCCCTCAGTCTTCCCCGGCATCAGTGTCTTTTCCAATGAGTTGGCTCTTCACATCAGGTGGCCATTGTATTGGAGCTTCAGCTTCAGCTTCAGTCCTTCCAATATTCAGGGTTGATCTCCTTTAGGATTGACTGGTTTGATCTCCTTGCTGTCCAAGGGACTCTCCAGAGTCTTCTCTAGCTACCACAATTAGAAAGCATCAGTTCTTTGGTACTCAGCCTTCTTTCGGGTCAGCTTTCACATCTGTACATGACTATTGGTAAAATCATAGCTTTGACTAGATGACAGTTTTTTGGCAAAGTCTGAAGGATAGGTGAGTGCTTATCTGTTCAGTATTAGAGGAGGCTTCCCTCTATAACCAACATCAAATTTAATTCTTCTGATGACTAAAAAATGGAGATTATAGGACTGAAGAAATAGAAATCAGTAAAGTATTTTCACACACATTTTTTTTAAGACAATGCCAGCCCACTCCAGGATTCTTGCCTGGAGAATTCTATAGACAAAGGAGTCTGGCGGGCCACAGTCCATGGGGTCACAGAGTCAGACACAACTGAACGACTAACATACACACACTGCTTGGAAACCTGTGCCTGAAATTGGAAATCCTTAAGGGTTCTAAAAGTCCCAAGTTCCAAGCTTTTGTATCTTGCTTTTAGGGGCAGAAAAATAGGAAAGGGCATCTGCAGCTGAATTAGCATCCCATTATCATAAACTTATTGGCTTAAAACAACACAAATTGACTGTTTTATAGTTCTAGAGGTCAGAAGTCTGACGTTGGTCTCAGGGAGGACACAGTCAAGGTGTCAGCAGACCTGCTTTCCTTCTGGAGGTCCCAGGAGAGAATGCATTTCCTTGCCTTTTCCAGCTTTTATAGGCTGTCGACTCAGCTTGATTTGTGACCACCTTTGAACCTTACTGCAGCCTCTGCCTCCATTGTCACATCTTCTCTCCACTCTCATATCTCCCTCTCTCCTTTCTGATTACATTGGGTCCACCCAATGGAAACAGAAGCCTCCCCCTTTCAAGATGTTTAACTTAATCACACCTGTGTGACAGTCACGCTTACCAGGGTCAGAGACATAGGCACCGCTGGGGCCATAGCTTCACCTCCCACCTATAGTGGCCTATAACAGGAGTTCTGAGCTGTTACTCCTGCAGCTGGAAGGAATGGTCTGTTTTCTTTTTTATGGACTTCCCAGATGGTGCTCGTAGATCAGAACCTTTGTCAAAACTGAGAGGACAGAGGTTTTTGTTTGTTGATGAAATATCCACGAGCTTAATCCATTGGACTTGGTAGAGGAGAAAGTTTCAGAGAAATTCTTAAATGGGCAGAGATCCCCCAAACTTCATGAAGACAAGTGACACAGAGAACCAGCAGAGTTGCTTAAAAAACATTCTCCCCCTCAGTATGTTTCTACAAACACCCTGTAGGAAGATGACAATAATCTTTGGCTTACCTGGTTTGGGGAGCTGTTTTAATTTTAATATTTTCTATTCCTGCCCCCCTAAAGTAAAATAATTACTTAGCAAAGCATCAAGGGATTCAGGCTCTCATGAGAAAATTTCCTCCAAATCTCCCTTACCAGTGCTCAAGAGGTTAATAGGGGAAATAAAGAGACAGTAGCCTTACTTGAAACCTAACTTGGTGAAAAAGTCACAAAAGCTACATGAAGAAAAACTTTAAATTTAGTACAGTTTCTAAAAACATCTGCCTCTTTCTAACATGTTTCTCATTTCTGTTTCTGCCAAGTTCAGGCAGAAGCCAATCCCCATGGTTTTTTTTTTTTTTCTTTCCACTTTATGCTGATGCCAAAGGACTAGCCAACAGTACCTATTCTTTTCTATGGAATCAACTTGCTTATTAGAAACTGTAGTTACTTTACCCCATACTCAGACCAACCCAAGTCTAAAAGTTGGAGACAGTTTAACTGGAAGGCACAGAAACTATGTATGTAAGGAAAAAATTTTACTTGTTCCCCAGCCAGTGCAGGCCAGTCATTCATCCCTTATCTAGAGGTAACCCAGGTAACTCAGTGTCAATAAGATGAGCATGAATGCCTAGCAAGGTCAAAATAGATACTTGGAAATGCCCCGTCTGCAAATAAAAGTTGGTGTCTTTCTTATGACTATACTACCTACAAATAAAACAAAATGTTTTTATTGTTGCCATCATATTTTGATGAAGCTAATCTATTTCTTCTTGTTTCAGCAGCAAAAAGTTGAGACTGTTAACTTTTGATTTTAGCAGTCATAAAATGAGGAAGTCAATGCAAGGTGCCAAGAGAGAGACGTGAATCTGTTAGAGACATATTGAGTTGCCATAGATGAAATTAATCACGAAGCAATGACTTCTAGAACCTTCTATAATACTTTCATAATTTGTGTTGTATATCTCATGGAGAAATATATTAAGACTACATGATGTCAGTGTTGTTTGTTATTTCTGCATTAGACATATAAGAACTATTAATAATTGAATTTATTTTCATTTAAGGATAATTTATGAAGATACAAGAAGACAGATATGATGCCAAAGTTAAAGTAAACCTTTGGACTCTCAACATTCAATTTTGCCAAATTGATTCAGCCTATACTTTTGCCGTGACTGGATTTATCTATACTCCCTCCTGGAGTATATGCAACCACGTGCATATACTGTCTGCTGTATCTGTTACTACTATGCTTTCATTAAGTCTGTTTCACAGTCTATAAAGTGGAGAAATAACACTTTCAGAGTACTTTTAGATGTCTCCAGACAATGTCAAATGTTTTTTGGGGAGGCAAAATCACCCAGGATAAGAATCATTGATTTAAGCAAATTGGTGGTTGTGACTCTTTTAAAAAGCCCATGTTGCTCAAAAGTTGCTTGATGTTCTTTTTTCCCTATACCACTTGCTAATTTACAAGACATTCTGCCATTTTGCTTGAATGGATTATAGGGGGTTTTATTTTTAGCCTTTTTGGATAAAGACTCAAGGAAGAAAAAATCTAAAGGACAAAATATCTTTAGTTTTTACTTTTTGATCTGCTTTAAAAAAACAACAACAATAGTTAATCACTATAGCAATGTTGCCTTTTTACCCACAAAAATTCACACACATACACAGAAGATTCAAGCTAAAAATATTTCGAGTTTAGAATTTTTAAGTGCTATGTTTAATTTTATTCTTTGTCTCATTCCAAAAACAATGATTTATCTTTTTTAAAAACTATTTCTTATTAATATGCTTTTCAAATCTTAACTTATAGAAAAATTAATTTGTAAAAGTGTTTGTCATTTTTAAGTCTTGGGTGTTTGACCATGAGGTAGAAAACAACATTGATGTATAAGCAAATGCATTGCACATTTTGACTTTGAAAAATTGTCAACCACAATCAGTTAATTTGCAATGTCTCTATCTACAAGTAAAGTGTTATTCCTATGAGACTACTTACCATACACAATCAATGAGTCTATTCATCTACCTGATACTGTTGTTGTTTAGCCACTCAGTTGTGTCTGACTTTTTTGCAACGCAATGGACTATAGCCTTCCAGGCTCCACTGTAAGGGGATTTCCCAGGCCAGAATACTGGAGTGGGTTGTCATTTCCTTCTCCAGGAGATCTTCCCAACCCAGGGATCAAATCTGATCCCTTGCATTGGCGGGCGGGTTCTTTACCATTGAGCCACCATGAAGGGCTTATGGTAATAGCATCCCTGAGATGACTGAAAGGGTATCTCCTTCAGCCGCCATTTCCCCTCCCATCTGGGGAGCTGTTAACTGCTTATACTGGGGACACAAAAGCCCAGGCGGTTCTTTACCAATGACCCACCTAGGAAGCCCCTACCTGCTATACTGGCTTAATAAACATTAAGTTCTTCATTGTTTATAGAATAAAATCAAAGTTTACAATCCACTATTCAAAAAAAATTGCTTCAGTCTATATTTATTGATATGAAATAATGTCCAAAAGATATGAAGTGAAAAAAGCAATTTCCTGAGGTTTTACCTTTGTCTGTTTGTTTAGAAAAAGATTATGCGTGTATAAGAATGAGCTCAACATTCAGAAAACTAAGATTGTGGCATCTGGTCCCATCACTTCATGGCAAAGAGATGGGGAAACAATGGAAACAGTGACAGACTTTATTTTGGGGGGCTCCAAAATCACTGCAAATGGTGACTGCAGCCATGAAATTTAAAGATGCTTACTCCTTGGAAGAAAGTTATGACCAACCTAGAGACCGTATTAAAAGCAGAGACATTACTTTGCCAACAAAGGTCCGTCTAGTCAAAGCTTTGGTTTTTCCAGTAGTCATGTATGGATATGAGAGTTGTACTGTAAAGAAAGCTGAGCACTGAAGAATTGATGCTTTAAACTGTGGTGTTGGAGAAGGCTCTTGAGAGTCCCTTGGACAGCAAGGAGATCCAACTAGTCCATCCTAAAGGAAATCAGTCCTGGGTGTTCATTGGAAGGACTGATGCTGAAGCTGAAATTCCAATACTTTGGCCACCTGATACGAAGAACTGACTCATTGGAAAAGCCCCTGATGCTGGGAATGATTGAAGGTGAGGGGAGAAGGGGAGGACAGAGGATGAGATGGTTGGATGGCATCACCGACTCAATGGATACGAGTTTGAGTAAGCTCTGGGAGTTGGTGATGGACAGGGAAGCCTGGTGTACTGCAGTCCTTGGGGTTGCAAAGAGGCAGACAGGAATGAGGAATTGAACTGAACTAAAATGAACTGAACTGAAAGAATGAGCATAAATTTAGAAAAATACAAACCAGACTGAACTAGGGAAAGGAACTAGAAGTAGGGGAGAAAACAAAATAATTTGGTGAAAAGGAAAATTTGTTCAAAATGAGTATTCAAAATTTCATATGTATTTGCTATTTATATGTAATTCATTTAAATCTAATTATTCCTTTCTTCCATATTCATGGTAAGGAAATATGTAACAATCCAAATGGTCAAAAACTGTTATAGTTGGTTAAAATAGCATTTAAAATATGGTTCCTATATATAGATTAATAGCATATGCATTTAAAAAGTACATTAGAAAAATACTCTGTAGAACATTCATAATGGATATCTCTGGCATATTCATGAGTGTACTTTACGTTGTTTTTCTTGTCTGCCTTTTATTTTTTAATGAATATGTAATGCTTTTATAATGAGGGGCTAAAAATAAAGGAAAAGGATCTGAGGAGTGAGGAGTGGGATGAAGAAGCTGTTGACTTTCCAGAACACTGAAAAAGTATGTCAGAAAGTACTCTGTGAATAGGTGGACTTTAAATGTGTAAGATCAGTTTGAGATTTATCTCAGAGATACTTGTCAAGAACTGCTGGAGGAACTGAGTCATACTTTCACAGGAATCTCTTAGTAAAGGAAGGGATTGAATTCCAAAGATAAAAACAGGTTGGTGGAAAATGGCTCCTGGGGATTTGTTCTCTTCTGGTTACGGGTCATTTCAGTTCAAGACTTTTTGATTATATATGGACATAGGAATATACACTCATGTGATTAGAAAGATAATTTATATGAGGTTAAATCCAAGAATTCATTTTCCATTTGAACAAACTTCTCAAGAATTGGTGCCACTGTGCACTTCATCATGCATAGACCTTAGCTGGAAAACAGCTGGTGTCCCAGGACTATAAACATAACCTTTGAAGTTGTGTTCTCAGGATTGAAGGTGACGGGTTCCTGGCTTGTTTATTCTCTTGGTGCACAGACTGCAGTTGTCATTCCCTTCCTTGCCTTTAGCTCCTTCTCTTCCGTTTCTACCTCGGCAGAGCTGGCAAGCTGTATTGACTTTAAAGATGACTTTAAAGATTGTATATGTAAGCCTGCAAGGCCTTCAGAGATTTTAGGATGAGCTTCCCTGGTGGCTCAGATGGTAAGAAATCTGCCTGCAATGTGGGAGACCGAGGTTGGATCCCTGGCTCAGGAAGTTCCCCTGGAGAAGGAATGGACAACCTGCTCCAGTATTCTTGCCTGGAGAATCCCACGGACAGAGGAGACTTGCTGGCTACAGTCTTTGAGGTCACAAAGAGACACGACTGAGCAACTAACACACACACATGATTAATTTTATATTATTATTGAATTATTCATATTATTTCCAAATTTTTATTATCTTTTCTCCTAAACACCTTCAGTTACAGCAAGACTAAAAGGTGAAGCAATTTCCTCAAGGAAGTACAGAAAGTCATGAAGATGCTAACAAAAGTCATGAAGATGCTAACAAAATTGAATTTAATCTTGGACTACATTGAAGAGAAGCACAGAGAGAAGTTTAAACTGGAAATTTCGACTGTGGTCAGCCCATAGAGAAGATGTTAGATTCCAAAGGCAGCTGTTGGACCACTGAGTGGAAGTTTCTAACTTAGCAACCCGGGAGAGGTTTGAAGAGTTTAACCTCTGATACACTGAAAGAGATGAGAATACCAGACCATCTTACCTGTCTCCTGAGAAACCTGAATGCAGGAAGCAAGAGTTAGAACCAGACATGGAAGAAGTGACTGATTTCAAATTGGGAAAGGAGTACAACAAGGGTGTATACTGTCAACTTTCTTATTTAACTTCCATGCAGAGTACATCATGTGAATGAATCACAAGCTGGAATAGAGACTGCTGAGAGAAATATCAACAACCTCAGATGTGCAGATGATATACCACCCTAATGGCAGAAAGTGATGAGGAAGTAAAAAAAGCCTTTTGATGAGGGTGAAAGAGCAGGATGAAAAAGCTGGCTTAAAGGTCAACATTCAAAACACTAAGATCGTGGCATCCAGTCCAATCACTTTTTGGCAAATAGAAGGGGAAAAGTGGAAGCAATGACAGATTTTCTTTTCTTGGGCTCCAAAATCACTGTGAAAAGCCATAAGACAAACACTAAAAACCATGCCAGAGACATCACAGAAGAAAGGAGCAACTAGTGATACATGTATACATATATGTGGTGAGGTGAAGAAATAACTTTTCTTCATCACATGCGTGAATATACTCTCATGTATACATACTTTGCTGACACAGGTGTGTATAGTCAAAGCTATGGTTTTTCCAATAGTCATGTACAATGTGAGAGCTGGACCATAAAGAAAACTGAGCACCAAAGAACTGATGCTGTCAAACTGGTGCTTGAGGACTCTTGAGAGTCCCTTGGATGGCAAGGAGATTGAACCAGTCAGTCCTAAAGGAAATCAACCCCGAATATTCATTGGAAGGACTGATGCTGAAGCTGAAGTTCCAATACTTTGGCCACCTGATGCGAAGAACTGACTTATTGGAAAAGACCCTGATGCTGGGAAAGATTGAGAGCAGGAGGAGAAGGGGGTGACAGAGGATGAGATGATTGGATGGCATCACCAACTCAATGGACATGAATCTGAGCAAACTCTGGGAGATAGTGAAGGACAGAGGAGCCTGGAGTGCTGTAGTCCATGGGGTCACAAAAACTCAGACACGACTTAGCAACTGAACAACAACAATCACCTCTGCAAGGGAGATATAAAAAAAGGTATAGGAGTGTTAAATAGATTTCTGAAGAGATTTTGGGAGAGAACTGCTTTAGCAACTGTGAGTGTCCCCCTCTCACCCTCACAGCAGGATGTGGGGTACTTAGCCACAAGCCAAGAGAGCAGGGAATCAACACATCCCCAGGAAGTTTCATGTGTGTCCCCAAGAGTCAGGGAGCACACTGTGATGTACCGGAGGAGCCTGGGGATCCAGAGGTGTGAGAGCAGAGCAAGGAGAGAGATGCTACCGCACTGGGATTTGCCTGCACAACTTGAGTCTTGTCAAGATAAAAATAAATAATAAAGGATAAGTATCTCCTGGGGACCAAATGTGGGTCAATCTAAATGAGATTTTGCCTAAGAAGGCATCACTCAGAGGGTAAGGGACTTCTATTGAGTGTTTTTATGGGATGAACTCTGGGAATACCATAGCTCGAGGTTGGGGCAGCAGCTGAGAAAATTATTGCATCTCTTTAATCACGAGTATTCTGATGGATCAGCAGGGAGATATCTGAAGAATCCACCAAACTTTCCGGGAAGGAAAAAAAAAGTTTCACCATCTTTCAGACCCAGAAAGCATGCATTACGAGAGTAACAGTCAAGTAAATAATCCTAGGGCTTCCTTGGTGACTCAGAGGTTAAGAATCTGCCTGCACCACAGGAGACATGGATTCAGTCCCTGAGTCAGGAAGATTCCCCTGGAGGAAGGCATGGCAAACCACTCCAATATTCTTGTCTACTGAATCCCATGGACAGATGAGCCTGATGGGCTACAGTCCATGGGGTTGCCAAGAGTCGGACACAACTGAAGCAACGTAGCACAGAATATATGGCACTACATAAGAAATAACCCTACCATCTTACCTCTTTGACTCCTCCCTCCTTACCTGCCCTCACTATACAAGCCCGAGATCAGAGGAGGAAGAGAAACAAGTCCTAACATTGAAGGAAGATGTAAAAATTGATATTTTAATTACAAAATTAAGATAGACAAAATGTAATGCTAAATAAGGAGACATATATAATGTAGTATTTAAAAACAAGTGTTTGTAGTTATTTTGAATTGTCTTATATAGCAATATATTTTTTGTTATTAGTTGTTCCAGCTGAGTCTGGGTGGCATTTGTCATGGTTCTTACATGGAGTATCTAAAATTAATCATTTGGTTCTAGGTCAAATTGCCAAAGACCCATTTGTTTTGAAGCCAATTTGCAAAATGACCAATCCACCAAATGGCTATTTCACTGAAAACCAGTTCATTCAACACAAACTTGCCACATCTACTTGTTTCCTTTAACAATTTCATTTTAGTTGCCTATGTCATTTTTTCTTCATAAGAGAACACTCTTAAGGAATATTTAATTGATTGCTGCCCTCATTCCCAAGGGTCTGAGAGGAGAAACTGAGGAGCCGAGAATATACAAAGTCTCTGTGTATCTGTGGGCATGTGTATGTAACCTACAAATATAATACATACATATACATAATATGCAATACTACATCATATATGGTGGGTGTGTGTATATATTGGGGCTTCCCAGGTGCTGCTAGTGGTAAAGAACCTGCCTGCCGATGCAGGAGACATAAGAGATGTGGGTTCGTTCCCTTGGTTAGGAAGATTCCCTGGAGGAGGGCAACCAACTCCAGCCTTCTTGCTGGAGAATCCCATGTACAGTAGAGCTTGGCAAGCTGTGGTCCTTGGGCTTGCAGAGAGCCATACACAACGGAAGCGACATAGCACACATGCATGTGTATACTATCATTGATCTCATTCACTTGACATTATTAGGTTGCATATATACTCCCTTCTTGTTAAATTAGAAACTCCTAAGCTTTATTTTTTGGGCTCCAGAATCACTGAGGATGGTGATTGCAGCCATGAAATTAAAAGATGCTTACTCCTTGGAAGGAATGTCTCTGCTTTTTAGTATGCTGTCTAGCTTGATCATAACTTTCCTTCCAAGGAGTAAGCATCTTTTAATCTCATAAACGACCCAATCAAAAAGTGGGCCAAAGAACTAAACAGACATTTCTCCAAAGAAGACATACAAATGGCCAACAAACACATGAAAAGATGCTCAACATCACTCATTATCAGAGAAATGCAAATCAAAACCACAATGAGGTACCACTTTACACCAGTCAGAATGGCTGCCATCCAAAAGTCTACAAGCAATAAATGCTGGCGAGGATGTGGAGAAAAGGGAACCCTCTTACACTGTTGGTGGGAATGCAAACTAGTACAGCCACTATGGAGAACAGTGTGGAGATTCCTTAAAAAACTGCAAATAGAACTGCCATATGACCCAGCAATCCCACTGCTGGGCATACACACCAAGGAAACCAGAATTGAAAGAGACACGTGGACTCCACAGTGTTCATCACCACATTGTTTACAATAGCCAGGACATGGAAGCAACCTAGATATCCATCAACAGACGAATGGATAAAAAGGTATGATACATATACACAACGGAACATTACTCAGCCATTAAAAAGAATACATTTGAATCTGTTCTACTCAGGTGGACGAAACTGGAGCCTATTTTACAGAGTGAAGTAAGCCAGGAGGAAAAACAATACAGTATACTAATGCATATATATGGAATTTAGAAAGATGGTAACGATAACCCTGTATGTGAGAGAGTGAAAAAGACGCAGATGTACAGAACAGTCTTTTGGATTCCATGGGAGAGGGCAAGGGTGGGATGATATGGGAGAACAGCATTGAAGCATGTAAAATATCAGATGTGAAGTCAATTGCCAGCCCAGGTTTGATGCTTGATACAGGGTACTCAGGTCTGGTGCACTGGGATGACCCAGAGGGATGGAATTGGGAGGGAGGTGGGAGGGGGGTTCTGGAAGGGGAACACATGTATACCCATGGTGGATTCATGTCAATGTATGGCAAAACCAACACGATAATGTAAAGAAAATAAATAAATAAATAATTTTTTTTTTTTTAAAGCAGAGACATTACTTTACCAACAAAGGTCCGTCTAGTCAAGGCTATGGTTTTTCCAGTAGTCATGTATGGATATGAGAGTTGGACTACAAAGTAAGCTGAGCACTGAAGAATTGATACTTTTGAACTGTGGTATTGGAGAAGACTCTTGAGAGTCCCTTGGACTGCAAGGATATCCAACCAGTCCATTCTAAAGGAGATCAGTCCTGGGTGTTCATTGGAAGGACTGATGTTGAAGCTGAAACTCCAATACTTTGGCCACCTGATGCAAAGAGCTGACTCATTGGAAAAGACCCTAATCCTGGGAAAGATTGAAGGCAGGAGGAGAAGGGGATGATAGAGGATGAGAAGGTTGGATGGCATCACCGACTTAATGAACATGAGTTTGGGTAGTCTCCAGGAGTTGGTGACGGACAGGGAATTCTGGCGTACTACAGTTCATGGGGTTGCAAAGAGTTGGACACAACTGAGCCACCGAACTGAACTGAACTAAAAGTTAGGAAGCACATTTTTAGGCCATCAAGTGCCTAAGTGTCATGACTGGTTCAAAGTTAGATAAATGAGTTAATGAATAAGTGAGCAAATTAATTAACTACTCATTGCAAACACTCTCAGTAAAGTCACCAGTGGAAGCTATAAGTCTCATCTGAAAAAAAAAAAAAACAGTTTTCCAGAAACCCTGGGTCCTCACCTAAAAATCAAACTTATCAGTCATTTATGGTTTTGAGTCAGTCTTCACCTAGATGCCTGGAGACCCAGGTTTAATCCCTCGGTTGGGAAGATCACCTGGAGAAGGAAAAGGCCATGCATATTTATATACACACCCAAAGCTGAAATAGCATCCTCCTAAATGATATTTTTTAACTTGCTTCTTTCACCAAATTCAAAAGCCCTTTATCTTTCCTTCTTTATAATTCTTCTGTAGCATCTCATAGTTTACCTTCATAACATAAAAATTTTACCCCAGTCTAAATTTTATTTTTAATGACTCTAATTTCTCTTTTCACCCATTTGAGGTTAATTTATTTTCTCTTTATTTGCTCTAACTCCATATACTTTCCTGAAATAAATCACCTAAAACTCTGTCAGAGTATTTTTTTAATAATCAAATCAAAAGCAAAAGCCAAAAGTTCTAATTTCTACCAATTCTCATAGATCTATTTAATAGAAAAGTCCAGTACATGCCGGTAAATATCATCTACATTCATAATTTTCCTATTTATTCAGGAATTATTAAAAAAAATAGAATTGGCATCTTTGTTGTTGTTGTTCAAATGCTGTCATGTCCAGCTCTTTGCAACCCCATGGACTACAGCTTTCCTGTCTTTCAGCCACCTCCCAAAGTTTGCTCAAACTCATGTCCACTGAGTTAGTGATGCCATCCAACCATCTCATCCTCTGTCACCCCCTTCTCCTCCTGCCCTCAATCTTTCCCAGCATCAGGGTCTTTCCCAATGAATCGGCTTTTCACATCAGGTGGCCAAAGTACTGGAGCTTCAGCTTCCGTGTCAGGACTTTCAATGAATAGTCAGGGTTGATTTCCTTTAGGACTGATGGGTTTGATTTCACTGCTGTTCAAGGGACTCTCAAGAGTTTTCTCCAGCACCACAGTTCAAAAGCATCAGTTCTTCAGTGCTAAACCTTCTTTATGGTTCTTACGGTCCAACTCTCATATCCATACATGACTACTGGAAAAACCATAGCTTTGACTGGTTGGAAAAGTGATGTCTCTGCTTTTTATTATGGTGTCTAGGTTTGCCATAGCTTTTCTTCCAAGGAGAGTCTTAAATCCATCCTCCATTTTACAAATGAGCCAATAAGGTCCAGAGAAATTGTATGAGTTCCCTATTGCACAGCAGATACAGATAAAGCCCGTACTGGAAGCCAGGTCACTTAAAGAGTCAATGTTCTTTCTAGTCCAAAATATTGCCTTCCTTACTAAAGACAAAAATATAATGTCTAAGTTTGGAATTCTACCGAGACAGCCCCTTCTCAGAGCTACATTACAGGAAGAGCATATTATTGGGGCTCTTTTGTGGCACAGGTGGGTCTTTAGGACATATATGACACAACAGTAATATTGGGGGCAAAATTCAAAGGTTTCAATCTATTGTTGCTACATTATGCTTAAAATCAAAAAATTATCTGGCGGAGCTAAATACTATAAAATATAATTATAGTTCTTCATAACAACTCAGCAGAAGCGGAGCTATATTTTTCTGTCTTAGCTCACCAAAACCCTGGAAGATATTCAAGAAGAGTTGATTTCATTTAGAATTAACTGATTTGATCTCCTTGCTGTCCAAGGGGCTCTCAAGAGTCTTCTCCAGCACTGCAGTTTGAAAGCATTGTGTAACAAGTAGCATACATCATTTCCTTTAGATTCTAGCCATCAATGATCAGAAAACGTGGCCAATTTGGACTCGTTAATAATCAGTGTCAATTGCCAAAGTTTAATTGATCTTATGTGTACTGAATAAAGCAGGGCACTAATTATTTCTATATATATATATGTATCATAAATACTTACGGTTTGTCATACTGTAACCTATATATTTCTCTCTTAGGAAGATAAAACTGCCGCTCTGAACCACCAGCTTTTCCAATTTAATCTGAATCTGACTTTTTGTCATCTTTATTTTTAGTTTATAAACTGCTCGAGAAGGGATTTTTTTTCCCTCTTGATTCCTGGCTGGAGTTGAAACTGAGATTACGGAAATACCTCAAGTGGTTATTTCTATCCACACTGAAAGGAGAAATTCAAGGATATTTAGCTGAACATTCAAATGTTTCAGCTCTTATCCTTCACTATTAATAATACCATCATCTGTCTTTCACACAGAAAAAAATCTTTCTTTAACTTCAACTTGGGAATTTTATATCTTTTTTATTTCTTTCCTTATAGAGTCTTCCTGGAATGAGTCATAAAATGGAGATTACTAAGTGCACCCCAAATATGTGTGTCAGTCTTGAAGTGGGGTCACTAAAGACCCAAACTGAAGATGCAGGGTCTTTCCGAAATCCTGTTCCCATTTAGGACAAAAGGAGAGGGACAAATTCCTTATAATCTTAGGCTCTGATCCTTATCTCTACTCTGTACTATAAGAATTCAGCTAATTTGATAATGGTAGGTGGTAGTCACAGAAAAGTGGTCTAAGCCTTCAAAATTAGCTTTTAAAACCTTCGGCTTTTAATCCTAAGCACCTTTTCACTCATCTTAACAAGTTTAAATTCAGATATGAGAAGTTTAAAAAAAGGAATTGTAAATTACATAGCCAATATGGTGTTACTAGCATTCTACCAAATTACTCACTATCCGCTCATAAAGTGAGGTGATGGGTGGCATCATTTCCTGTGTGGGTGTAGCTAAGTTAAGGTGGGGTTTCAGGGTTTTAGTTTTATTCTTGAATATCCTTCTATCATCATAGACATGCTCTTATCTCACGGTCTTCATAAATTTTACTTTAAACTCCTGAGCATAAAGATTATCTTACTAAAAGGAACAAATAGATGCCAAGTTGCTTCATTTTCAAATAGAATTCTGATCAAAATGTTGAGTTTTTGCTGAAACTTAGCAAAAAATGTGTTTTGGTTTATGGACATCTCTGTTGGAATAAATGGATCCAGCTGAGAGTCTCAAATCCTTGTGTGAATTCACAAGCCGCTTTGACCCTTCACCCCCCCCCCCTTCTCTCTGCCTTTACCCTTTCCTGTAATAGTCACTGACTCACACAAATTTCAGGCTGACATAAACCTTAGAAATTGGTCACGGAGTCCAGTTCTTCACTTTACAGAAAAGCAAAGCTGAAGGCCACAAAGTTTAAGAGATGTTCCCAACACGACCCAACTAGCTAATCGTAATGTCTTTTTTTTTTTTTTCTGTGTATTGATGGATTTTTTTTTATTATTGTTTTTGCCATACATTGTTATGATATCGTAATGTCTTTTTTAAAAAAAAAAAAAGTTTTAGCTAGGTTTGACACCTACTTTAAGTTAGCCACTTGCCTATCCGTTCTTATAGAGTAACTTCATCTCCTTCTGTCATAAAGTTTATACTATAGCACTCAATCTATTTATGTATTTGATATTATTGTTTTCTAGGACTGCTGCAGCAAAGTACCACAAACCCAGGAACTTCAAAACACATACATTTGTTCTGCCACAATTCTGGGTGCCAGAGGCCAAAATCAGTGTTTCAGCAGGGGCCACACTCCCCATTTCCTGCTTCTTTCAACTGCTGGTGGTTCCTGGTGTTCCCTGGCTTCTGGTGCGTGTGTGCTCAGTCATGTCCAACCCTTTGTGGCCCCGTGGACTGTAGCCCACCAGACTCCTCTGTCCATGGTATTTCCCAAGCAAGACTACCAGCATGGGTTGGCATTTCCTCCTTCAGGGGATCTTCCCAACCCAGGAACTGAACGCTTGTGTCTTGCGTCTTCTGCACTGGCAGTGGGTTCTTTACCACTGTGCCACCGGTGAATCCTGGCTTATCGCAGCGTAAGTCTAATCTCTGTCTCCGTCTTCACATGGCCTTTTTCTCTTGTGTATTCTCCTCTTCATATAAGGACATTCTAAACCCGAGAAGATTTCCTCTTAAAATTCTTAAATAATTATTTGTTCAAGGACACTATTTCAAAGTAAGATCGCATTCTGAGGTTGCTGGTGGACATGAATCGTGGGCAGATACTATTAACTCCAAACACTTTTCAGTTCAGTTTTCTTCACTGGAATATAAGCTCTTTGCAGGCAGGAATTATACCTACATGGCCAAAATCACCACAGAGTCAGCTTGGCACATAGCATACACTTAAGAAATAACTTTGGAAGGAATATTTTCCTTCCTCTCAATTTTTACCAAGATTTTCTATCACATTGTCATTTTCTCCGGCAACCTCAGTGCTCACTTCCACTTAATCCTTGAAAACTGACTCATGCTTCAGCCTGAAAACTGAATAAGGAATATTGAATCACCTTGAAGAAATCCCATCTCACATTACTATTCACATAGCTCTTTACCTGATTTGTTAGTAAGAAATTTACATCCTTCTAGCTTATACTTGAGTATTTCTTTTATAATTTCTTTAAGAGCAAATAGTATACCTTTTTATCTTTATATCCCCTTAGAAGAGAACCACAACTCAGCATAGATATTCATTAAATATTTACTGATTGTATATTCAGCTTTATTAGAAATAGTTCAGCTTATTCAAATTCAAAGGAATTAGCTGTATTCCTTTTTACTTCAAAAAGCAAAAAAACCCAAAACTTTCTTCCTCAAAGTGCTAACAGGTATTTATATTCTTTGATTTAAAATTTTCTAAAACCTATAAATGGCAAAATCTTCTAATTTAAATACCCTACAAGTACTTTTTATTGGTTCACTTGTTTCCTTTATTTCATTAAATCTGTCTTCACATTCAGGTAAATTCAGCAATGTTATCCACATATATATGTGTGTGTGTGTGTGTGTGTGTTTGCATATATATTATATATATAATCAATATTTGTTATTGCTAATTTTTTCAACACCACTATTAATCTTTTTCATGTAGACACAAGTGCTGCCAAAATAATTATACCATATTCATTCACGTATTTACATCATAACGTGTTATCAGCATTTCATCAGGAAAACAAAATATTTTAGGTATTTTAGGCAGGAAGAAACTTAACCAAACTTTTGTGCTTACTAAGCTGACAGAAGGGCAAGGGCCAGAGAAGGCTCCACTCGCACAGCTCTACGGCGGATTCAATCAGAAAATTGCTTCTGTGACCCAGGTTAGGATTTTCACTGAACCGCCTGCAGTGCTCACAGATGTCTGCAGGTCCGAGACAAGTGGTGATAAGCAATGGGACATCCAGAGATCATTGCAAAGCTTCACTTCTATCACTGCTCAATTATTTGCCTGCCAATATGCGTAAAATAATAGTATGGTTTCTACCCAGTTGTATGCTAAAATTATCTAACAACTGACTCACTGGACAGGAATGAAATGCTGATTTGTAGTACTTACCAACTTCCTTAAAGTAAATACTCCCACCACAGCTGACTTACAGCTCCCAAATACAGAGCTGGATAGGGATACCCAGTTGACTTCTTTGAGCTTTGTGATACAAGTCAGCACACCTCTGCCTCTTTTCTGCCTTACCAATATTATAAAATGTTGTATCTTACTGATAGTCTTCCCCGGTGGCTCAGTGATAAAGAATCTACCTGCAATGCTGGAGACATGGGTTTGATCCCTGGGTTAAGAAGATCCCCTGGAGAAGGAAATGGCAACCCACCCCAGAGTTCTTGCCTAGGAAACCCTGTAGGCAGAGGAGCCTGGCTGGCTACAGCCCACGGGGTTGCAAAGAGTTGGACACAACTTAGCGACTGAACAACAACAACAATCTTAACTGATGGGACTTAAGACAAACTCAGAACCCTGTTGACTAAAAACAGAGAGAAGTGTATGTGTCCTACACTTCCAGCCACTGCAGTTTGGGGTAAAGCAAACAAGGAGGTATAAAGTGGGGCAAGGGCCAACACTGATTTTATCTAGTTCGCAGCATGAACGTACTAACGTTAGATGCCATTTTTCCTTTTCATACAAATGACAAAAACAAATCCTTGGTGATTTCATCAGCCTCATGGCTCAGTTCCCAAATGATATTAGAGCTTTGCATGGCTCATTTGAAAATTGGTGTTTAAGCAGGCACATCGGCATGAATTTTGGCTAACATTTATGGAGCAGTTATAATGTGCTGTGTTAGTTGCTCAGTCGTATCTGACTTTGTGTGACCCCATGGACGGTGGCCCACCAAGCTACTCTGTCCAAGGGATTTTCCAGGCAAGAATTCTGGAGTGGATTGCCATTTCTTCCTTCAGGGAATCTTTCATAATGTGCTAGAATAATGTGCTATATATAATATGCTAGGTTTTTGTTTTAAGCTTTATATGCATTATTTCATTTAGTCTTCACACAATTTCATGTGATAGGTTTACTGTTATGCTAATTTCACAGATGAGGAAACTGAGATTATATGGTTAACTAAAATGCCCCAGGTCATAGGTATTGAATTGCAGCATGCTTCAAACTCAAGTAGTCTGACTCCAGAGCAGCTGCACTTACCTTATTAAAATATTCTACCTTAAAAATACAGTATTTAATGCTTCTGAGCACCATGCTTGGTATGAGATGCCTGAAAGAATCAAGGATGTCTTAGAATCGACATACTGAAATATTTTTAGGACTATGTTGCATCTTAGCAATCATCTGATGCCGTTTGGAAATAGTGTAACAAGCATCTGTCTAAAAGGGAAAAAAATATGTAGTTTACAATAATTTGACCATGAAGTATCTTCTTTTTCTGTTTCTCTCATTGCTACCTAAAAGTTTGATCCTTTTCATTCTTCTGATTTAGATGAATATATTCTCTTAGTTCATAAGCTGGGCTTCCCTGGCGGCTTATACAGTAGTAAAGAATCCTCCTGCTGTACAGGAGACCTGGGTTCAGTCCCTGCATCAGGAAGATTCCCCTGGAGAAGGGCATGGCAACCCACTCCAGTATCCTTGCCTGGAGAATCCAATGGACAGGGAAGCCTGGTGGACTACAGTCCATGGGGTCACAAAGAGTCGGACACAACTGAGTGACTGGGCATGCTTATAATTCTCTTATTAGTAGTGTCAACGAGCTTGTAATACCTGAAAGAATTTTAAAATATGCATAATTTTCAAAAGGAAAAAAATATGGTGGAGAAGAAACGGGATTCCATCTTCTTTTTAGTAAATGCAAATTTACCAAAGACATTTTACGTTTCCAGGTGTAGGGACTGGTTTCCATGTATAAATTGTGTCTTTACACACTACTTAGTCACCTCTATTTTTTCTAAGACTTTGTCTTGCTTAATGCAGCAAAATATCTCTCTGCTTTCATGTCACACTCACATGTCTTGCATTCACTTTTCTTGATTCTGTTTTGAAAGCAAGCAAGCATCTCTCTCTATTATAAACCATTAAATGATAATTTAGTCAGTATGCTTTTTACCTGTGTAATTTCAAGTTAATTGGATGGCTGCATGTTTGTTCAAAGTAATTGTGCTTTCTCTTTCCTTTAGTCAATCTTCAGGTTAAAAATGAATAAATAAAAGGACATATTTGTGGGAGAGGAGCTGTCCTCTGAAGAGTGGTGGGCTAATTTCAGGGGCAGCTGTGGTCCGCGTGGGATGCCATATCTAGTCTGGCCATGCTTTTGCCAAGGCGTGCACTATTTGTGCCAATTCACTGCCTCTAATGCTCTCAGTGCTTGTCAGATGCAACAATGTGTTTCTCAGCTAAGCAATAACCTGGTTGAGACCAGGTCAGAGTTTCGGATGTACCAAAACATAGCTAGATATTGAGAACCCTGACGTTTGTATTTCTTTGACCAACTTCAATTTGATGGTCAACCCAATTGTCCACTGGCTGGCTAAGACAGAAATTCTGAGTGATTGTTACATTTCTTTAAGAAAGAAAAAGCATAGCACTGTGTGGTTTAATTGACCTGTTTGCCAGGAGACATTCAGAATTATAAGAATCAGAGACACTTTTCTCCTGAGCACTAGAACAAGCAAGCTTTCTTCTCATCCAGAGATATTTAAAATTTGCTGGGTTTCTCCGGTATCTCAATTGGCTGAGATAATAGCTATTTGGTGTTAAACCAGATTAGTTTAATTTAATTTGACATTCGTATTATAAATCATTGCTGAAAGTTGAAGAAAGCAAATGTGAACTGTTGAGCACGAAAGTCACTAAGACTGACAAACCTGTTTCAAATGCTAGCAAAAGTTAATCTCTGAGGCAGATGACACCAAGATTAACCCCAGCTGTTATTAATGCACACAAACACATACACAAATAATGAAATAGGTTTAATGATGGTAAGTGGTGTCTCCATCAAAAATCTGCTGTGTCTGGAAATAAATGAGTATTTATCATTTCTTGAATTCTGCTCTGGCCAGTGGCCATTGGAGAATTCACATCAAAATTATAAGAGATGGGAGGTGGGACTTGCTTCCAATTGATCTGAATAATGAGAGCAAGCTTAAAAGCTGTCCCCCGGCCCCACTTTTAAGGTTCGCTGTTGTCTACTTTCAAGGGTAAAAGAAAGCATTCAAGCAAATAACAGGAAGCCAGTCAACGGCTAACAGAAAATCTTGCTTGATTTGACTCCTTGACAGCATTGCATTACCATCTACAGAATGTGGAGGTCTCCCCTGCCAAACCCTGAAATGTATAAAATGGAAATGAGAAGGGAAATGAATGCCTTTGCCACACCTCTGTTCTGTCTTAAGAAATATCCTCAGCGCTTCTGCTTGCAGTCTTACGGTGACCACATTCAACAGGGCACACGCCATGGAGAGTCAAGCCTGAATGTGCGCTGGCTTGACCCATCTCTTGACCCATCTCTTAGTAAATGAAACACCTGCACGAACGATATCTATGGCTTTTCAAACCCAAAGTCACTTGCTCCTTAATCATGTTGCCTTCTTGGGAATTTTAAACCGGCTTTCTGCAAAATGCCATCAAGTATACTGTTAGCAGAGTCAGCAGAATGCATAGGTTAAAAAAAATCTATTCTGGTGATATGCTTCCAAAACACAGTGATAGGACAGATATTCTGAGAGGGGAAAAATGGAAGAAATAAAATTTGGAACTGGTCTAAAACAAGTTCCAAACACAGCAGGACAAATTCTATTAGGTTTTGAAGGCTTGGAAATGACCTTCTGTGGCTCAGTTTTTTGTGTTCTGTTCTTTGGGCCCTGCAGAGTCACTCTTGGGGGACTCCCTGTCTTGGAAACATATCACTCCACTCTGTGTTTCCATCAGCACATGGAGCTCCACCTGCATTTATGTATCTATGTTTACATTTCCCATTACTTATAAAGACACTAGTGGTTGGATTAAGGCCCACCCAAATCCATCATGACTCTTCTTCACGTGGTTCTGTCTGCAAAGGCCCTATTTCCAAACGTGGTCATATTCATAGGTATCAGGAATCGGGGCTTCCACATATCTTTGCGGGGAACACAATTCAACCTACAAGAGACAAACACAGAGGAAAGATGAGAATAGTGATATAATATGCAGGCAAAGAAAACATGTTGCAAAAAATACATGTCAAATTTTTCTGCTACTCTCATAGATGGCAGTAAACTTAATTATCAACATAAAAAGGGAAGTTTGGTCATTTGCACAATCCATAGTGTCCATAAGATTAAGAAGAAAAAAAAATAGTGCTATAGAAAGCATAAGTATTGCTAACACCAAGACCAGAAAGAAATAAATATCTAATTAAAGAATGTATAAGATTACAGACATATCTTGGTTTATTGTGCTTTACTTTATTGCTCTCCAGACATATTGCATTTTTTTTATATAAATGGAAGGTATGCAGCAGCCCAGCATTGAGTAAGTCTATTGACACTATTTTTTCCAAAAGGGGTTGCTCACTTTTGTGTCTCTGTGCCACATTTTCTTTTTTTTTGTATATATAACCTCTGGCCATCTTCCTCAGATACTCAAGTCCTACTTTCCCCTGTAAGTGACTACTTTTTTTAAGCTGACTATATAACCTTACAAAATTTTCTTTTCTTTTTTTTAATTTTTAATTTTTATTTATTTTTTATTGTAACAAATTCAATAAGACTTTTTACTTTACAATATTGTGTTGGTTTTGCCATACATTGACATGAATCCACCATGGGTGTACATGTGTTCCCCTTCTAGAAGCTCCCTCCTGATTCCATCCCTCTGGGTCTTCCTGGTGCACCAGCCCCAAACACCCTGTATCATGCATCGGACCTGGGCTGGCGATTCATTTTGCATATGATAATTTACATGCTTCAGTGCCGTTCTCCCATATCATCCCGTCCTCGCCCTCTCCCATAGAGTCCAAAAGACTGTTCTATACATCTGTGTCTCTTTTACTGTCTCGCATACAGGGGTATCGTTACCATCTTTCTAAATTCCATATATATGCGTTAGTATACTGTATTGTTGTTTTTCCTCCTGGCTTACTTCACTCTGTACAATAGGCTCCAGTTTCATCCACATCATTAGAACTGATTCAAATATATTCTTTTTAATGGCTGAGTAATATTCCATTGTGTATATGTACCACAGCTTCCTTATCCATTCGTCTGCTGATGGACATCTAGGTTGCTTCCATGTCCTGGCAATTGTAAACAGTGCTATGATGAACATTGGGGTACATGTGTCTCTTTCAATTCTGGTATCCTTGGTGTGTATACCCAGCAGTGGGATTGCTGGGTCATATGGCAGGTCTATTTCTAGTTTTTTAAGGAATCTCCACACTGTTCTCCATAGTGGCTATACTAGTTTGCATTCCCACCAATAGTGTAAGAGGGTTCCCTTTTCTCCACATCCTCTCTGGCATTTATTGCTTATACACTTTTGGATGGCAGCCATTCTGACTGGTGTGAAATGGTACCTCATTGTGGTTTTGATTTGCATTTCTCTGATAATGAGTGATGTTGAGCATCTTTTCATGTGTTTGTTAGCCATTTGTATGTCTTCTTTGGAGAAATGTCTGTTTAGTTCTTTGGCCCACTTTTTGATTGGGTCATTTACTTTTCTGGAATTGAATTGCATGAGCTGCTTGTATATTTTTGAGATTGTCTGTTGCTTCATTTGCTATTATTTTCTCCCATTCTGAAGGCTGTCTTTTCTCCTTGCTTATAGTTTCCTTTGTTGTGCAGAAGCTTTTAATTTTAATTAGGTTCCATTTGTTTATTTGTGTTTTATTTCTAATATTTTGGGAAGTGGGTCATAGGGGATCCTGCTTTGGTTTATGTTGGAGAGTGTTTTGCTTATGTTTTCCTCTAGGAGTTTTATAGTTTTCTATAGTTTCTATAGTTTTATAGTTTATGTTTAAATCTTTAATCTATTTTGAGTTTATTTTTGTGTATGGTGTTAGAAAGTGTTCTAATTTCATCCTTTTACAAGTGGTTGGCCAGTTTTCCCAGCACCACTTGTTAAAGAGATTGTCTTTTCCCCATTGTATATTCTAGCCTCCTTTGTCAAAGATAAGGTGTCCATAGGTGCATAGATTTATCTCTGGGCTTTCTATTTTGTTCCATTGATCTATGTTTCTGTCTTTGTGCCAGTACCATACTGTCTAGATGACTGTGGCTTTGTAGTATAGTCTGAAGTTAGGCAGGTTTATTCCTGCAGTTCCATTCTTTTTTCTCAAGATTGCTTTCCCTATTCAAGGTTTTTTGTATTTCCATACAAATTGTGAAATTATTTGTTCTAGTTCTCTGAAAGAGACTGCTGGTAGCTTGATAGGAATTGCGTTAAATCTATAGATTGCTTTGGGTAGTATATTCATTTTCACTATATTGATTCTTCTGATCCATGAACATGGTATATTTCTCCATCTGTTCATATCCTCTTTGATTTCTTTCTTCAGTGTTTTATAGTTTTCTATATGTAGGTATTTTGTTTCTTTAGGTAGATATATTCCTAATTATTTCATTATTTTCATTTCAAACGTAAATGGAATTGTTTCCTTAATTTCTCTTTCTGTTTTCTCATTGTTAATGTGTAGGAATGCAAGGGATTTCTGTATGTTGATTTTATATCCTGCAACTTTACTATATTCATTGATTAGTTCTATTAATTTTCTGGTGGAGTCTTTAGGGTTTTCTATGTAGAGGATCATGTTGTCTGCAAACAGTGAGAGTTTTACTTTTTCTTTTTCAATCTAGATTCCTTTATTTCCTTTTCTGCTCTGATTGCTGTGTGTGCCACATTTTTTTAAGTCTCATAGTATTTGAGGCTTTTTCACTGTCATTATGTTTGTTACAGTGACCTCTTCTAGCTTTCCATCCAGTTGTGGATCATATAGCAGCCATGATTTTTTGTTTATTTTTTTAACTCTTAACCAGATGCAAAATTTCCCTCTATACTACTTAGGGGCCAGTCCATCATGTTCCTCCTGGCTTTTGCAGGAAATAAACTTAAAAATAATCCATAAGGCAGTATGCCTCAAATATCACAGTTTGTAATCTTTTTTTTTAATCTGAGTTTCTAGATCCTAGTCCAAAGCTCTAAACAGCTTGGTTTCTCTCCACACCTGATTTACATCAGATTAGACAAACTTTCAGCAGTTCCCTGGTTTTCAGAATTACAGCCTCATCTGGGTAAAAAGTGAATTGGACATTACTTGCCATGTCTTTTCCATCCTGCCCGACTGTCTGTCCTGCCTCTGCATCTGCTTCCCTGAATCCCTACCTCTGGTATGTCCAGCCTTGAGCCACTGTAACTTAGGCCTCAGTGTGTTCCCTAAGGCCAGCAATCCCTAACAAAGTCTTATTCTTTTTGAGATTTACATATGCACATGTACCAAAAAAATAGAAACCAACTTTAACAACTCACACCCTCATGATACTGTCTTAGGTGTTAGCCCTTTCTGCTGCATCCAGAGTAGGTGTTCCCAGGTGGTGATGGGGCTCTGATCAAGCATCTGTCCAGCTCTGTTCAGGAAACTCTGTGGTCTTGCTGGCCCCTCAGCACTTGCTACAGCTGCTTATTCTCTGAGGCTCTCTCATCGGAGTGTCTGCTAGGGGGTCCCTCATCTTAGCACTGTGCTGACTCCATCAGAGGGAATGTTCACAGTTCTCAACTACATTTCATAGTCCCTTGAATAGAGACAGTGTTTTGGAATTCCTAAATGCATCCAAGGAGGAGGGGATTTGAAGGTGAGGCAGTGGAAGACATTCTCTGTTTGAATCATTGTCCCACTAACTCCATCTACTAAAGTTGCTTCAGTCGTGTCCAACTCTATGCAACCCCAGACCATAGCCTACCAAGTTCCCCTGTCCATGGGATTCTCCAGGCAAATGGTACTGGAATGGATTGTCATGCCCTCCTACAGGAAAGGGGTATGCTGTAAGTTACTAAACTAATTCCACGTTACTAGATATCAATCTAGTGTTTTTTCTAAGTATGCCTGGCTATGGATGATGACTTAATGAGTAACTTTGCAAGCATATGTTTTCTTTATATGATTACTTGTTTCTGATCAAGTACCAAGTTTTTGATTATTGAGTCAAAGTATAAAATTGTATCCAATTAATTTGTCTCTGCAAGATACAAAGGTTACCCCTGTGCCTCTCCATTCTAAACTCAATGCCTGGTAATACTGCCTCTGAGTACTTTAATTAAGATAACTGATAAAAATATTTTTTATATAAAAGAAGTCATTACTTTTTTTCTACAAGAAAGTGACCTTTTGCTTTTTTCCCCCTGTTTACACAATATATTATAAAACAGCCTCAGAAGTTGAATGAGTTTAAACCCAGTAACCTGTAATATCTACAGTCATTTTTTCCAATAGTTTCAGGGTTCAAGTTAACTTATTGCCACATAATATGAATCAGAGTGCAAAGTGAAACAAGTTCTACATGTTGCTTTTTATGTAGAGAAGATCTTAAATGAGCATATTAGTGCTACCTGGGGTGCCGCATAACTTAAAATAGATAATACAATTCTAAAATGAGATTACCTCTATAATTTGTTCTATTTAATTTGTATCACTGTAGTATGTGTTACACCTGAATAATCAGGGGAAGTACTGATAAGTGCTGTGTCTATTTATCTGCGTGTGTTTTCAAATATATAGATGTCCTGGAAACTTGAAACATAACCTTTTGTGTCAACACTAGGGTTTCCTAGTACTTTTCAGAATGTATTTACTCTTAGCTGCATTATGCAAAAAACTATTGCTATATATATCTAAACTCATTAACAGGAAGACCGGTGTCACAGTGACCTCGATACTGCTATTTTGGAAATGTAGCTATTGATTTGTAATGTTTTGTGAAGAAAGAATTAGTCAAAACAGAAAGTTACTACAGCTACTGCATATGCTGTATATTTATATAACTGACTGACGCTCAATTAAGTTAAACCATGTAAAGGAAGTATCTCATGTCCAGTGAAATGAGTTCTAGGAAACTGAACTCTACAAAATTGAATTAACATCTGAGTTCTGCTATGGAAGACAAGACTTTGCCTCTCTCTGGACTTCAGTTTGGACATCTGCAATAAATAAAAAAGAGGCTCACAAGATATCTCCTAAGACCTGTTCAAAACTTGTAGTGCTGTCATGCTATGCAAAGGACATCAACAACAGCAAAGCTTTAGCATGAAAGGATTCAGTGACAATAACCAGTATATTAAGTTGTAATTATAATTACCAGCCAAATGTGCAATATACACAGACATTCCTTTATTTCCTTCTTTTTGTGTAGGCAGCATCAGGGGTAGCCAAATATTCATAGTATTAAAGTCTACATCATGCTGTTATACTTAGTGATCAACAAAATAGTGGATGTTGTTATTACACAGCCCAATCATTAAGTTCTGGGCCTCTAGGATTGTTTTCTCAAAACCATTCCCAAAAATAGAGCTTTATAGACCAAGAAGAAGAAGAAAAATGAAAAGCTGACTTCAAAATCAGAAGATCACATCATTTACTTTGCTCATTCTCTCATTATATTTCTGATTCTGCCTCCCTTATGAAGCCTTTTCTGATTTTTCCAACTCAGAGTTCTCCCTCTCTCACTCTCTTTCTTACTTCCTCTCTCCCTCCCTCCTTCTCTCTTTTTCTGTATCACTCTTCTATAATTCTACTTGTTTCATGCACCTTATAATTTCAAAGCACTTAGCTTTCCTCTTTTTAATTAGCACTGGGTAATTTTCCTAATATCTCCTACCAAATTTTAAATCCTTTTTGAGGGTACGATTTTCTTTTATCATCTGCATATTGCTCAAAATGCTTCCTATCTTAGCAGTAAGCATTATGTTACTTGTTGAATCAATACTAATAGAATGAATGAGCTCAACATTGTTATTTCCTATGAGAGTATTTATATGAGTGAGTGATGATACCAAGCTACCCCAATAGGTCTTAAGTGATCCAGTTACACAGGAGCCCAAAATACGATCCACATTTTTTTTATTTGATTCTCATGGACCATCTGAATGACATAAGCTGTATTTATGAAGTCATGGGAACCATGAAAACACTTGTACCAGTGCACAGAGGTGGTCCTGTGACATGCCTCTCTAAGAGATTACATTGTGTGCTTCTTTCAGATTATCCCCTTGCAAAATCACAAGTAGACTTACAGATCTACCAGGTGAAACAAGAGCATATGCCTGCATCCGCTGCTCTCACAGATGTGTTTACCCTAGACTGCGGGGTCTACCTTTCTTACTCATCACTACTCTGTAATGTCTGGATGTGCAGGAATCTTGGAGGTGACTTTTTGTGAAAAGCTTGAAAAAGACCTTTAAGACCACAGATAGCATACAGATAAAATCAGGGTCACAGTTTTCTAATCACAACACTTCTCCAGGGAATTTGCTATTCTTATACAAATCGTGAGTTCGATCCCTAGGTCAGGAAGATCCCATGGAGTAGAGCACAGCAAACCACTCCAGTATTCTTGCCTGGAGAATCCCTATGGACAGAAGAGCCTGGAGGGCTGCCGTCCATTGGTTCACAAAGAGTTGGACACGACTGAAATGACTTAGTACACGTGTATATAAGTCAACACAAATCAGTTATAGAACATTTTAAGTTGCTAAAATTAAACCTGCCTTTAGCTATAATGTTAGGCAAGATTTTATTAAGATATTTTGCATAAATAATTCAATGAAGTCATGACTTAAAATGCCCAGCCTGTGTTTTGCAGATAGAAGTCTATAATATGCCATGAAGAAGAAAACAATATTTTGCATCAAATATGAAATGTAATTTTCACAAATCTTTGAAAAAATGTCTTTACATAAATTAAAACATAATCTATAGAACATTTTAAGTGAGTCAGTTTATGGTCTTTATGGACTTTATAAGGTTTCATTTAAACTACTTTGGTAATATGTTGTTTTATGGTTAAGTTTCACTTTCAACAAGTCAAATGAAAGCAAAACTCTGACAAACATACCTGTCAAATTTTGCCCCAGACTGAAAATAGTGTACGTTTTTGGATTGTCCAAAACTTGTTTGGCCTGCTGTAGAGAACTTTCTGAGTTTTGAGCAGAGAAAATGTTACGAAGGTTACAGCCGTATGGTTCACATACTCATGGAATGATAAAACAAGGGACCTCACTTTGTATTTGTTGTCTAGGAGTTTGATGAATCTGTATTCTGCTGCTAAGCTAGATCAGACGGGGGAGTCTTATTGCTTCTGAATCTCTCTCTCTCTCATGCTAAGTGCAATTATCTGTATATGTTAGATAGTCCTGGTTAAATGAAAAAACATAATAAAGCTCAGATAATAGGAAAAGAAGTCGGAAACAGCTATAAATCATGGGCAACATCTCTGATACCTCACTTTATCTGCATCCACATAAACCTTCTCCACCATCAAAATTTAATGCCAGCTTACTTCCTTTACACATCTCTCCTGACCTCCTTTCTTGAAATTTCTACAAAGCTTATGCCCTTCAGACTGTACAACTTAGTAAAATTCAATGGGTATGATATTTCTTCTTCAGCTGCTTTGTCTTGCTCCACATTTGTGGGGATTATAAATTTCTTGAAGAGAGACAGTGTCTCTTTGCTTTGTGTAGTTTTCAAAGTGACTAGCACAGAATAGTACCCTATTAAATGTATAAATTCAAACTTCCTGAAAAGAAATCATGTTTTGGTAAAATGCACTCCTAATTATTAACTTTTTATTGGTAAAAATCCACGTACCCACAGGATATCTTATTTGCAGTAAATCTTAGGGGAATATTCGTGTGATTTTAATGACTACCTGAGGTCTATGTTACCTGAGATGCATCTTGACACAAATATACAGGGTGGGGAGAGAAAGGTAATTATAAGCTTCAGGTGTTTTGTGCGCCTTTTCTTGCATGCATCTGCTATTATCTCTACTTATCATTGACGTATCATTTTACATTCTGGCAGCAATGATTATTCCTAATTATATACAGGAAAATAAACTGTAATATGTGTTTAATGCAAACAGCCTATCGTTTGGGTAGTCATGTCAAATGGTTTATCATGTTTAAGACTAACAGTACCAGGTTGAGGGGAAGAAATCTACTAGGAAAAGACAACTTCCTCTTTTCTTAATCTTAATTTAAAATGTAATCTGAAGGTCAGAAAAAATGGCTTCAAGATACATGTTAGTGTTTTTACTGCAGATTAGCTTCTCCTTTTACATGAAGAATCCTTTTGGATTAGACAACATATCCACCCCTGCTTGCTTGGGTTTCCCTGCACGTAGCAGTATCCTCCCTTTACTTCTCATCTCCCATATGCGGCCACTTACCTCTTGTCCCTCGGTTAGAACAAGGCAAAAGAATCCAACATTTGTGCTGCAGCACAACCAGTTTCTAGCTGACAAGAAATGCTTAGCATTTTTGTTTTTTTTCCCCCAATTTCTCTGGTAAGGGTGATTATTCTGGTTTTACCCCAGCTTAACTCTGCCTTGCAAGTAAGAACTATTCCTTCAAATTAATCCAGTGAAATTAAGTACATTTAAAAATATATATATATATATTGTTTTTTAATCTGCAATCAATGTACTAGGAAGAATTATTTACCTTGAATAAGTGAGCAGGTAGCTATTTTAAAACAAGCTTGGATAGTATTGCTTCTTAGCCAAATGTCATAACTGTTAATAACTTTGGAAAGAAAAATCAAAGAGGGCACAAAACTCATGGTCACATCTATGGTCTCTCAAGATATTCCCAGACTTGTGCAAATCTACCTGTGATTACATGGCAGCTGCTCATTTGCAAAAGCCTATATATTTTGTGAGGAAATATTAGGGTTCCCTAATTGAGAAAGCAAGGGAATTCCAGAAAAATATCTACTTCTGCTTCATTGTTTGCAAACAAAGGTCTGTATAGTCAAAGTTACCATTTGTCCAGTAGTAATTATTATGGATGTGATAGTTGAACCATAAAGAAAACTAAGCACCGAAGAATTGATGCCTTTGAACTGTGGTGCTGGAGAAGAGCTTGAGTCCCTTGGACTGGAAAGAGATCAAACCATTCAGTTCTAAAGGAAATCAATACTGAATATTCATTGGAAGGACTGATGCAGAAGCTGAAGCTACAATACTTTGGCCACCTGATGTGAGGAGCCAGCTTGTTGGAAAAGACCCTGATGCTGGGAAAGATTGAAGGCAAAAGGAGAAGGGGTCAGCAGAAGATGATATAGTTAGGTAGCATCACTGACTCAATGGACATGAATATGAGCAAACTCCAGGGAATAGGAGAAGACAGGAGCCTAGCATGCTGCAGTCCATAGAGTCTCAGAGTCAGACATGGCTTAACAATTGAACAACAACAGTTAGGGTTCCAGTTAACAGCTACAACATTGTCAGCTGGAGAGATTCCTAGAAGGTCTGATGTTTTTCTGAATCTTTCAATGACTCCATTGTCAACTGCAGATCTCATTCATACCTCGCCAATACTTTGAACATCATAAAAGTCAAGCATTTAAAATATTAATGCTCTGTAGTAAAAAAGTAATAATAATGAGAATCTCATCTTACTAGAAACTATGATGTGTAGTGACCTATATCTGCAAAGGATTGTTTCTCTTCCACACCAAACTGGAAGAATGCCAAAGAAATATGCATAACTGAATAAATTATCTAGTATTTCAGGAGAATTGGTATACAGACAGAGGCTAATTGTAGAAGAACAGGTGAAGGAAAATCTGGTGTGTGTTAATAGAGAAAACACTAATCACAATATGGGCTTGACAGAGGAGAATCATGAACGCTGTCAGTAGGGTCTGATCATAAGTGAACATATTTCCAAGGAATAGAAGACATTGTACATCCCAAGAACAGAAGAGAAAAAAACAGACAATTATGTTCCAGTAACATGAAGTCGAGATCCTGATGCTTTAGAGTCCTGTTACTCCCCATGACCACTCATCTATTAATAAAATGCCAAAAATAGAGAAACAGAGACCACATTCTTCATCCCTATAAGTTGACACAGCTGTTCATCTTTAGTGAGATGAAGGTCATAGAAAACCCTGGTTTTATGAGCAAAAAGAGTCAAGAAATAAGCACTCTATTTGCCATTAGCCATTATGAATAAGGCAGCAAAATTAATTTATTTTAATGTTATACCCAAGAGGCACATGTTTTCCTTTCTATGCGATTATGAAAATACTGAATTCCCCCTGAGGAAAGAAGTCCTTTTTTTAGACTTCAAGAACAGACAACCCAATTTTCTCTGAGTTTGTTCTTTCTCCTTTGAGAGCATACTTAATTTGTTAATGCAGGAGTGCATTTGTCACCAATAAAATTCATCTTCACTCTATAAACAGACTGCCTGAAATTAGTCCTGATTGAGAGAAAGCTAGAGAGAGTGTATTTGGTTGTGTGTTATGAAAACATAATTCAATGGTTTAATTTGTAATAATTTTTTTTACCTCCAACCATTGCACAAGTAACAGAAAAAAATATACTGAAAGACTATGCTTTTATTCACCTTTTGGCTTTTATGATTATGAATCAAAAAAGCAAACTGTTTTCTTTAATAGGGGTTTCACTGATGTTAAACGGAGCCAAAGGCTGTCAGGGTGTATTGCTTTCAACACTGTTATTTATCAGCGAGTAGTAAAACTGTGGCTGTTTGTAAGGCACTATGTTAAGAGTTCGGAAAGAAATGAAAAATGAATGGGACAGGGCAGCTGCCCTCAAGTAATGTACAACCTACCAGGGACATCCACACTGACATCAATACTGCCTTACAAGGCACAAGGGAGGAAGAGTCATGAGTGCATTTGGTTAGACTGCAAGTAACGGAAATGTAAATTAAACTAGCTGAACGATAGGGAAATTTGCTGTAATGCAAAAGATGAAGTACAGAGTTGAGGAAGGCTGCAGGGGTTCAACTGTGTCACCCTGCATGCACTTCCCCCCATCTCTCTCAAACTGCCAATCACAGCTTTGGTTCATCCTAAGGCTGCTGGCTTTGCTGGAAAATGGCTGCCAGTTCCAGGCAGAGCAACAGGCTTCCTTTTCTCTCCAGCAGGAGAGAAAAACTGAGTTCTTTCTCCAAAACCCCTTTCTTAGCATTGCACTGGCTCATGTCCACACTCATGGCTGATAAGAGGGATGGGATTACCTTGAATGACTTAGACTAATCTCTAGGGTAGAAGAGAGGGTGGGGGAAGCAAGGACAATAGGAACCGAGGTATGGCAAAGGAATTAGACCTGAAGCAGATCCCCAAACTCTGTAGCTTCCTTGGGGTTTGGTGGGTTATCTTGAAGTTCAGAACTGCCAGCAGAATAGGCAAGAGGCAATACTTAGTATGGAGAAAATGTTTTCAAAGCCTCTGAGAGATGATTCATTATGCCTCTGTGACATTTCTAAATCTGGATAAGAGGAATACCTCAGTATTCTCCCAAAGTCAGATAATCATTCTAAAGTGGTTGCCAAGCAGTTTTTAAACTGATATTTCTAGCTCCTTCCAAAACAGTCTGTCACTAAACTCACCCACTCTACATAGGAGGGGAAGAAGTTGCAGTGATATTACTTTTTATAGAGACGTTAATTCTTCAGTTTTGTCAGCTTTTGAAGGGTAATACGAGGCTTTCAATCTTATTATACCTCTTGTCTGTGGGTGCCCTACCCTATTCTGAGTCCATACCTGGTCCTTTGCACTGAACTATAAGATTGCCTGTTTGTTTTTTTTAACCTTTAATGTTTACAATGTGCCACTTGCTGGTGTAAGCTCATTACAGGTGTTAGAAGCTCATTACAGGCAAAACTCATTTGATTTTCATAACAAGCCCTGAAATAGGAATTATAGTATTCTAACTTTACAGGTGAGACAACTGAGCCACAGAGAGACTGAGTAACTGACCCAAGATCACAGCAGTCAGCAGCAGAACTGGGAGTTAAACCTAGACATTCAAGGCCCAGAGTCTATATTCTGACCTAGCATACCACAGAATTATACATAAACTATCAACTTTCTTTACCAAATAAGAAGTAAAATTTCAGTGATTGATTCACATTTACCTCTGGTACTGTCAAAATGTCACCATTTTGAACTCTTTAGTCAGAAGATAGGACTGAAAGGAACTGATAGGACTGTGGCCAGTGAGTGAGGGATACCGTGGGGTACAAGCAACTTGAGAAGGGCTAAGCTGAAAACTTTAAACTTTATCTTAAGTGTGGTAAGTAATATTTTCAAAAGGGTAATCAGAAAACTTAGATAACAGCATTCAAATAAGCCAATAATGCAATACTGAGGAGAGAAGGGAATGGCACCCCACTCCAGTGTTCTTGCCTGGAGAATCCCAGGGACAGCGGAGCCTGGTGAGCTGCCGTCTACAGGGTCGCACAGAGTCGGACACGACTGAAGAGACTTAGCAGCAGCAGCAGCAGCAATAATGAGGAAGAGAGTATTGTTTCTGTGAAAAATTGGAGGAGAAAGGGAATAAACATTTGTTGAACACCCAGTGTACAAAGGGATAGTGCCTGATGCCTTGTGCATGATTCATCATTCAGCAAGAACTTTTCAAGGTTTCCCCCAATAGAGAGCTTGGAAAATTTAGGTAACCCGCCTATGGTCTCAGGAAAAACCTAGAATTTGAAATACATCTGATCTCAAAACCAATACCTTTTTTTACCCACCACCCATTAGGAAGCCCACAGAGCTTCTCCATGCCAAAGACCAAAAGAGAAAGGATTCCTTCCCACACACCATTATTCATCCTGTGACATGATAGCCTCTTTAAAGAAAAATAATAGTTGTATATAAGAAAAAACCATCACTCTGAGAAACTTCTCTCAGATCTTTTAATAACAGACATCAGTGAATAAAGACCTGAATGTATGAGCAAAAGAAAAAAAAAAAACAAATGAACAAAAAACAATGGCTAGCCAGCCAAGACAGAAACTTGATCATCACTGAACACTGAAAGTATCTTCTCTGCTTTCCTGAAAAAGGAGGAATTAAACACCACCCCCTACCCCAGGCACCATGTACCCAGGGAGCGCACAAAATTCCTTGGATCTTCCTTGAGTTTCTCAGGGCATCATTGTATATTCTTGCAAAGTACACCAGCCCTAAAGGATGTGAGGTGCATTTCTGTTTCTGACACGGTGACCCTGCACGCCTCGGCTTCTAGCTGGAGAGCAAGCTTAGGGAGAAGCTCAATACTCACGAGGGCTGAGTCTTTGTTTGTTATGTTCCCATGAATAACTTATAGCTGTGTGGCCTCATGAACAGTGGCCCTGACAGGGTTGACGTGACAGTCATACACCGAATTCTGATCCACCCTCCCAGGAGAAAACGGAGTATTTGCTTGGTTCATGTTTCGCCAAGAGAAGCTCTTCAACTATTTATAAGTTGAATAGAAATTTCCACTACTTCAGCTGACACAACGGCTCTACCTAGCAACTGATAGGAGAGATCCAACCAGAGCCTTGAGGAAGCCAGCTTTGGCAAAGGGCAGTCATGGTAGAGAAGGGGACCAGGTCGTCACCAAGGGAAGTTCCCTCCAGCAGATTCTGCTCCCCTCCTCCTCACTCAGTCTCCTGCGCCACCGCAACTAAGACCTCATGTCCACGGCTTGTCTAGACTGGACATCGCCACTAACATTTTGCAGACATTCCTATAGGTAGGTTCCTGTGCCTTATCAATGCTTATTGACGATGCACTGAAACTGATACTGATCAGTACCTCAGTGTCCTTCTTTTTCTGGAAGGAGGGCTGTCACCTCTAATTCAGCCCTATCCAATACAAAACAGATCCACTGAAGACCTTCAATATACTGGTTCTGGGATTTTAAAGATTAATAAAATTCACTCCTTTCCCTCCAAAGGCTTAAAACATTATAGAGAAACATACACACTGAAAGTATTGTCTGAGATAATTGTTCTGCCCCAGAAAAAACATGAGGAGCCAAGGAGGTCACTTAACCCAAGCTGGAGGATTACTTTATGAATAAAATGTGCAGACCCAGTGCTGTGTACATTCTTCACCTTGTGTAATCCTCACAACAGTCCTCCCCATAAATCTAGTCCTACTACTAAACTGATATTTCTGGTCAGGTTTCCCAGGCTCAGAGGTGTTAAGTGGTTTGGTCAATCTGACAAAGCAAGTGGCAGATATAAAATTTAAACAGCCCAGACTAACCACAAAGACCATGCACTTACTAATAAGATTGTATTGCCTCTCAACAGCAGTTTACAGAGTTTAATGTTCATGACTATATTAATTTATTGTTCAAGAAATATTTGCCAAATCTCTTGTATGTTCAAGGCACTGAAAGGAACAAACCAGCACTATGGTGTGGTTCTGGACCTCTGGTTCTTGGCTTTGAAGATCATCCTAGGTGAAGAGTTTTGAATGACAGCATTCAGTCAATCTGAATATTCTGGAAATATTTGCAGAGAATATGGAGTGATCTTTAGAAAAGAAAAAAGATCTCTGTCCTCCTGGAATTTATATTCTGGAATATAGGAAAATAAACATGTTGAAATATGTTGAGGATGGTAAGGGCTGTGAAGAAAAGTCAAATTGAGCAAGGGGCTGAGGGCACAGTGAGTGACTGAACGAAGATCTTGGCATTTTGAACCAGCTGTTCAGTGAAAGTTTCTTTGCTAATTGGAGGAGAAACCTGAATAAGGTAAAGAAACGTGTTATGTGATCATCTTTGTGAAGAATATGTATGGCTAGGCAGAAGCAACAGAAGCTGCAAGGGCTCAAAAAAAAAAAAAAAACAGAACAGATTTAGAAGGTGCCAGGAATGGCAACGGGCCAGATTGCAATGAGAGAGACTGGGAACACTAGGAGATAGGTGGGAGGTCAAAGGACAGGTTATCCAGGGCTTTGTCAACAGTGTACAAAGTTCCCATTTTCTTTGCAAGAGAAAGGAAAACCACTGGAGAACTCTGAATGAAAGCGGGGGTGTCATGCTCTGATTAAATTTTTAATCTCATTCTGGCCTCTCTGTGGAGAACTAATTATGGAGACAAATAAGTACAAACAGGAAGTCCAATTATCATATGAACCTAAATTTGAGAGGATAGTGGGTTAAACTACAGTGGAAACCATGAAGGTTGTCATATTGGGGTATATTTTTCATGGTAGTGCTGACAGACTAGATTAGATGCGGGCTGTGAGGAAAAAGAAGACGGAATGTGCTTAAATCACTGGGACAGTGCCTGGGACTGAGTTTGTTCTCAACATGCAGGGAATCTGCCTCCTTACCTAGGGGAGATAGGTCTCAGACTAACTGATCACACGCAGAGTCCATAAGAGGAGCCCAGCCGAAGTCTAACCTCATGGCCACCACCCAGCCATGAGCAGGTAGATGATATTCCACCTCAGTCGCTTTGATCAAATTGCTAAGGAGCTTCTCTTTGTCTTCAAATAAACCAATGTGAAGAATTACTAAAAGAAATTTGATTTTATCAAGTGTGAGGGAACTCCTTGGTGAAACTGTTACTACTGTAAGTAGAACACAGTTTTATTTATTGTACAACTCAAATATTGCTTTACAAGAGAAGTCTTCCATGGACCTCCTCCAACTAAGTTAGGTCACCTCGTTACAGCCTCTGAGCACTTCTGTATCTTTCTAGCATATCTCTTGTCAGCTTGAAATTCAGTGTATATACAGTCAATTAATATTTGCCCCTGCACAAACTACCATCCCACCCTTTTTAACTTTGAAGCATTTGCCTAGGGAAAAATACAGTAAGCATTCATATTTGTTGGAAAATGAATTAGCACTTCCATGTTCATTGCAACAGTATTCACAACAGCCAAGAAAAAGAAACAAAAAACTAAATATCTAGAAACAGATGAATGAATGAATGAGTAAAATGAATAGACATGCAATGAAATACTATCAAGCCTTTTTAAAAAAAGGAAAGTCTGTAGTAAGCAGCAACATGGATAAAACTTAAGAACATTATGTTGAGTGAAACAAGCTAGTCTCAAAAAGACAAATACTACTTGATTCCACTCATATGAGTCATCTAAAATAGTCAAATTCATAGAATCTAAGAGTGGAATAGTAGTTGCCAGGGGCTGGGAGGAAAAGGAAATGAAGAGTTAGTAATCAACAGGCATAAAGTTTCAGTTAAGAAAGATGAATAAACTTTGTACAACATTGTGCCTATGTTCAATAATAATGTGTTTTACACTGACAATTTTACTAAAAGTATAGGTATCATAGTAAATGATTTTATAACAATAACATAAATAATTATTAAAAATAATAAAAATGTATTTAAAATATATTAAATTTTTGAAACAGAGAGCAAATGACCTATGAAGAAAACTAAAATGAAATTTAATAATTATGAGCACTTAACTCAATTTTAAAAATTCTATTTATAATCACTAATTATTCTACTAGAATGTATAGAATTCATTTCAACAGAGCCAGAGCTGCCACAGAGAAAAGCTTCTTACAAACCATCTAGGACTTTAGGCTGTGATAAAAGTTTATGGCTTTGGTATCAGGGTATTTGAGATTGATTGGGTATTGATTCAGAGTAACTGGTCTCTATAGGTATACAAATGAAATGTGTCTCACCTAGATTACAGTCGTAGCCTCCCAACTGTTTCGTTGCTTCCATTCTGCCCTGTTAAAATTTTCAACACAGCAGCCAGATTGACTCTTTCAGAATACATCACCCTTTTATTCCCCTACCTGCATCTCTCTCAGAATAAATGCCAATATCCTTGATATGGTCTCCAACACCTGTATCCATCAGGGACATGGAAGGAAAACAAGTAGCAAAATTAAACTGGTAATAGAAGGGAGTTTAACAAAAGGACTACTTACAAAGCTGAGAGTGAGGTTTAAAAATCTCATTTATAGATACTGCACTACCCTGAGGCTAGCAGCGGTGGAGAGCTATCACCACCTCTTGTCCTAAGGGAGCAAGAGGAACCCAGGGGAGTAGCTTGGAGACAGCTGCCTGGCAGGAGCTGTGGCCTTTGGTAAAAGGGTTAAGTCACTGAGCAGCAACCCAGCAGGGAGGAAGCCAGGGGAATAAACGTCCTGTCCCTGGCATTCTCCAGCCCTTGCATCCTCTGTCTGGAACTCACACTGGCTGAGCCCCACTGGAAGGTGACAGGCCAAGGAGTCTGTTGATATAGTCCATACACGTCTACTTTCCAGGGCACAGAGCATGGCCGAGAAAAGAGGATACGGGCTCTGGAGAAGCAAAGGGGGAAGAGTTCAGCTAATGTCCTGTGTGATCTTCCCCTCGCCTGTTCTTTGCTCCTCCTGCTGCAGTCATTCTAACCACCTTTATCCTGACACTCTAGGCACTGTGCAACTTCAGAGTTTTTGTATTTGCTATTCCCTCGCTTGGAACACTTTTTCTCTATTATCTGCATAGCTCATCCTCTCACTTACTTCAGGCTAAAATGCTAGCTGCTCCATGCTACATACCTAAAAACCTATTTAAGATTACAAATCACCTCCCCCAATATCCTAATCTCCTTAACTCTCTTCTGCCTTTTCTTTTTCCTGTAATATTTATCACATATTATATCATATATGATCTAGGTTTGCATACTTCATTATGTAATTTTTGTTTCATCCTTTGTTGTCAGCCTTCCTTGCTAGAATATAGGCTCCAAGGAAATGATCTTCATTGTATTTTTTTTTTTGGTTGATATATTCTAATGCCTAGAAATACTACAAAACAAAACAAATAGAGGGAAATAATCATCTTAAGTGCAGTTTTCAAATACTCTCACAAATAGCATGTTGAATTTGGTATATAAAGACAGGTAGAAGTAAATAGCTATATTAAAATCAAACAATACTGCTCCCTTTTCTACCCTCAAGAGATAGATTAAGGTTAAATCTCGACCTTGATTGAGATTAAGTCTGAACAACTGTTGAATGAATTTTTGTCCCTCTATAGATGGCTGCGCATAAAACTCTTCCTGAGTGGAAGCTCATTCTTTTACATTTCATTAAACTAATTCAAGAAAGGATGGCAAGCCAAAGACTATATTCTCTTGGGTCTGACCTCTTTCAGTGAAGGTGGGTGGAACCATATGAAACTCTGGTTATACTCTTTGAAAATACTAAGAATCATCAGAAAAGAATACAGTGAGGTCACTGTCCAGGAGGCGCTTAATTGCGCTGAAGGACAAATAAAATCACTCGTGTAGTATATAAGTGGATATCTTGGTAATCTCTCAAAGAAACCTGTAGATCTGTGAAGTAACAAGAGTTCTACAGAGCATAGAGATAAGTACAGCGCTATCACTTTGAAGACAAGGAGACTGAGGTTCTCAAGTCCACTGTCTTGGTCACAATCAGAGCGCGCAGCAAGCAAGCGGTTGGGGTGAGATGTAGAAACCAGGTCCCCGCTCCTCGGACCAGAGCTCTTCCTATCGTATGATTCGAAAACTTTAAAAATCAAGAGACCAAAAGCCCTTGCAGTGATTCTATTTGAGCATGTCTTCAATCTATACTAAACCAGCATGAAAAGATTTAGAACCAAAATAAAATGTTTATCCCCATAAGTGTATGAAGATAGGAACATTCCACCAAATATATATGATTAAACAATAATTATTTTTTAAATTCCTTTATAAGGACACTTATGTGCCTAACAAACATATGCAGGTAATAAAGCTGAATATAGCAAACTTACAGTTAGGGAAAGTACTTTTTATTCAGGCTTTTGACAAATTTAAAACAGGATAGGAGTGGGTAATGATCTCATCTTCCCCATCAGATCTTCCCCCACAAAGCAGGGGACTCTGAAACTATGCAGATGTACAAATCCTCTAGAGTTCTGAAAATGAAGGCATAATTTTATAGTGTCATCAGTAGCCGTAAAAGCTTTGCCGGTAGTATTTATGTGCATCATGGTAGCATTTTCAAATGTTAGTTCAGACTCTAATAAGAAATTATAAGTAGGTCTTGTTTAAAAGCAGAGAATTGGTCTTCTTGAGCTATCTACTTTATTTGCAAGCCAAAGGAAAACATTTCTCTTTAAAGACAATATCACAACATTCCATTTAAAGTCACCTGAAATGAGAAAAGAAAAATCTAACTAGGGAGTCATCACCCTCATAAGAGGAAGGAACTTCCTTTAAACTCCCCATTAAAGGAATATTTTTAAAGCAGGTTAGGTATATCCTTGAAACAAGAAAGTCTCTTCAGATGTCTGGTTTTTGTACCCTCCAGGCTATTGTGCCATTTAGCTTGTTTTATCCAATTCACAGAGGTCATGGCTTCCGAGAGGAGATGTGGTTAGATAAAGGGTTGCTTCTGTATGTCTTTGCCTTCCTACATTTCCACCTCAGGCAGTTCTTTTACAAGCTCACTCCTTGGATAAAAATCTACAGAATCAACCCAGAAAATATAAGATGGCTTGAAATTAAGTGTGTCCTTTTTTTCTTTTCTTCTGACCTCATACAGTGGTTTTATGTGTATGCAAACATCAAGAACTATGACGTGGCTCATCAAGGTCAGATAATGTAATCTGAGTTGCTAGGTAGGCAAGAGAGTCACAAGAAGAGGAACAGGTGTTTCCGACATGTGCGCAGAGGATCTGGGAAAGCTGGCATTTCACTTGATATGCTGTCAATAGGCAGAGAAACTGAAGACCAGATACTGACCTATAGAAACCCCTAGAAATTAGAATTTCTTTTCTGCTTTTAGAGAATTAGCCCAGTAGAGTCCTTCCTACACAGGGGGGGAAAATATATAGATCTAAATATTTAACTGTGCCTTGACCAACTGTGAAATAAATGTATTTATTTGAAGATTCATTTTCCTGTCACTTCGACTTATGTTATGAGGCCCAGGGCTTTGAAGTATGAGCCATAGGAGTCCTTGAATTTGGAATGCCTTAAGCTTCTATGGAAAACTTGAATCATTCTTTGAAAAGGAGTTTTATTTGATATAATCAATATTTTGTAAACATTTATGGAAATAAGCATTATATAATGTAAATAGCAGCACCAGAGCTAAAGTAACAAATGTTGACAGTCGATGGGAAAAGTAAATGCAATTTACTAACTAAGCTATGACAATTAAGATGTAATTTCCATGCAGAGATAATAATGTCAGTATTGTTCATTATTATATTTCTAATGCCTAGAACAATGTTTGGCCCATTTTAAAGGCTCAATAAATAATGTTTATAAAATAACTGAATAGTATAATAGATGAATAAACAGTCTTCCAAATCCAAATAAAGTATCCCCAGAAAACAGAAGACCAATTTGCCAGAAGGCAGTTCTAGAGAGATGAAACTCTCCTTTAGGAACAAATATTTCCCTTCACTCTTAATATGCTTTCACCAAGGAACCACATAGACCATAATTAGTTCTCCTGAATTGCCACGCTCACAGGGATAGTAATTTCTAACTGATTACAAGTTAATAAATTGTCTTTCTGACATAGATTAGTTCCATATCCCATAAGTTGTAGGTTGTATGAACAGGTCTTCCTAGAGTTTCCTCAGAAGGCTTACCATGTAAAGAAATTTCACAGTTTCTGGCCACAACCTGTAAGCCCTGAAGTAAGGAGCCAGCCCACAGTACAACATCATGAAAAGATGTAACTTGTGCCTTGTGGACACTGCTTTCACCAGAAATAGGAGATTTGTCATAATTTCAGTGTCCTGATACATTTAGGAAACTTTAGCCAACTCTTATTTTCCTAAATTTTCACCAAAGACTCAATGACTATATATTTGATCATCAGTAATACCTGGTAAAGCATGAATTTTGTGTCATCACTACCTCTTTCCTTGAAGTTGACATTGTCCTAGGGAAGAAAATTGGAAGAACGTTTTTTTTTTAATCTGAAGTCCCTGTTGAAATCCACCCTAATTGTATGCATGCAAGCATTTATTCTTTCATTCAAGTGATGTATTTGATGGCCTGTCGACAGCCTATGGACACTTAGCTTCAGTTGTAATATTAAGCATACTGAGGTGAGAATGTTGCTTAGTAATAGTTTGTTTGATAAATTCTAGCTAACTGTATTAGTTTTCTAGGGCTGCCACAACAAAATACCACAGACATGGTGATTTAAGCAATGGAAATTTTTTGTCTCACAGCCCTGGAGGCTGGAAGTCCAAGATCAAGGTGCCAGTAGGGCTGGTTTCCCCTGAGTCTCTCTTTCTGGCTTGCAGATGGCCGCCCTCTTGCTGCCTCTTCATGTCGCCATCCCTCTATCCATGTGCATCCGTTGTGTCTCCTTTATGTCCAAGTTTCTTCTTGTAAATTCACTAGTAAAATTGCATTAGAGCCTACTCAGCTTCATTTTAATGTAATCACCCCTTTTAAAGCTCTGTCTCCAAATACAGTCACTTTCTGAGGTATCGGGGTTAGGACCGTAGGGTATGAGTTGTGGGGGGAACACAATTCAGCTCATGACACTAACCCAATGTTGTATTAACACAGAATGATATAAAGTTTTTATTAGAAATGTCAGCACAGAGAAACAGTAATAGAGGTACAGAGCAGAGCCATATCTGTGTGAATTAGGTAGGAGAGAGAGTAGAAATTATTGAAGGCAGACGTGGTGGGTTGAAAGACTGGTGTTGGAAGAAAGTGATCAGTAAAGACAAAGTTGGCTCTACCTTGAATACCAGAGGTCCCTAAAGAAACACTGGATCAGCAAATGTAGATATGTTTTCACCTTTGTCTTTTATAAAGTAGACCATTTCCCACACACAGATGTATTTACCACAAAATGTATGAAGTTCAACTTCAGTGCCCCTCAAGGCTCTTTCCAAGGCCATGGATATAATTTTATATTCATAGCTTTGCATTTTCTTTAAGAGGATCTTGGGCTCTAAGTAATCTGGATCTGTTCCTTATTGCAAGTATTAATACTTTCAGCCACTTTCAGAGGGAGAGGTTTGGGACATTTGTTGAGTTAAACCCTTAGAAATGGGTGTTTACTTGGAACAAATATAACTCATAAAGTATAACTGTTGAGTAATAGTCTTTCAATAATCTTTCAAACTGCAATAACAGTTACTATAATCAACATTCTTGGGAATTTGAATCTTCAACTTACTTTTAGATCATAGATACTGAGAAATCTCTGGTCCTGTACTAGTCTGTCTCTCTGTCTCTGACTCTCTCTCTCTCACACACACATATACACACACACCATACACACATTTATATTTGGGCCAGCAATCCAAATTGGGCAACTAAACTGTATAATCGAATTTAAATTGTGTATGTTTAATAACTGTAGTGAAAAATATACTTTTGAAGTCTTTCCATTTTCCTTTCATGGGAAAGCATCCTTCTCACATATCTCCTCATACAGTTGCATTAACAATTCCCTCTAAGTTCCCTAGCTGTGCACATATCAAAACCCAGCCAGTGTCACATTTCCTTACTTTGACATTAACCACAAAACAATTTCTTTATTTCCTGTGGGAAAAAAAAAATAATAATAAACATCTTAAGTGATTCAAAATTCTACTGCCCAGTGTACATTTCCGGAGCCATTATATGTGGTAAGAACCGTTTTGGTACTGTTCCCTTTAGAAGATATTCTACATTTCCTTTTTGAGTTTTGCATGTAGCTCTTCCTAGCAACAGCCTTGGAACTGAAGACAGAAAGGTAGCTTTTGGTTGGAAAGCAAAAGAAAAAGTGAGATGAGATCCGTGAAGCAAGACAGTTCAATTTGCCTAACAAAGCAGAATTCCCGAACTGAGTTACTCTTAAAGCACTGTAATCAGCCGAGCTTCTTAAAACGCCTGGGTTATATCTAGCCCCACTCACACTATGGTAATTATCAGCTGCCACCACACAGAAGTGCAGCATTCCCTGCTACTTTTTTTTTCCCCAAAAATGTCAGCTTGTAATCTGAAGGAAAATTACAAACCCTACTTTTTTTAGGAATGTTTAAAATAAACCCACAAAAGCACCAAGTCTGTTACAATTACCATCCTGCTTTAAGGGAGAAATAACCCAGGTGGTGTTTTATCTCTGCAGCATCTATTTCTAAAGTTTAGCCACAATGAAAGGAGCAATAGTGCCTTATATAATAGACCAATGCCAGTTTTTGGATGAAGCCAAAACTTCTTAAAGAAGCTTTGAGGCTTTATTCTAGGTAAACATAAACAACCTTAAGGATCATCACACTTGTGTTTCTTTAATAAAATATCACAGTACAAAAATTTGTAGTATCAGTCATCATTTGTGTGATGCTGATAGTAATGTGTAGAGGTTTGCTCTTTCTTATTTAATAGTAACACAAAACTTATACCAAGTGGAATGTTTTATACTAATAGCAGCATTTCCAATTAAATTGTCAATACAAATCGCTCTAACATGCCATTATTCCTTATTTTAACTACTTTTACACCATACACCTTAGAGCCTTTGTATCATTCAACTTGTAAAAGAAAAATGAAATATCAGTCAAAACATAATGGGCAGAGAAAACTCTTTAGCATAACAAAATACACATGAGTTCAAGGCACCTGAGGTTTACAAGGAGCATCTGCTCAGAATACCAAAAATCCTCTAAATGATAGGAGCAAGTCACTCAGAAATCCATAAATTCACCTTTGTTCATATAGGTGGAGCTAGGGCTAGATGAGCAGGCCAAGGACTAGAAGGCAGATGATCAGGTTGGGGTCCTGGCCCAGCCATAAACAGTCTAGATGATGTCAAGCAAATCTCTAGGCTCAGTTTCCAGAACTGAGGCTCCCTAAGGCCTCTTCTGACTCCAACTTTATACAACAACAAGTTCCATAAAAGATGAAGAAAAACTAGGTCACTTCATGAATTCAATGCAATTCAGGACCCGATTTCCAATAATAGCTTCCTCCTCTCCCTTATAAAATATACCTCATCCCTGTATTTGTCCTGTTTATACATCCAAAAAGGAGAAAGAGTTTGAAAGAAAGAGGTGAATTCATGTATTCCAGCTGTACTTCTCTGACCTTGGACAATGTACTTAACTTCTAAAATTCCAGTTTCTTCATTTTTTGAAAGCAGGATGACATTTCTATCTTTGTGTGTGTGTGTGTGTGTGTGTGTGTGTGTGTGTGTGTGTGTTTGTGTGTGTTAGTTGCTTTGTCATATCTGATTCTTTGCTACCCCATGGAGTGTAGCCCTCAAGGCTCCTCTGTCCAGGGGATGCTCCAGCCATGAATACTGGAGTGGATCGCCCCTTCTCCAGGGGATCTTCCTGACTCAGGAATCCAACCTGAGTCTCCTACATTGCAGGAAGATTCTTTACCATCTGAGCTACGAGGAAAGGGGATGATAATTATAGTTAGTATTCCTAATTCATCATTCATCATTCCTTCAATCTAGTAGCATTCAATAACTTGTAGTTATCATATGTGTGTGTGTGTATATACACACACACACCCATACACATTCATTCACATGTAATACACACTCTATCAGCATTGGAAAATATCTCCTTCAACTCTAACCAGAGATGGGACTCAAAAATTCTCATGTCATTAAATCAAATGTTGTGGTTCCATTCATAATGGTATGATCAGATTGATGCTGTAGCATGCCAGTGTAACATTACAGTTATTCTGTTCATTACCACTACAAAACGCCCAGCATGAACATTGTCTGTCTAGCCAAGGTGTCCTCTCTGTCAGGTAGAATGACCCTCGAGGTCTAGACTGCCATTCCATAGCCAGTTTCAATAATTTAGAAATGGAATTACATCATTTTTCTACAGTAAATCAGAATAGAACCTGGTTCAGTGCAGATGAGAATGCATCTGATTCCATTTCATCTCATTAGCTCACCCAGCTTGTTTGATCTAGCCAAATATAGACCAAAGCCTGAAGAAACCTACATACTTCATATATAGATCCTGGCCTAGGTCTCTGAAAATTCTAAGAAAGTTTTCTTACCTTTGCTACTCCCTCAGCCCAAATGATCTATTACCTTGCTCTTTAATTTTGCCTCCCAACTTCTCTTCAGAGCAGTCTGTGCTCACAGCTTTTAGTCTTGTCTCCCCCATACAACTTTTCTAAAGTTGTCCTTGTGATGATCATCAGTGATCTATGGCCAAACCCCAAAATCCTTCTCAGCTGCCATTTACTTCAAGCTTTCCCAGGAAATTGTAACCAGGGTCATCTAGAATCGTTGTCCTCCACAGCTACATTAACCCTGCATACTCATGGTTCTTCTTTCTGACCTCAGAAAATTTTCCTCTTACCACCGCCCCCCCCACACACCAAACTTAGGGGGCTCCTAAACTTTCCTTATTCTTCTATGATCCTTCAAAAGTAATTTTCTATATCCCAGGAGTTTTAACTATAATTGCATGCAAGGCACTCCCAAATTCTAAATCTCCAGCACGATCCACTCTCTGAAAGCCTCCACCTGGAATCTCAACATGGGTCCAATTGTAACTCATTATCCCCCTCATGAACCTGTTTCTAATACTATGGCCCCCAGGTTCTTTCAGAATCACCCCCACCTTTGTGATCATCCATGATCCAAATCTCTGCATCCACCTGCTCACTTTCAAATTAGTTATTCTATGTCCATTCTATGTACCTTTATAATATGTGTTTCTACCTCTTTCTTCCCACTAAAATAGATGCCTTATTTCATGGCATGTGTAAAACAAATTTTAAAGAGGACCAAGTCCCCAGTTCTAGGTGCTTTCCACTTGAAGCTTTCTGACATATTAATCCTAGATTAAATACAGAAGACATCTCTGATCATTTTCATCTCCTGCTCAAACACCTTTTGTAACACCATTTCTTTTAGATTAAACACTAATCACTAGAGTAGATGATATGTATTAAACTTTTGTTTAATAGGTCCTAGGTAATATGCCAAATGCTATCCACCAATTATCTCACTGTTATCATAGATGTGATTTTACAGTTATTTGTGTGATTATATTGATAAAATATCTCTCCAACCAGACCATAAGCTCCATGAGGACAAGGACTTGAAAAACAGGCACTCAAGGGCTGTCTACTAATTGATGAATGAATGAGTGAGTGAATGAATGAATCCCTCTTTGACCATCAAAGCCAACAAAATACTCTTTTTTCTCTTTGAAATGACATACCAATTTCTTATGTTCTTTAGCATAATATATATTGTAATTACTATTCCTGTATTAAATTTGATTAATGGCAACAAATAAGTTCTAGTTGGGTGACTTCAGTTCCTACTAAGGAACTGTGCAGGAATAGTTGAGGATCAACACAAACAAACCTGGCAAAATTTGACAATAGAAATATTGATACTATGCAGTGGCACAGGAAAAGTAACAATACAAATACTTTGCCTCCATATATATATCTAATATTTAATATTTTGTGGAAATCTTTCTCCTGATGCCCTCCCTCAAGAAATTTAAGCAGTTCTGAAGTAATAAGCTTAACCTTCAATCCAAGCATATGACCAGGTTACAACAACCAGCCCATTCATTGTCTGGATTAATTTATCTCATCTTCCTGACTGGCAAGATTTCCCATCCTCTGTCCCCTCCCCTCTGCATCTCTCAAATTCTAGTTCTTTTTCTTTGACCAAAACTGAATAATAAGTGTTCTCCCTTGCCAGAACCTGGAAGAAAGCTTGTTCAACCAAACACTTATTCAATAGAGCAAGATAGGTCCCAATATGAATCAGACGTGAATCTTGGCTTCAAACTGCTTACAGATTGAAGACAATAAAGCTAGTGCTTAGGTAACTATAATTCCAAAAGAATGGTATAGGTGACATAAGTTATGGACAGCTAAACTGTGATGGAAATTCAAGGCAGGAATGTAGAAAGTTGAGAGACTCCCAAAAGACTTTACAGAGAATTTGTATATGATGCAGTTTCTGAAAGATGAGTAAGATTTAGCTGTTCAGGGATGAGAAAAAGAATATATTCCAAGAGGAAAAGATTAACAAAGATGTGAAAGCCTGAAAAATCTGGGATATATAAGATTATATATCATATAAAAGATATGTAATATATAAGATTATATATCATATAAAATCTGGGATATATAATATTAGGTAGCAGAATTTAATCATGATTATATTATTCATGTTACATTTCTTTTGAAATATTCAACTATAATGATGGTTCTATTCTCACTTTTAAAAGGAAGAAAATAATTATTTATATAGAGTCCATTGGTTAGCTGACTTATTACATTGGTGAACTCATATTTTTACTTCAATAATACCACTTTGTAAATGTTAGTCACTGATCATTGTTTTTGTGTTCAGCAAGTCTACCCTCCTTGTCATACTCTAAGGCCTAGGGATGTGGAAATGTCAAATTGTATTGAGCAACAAGAGGATGGATTTTGCATAAATATTTAAATCTCAGACACAAATTCATAACTCTTGGCCCTGTAGACAACTGAGGTAATTGGAATCTCTCTAGGTCAATTTTTAGTCCAAATTTTGTTTTTAAAATTGTCTGAGAAAACTTGACTTTGGGGCTAAACATCTCTGAGTTGATATTTTGCTTTGTTTTCCCTGTTGGGTGAGTTCTTATTTTAGTTGATTTTGGTTTAAGTTTTTCCCCCTTGGACATTCGCTATAAATCAGGCTTATGGCATTTTGCATTCCAGAGATGCCTTGTCTTGGCTGTGCAACTGTTATCTCATCTAAACCCCACAGCTGTGTCACTTCCTAACGACCACCATCTCTGCAGGACAGCTGTTGCTCTTAATTGGCAGGAATGAAACAGATGAGTAATAAAAACTAGCCTGAATGATACACTACACAAAGAATCCATTTACATTTTTTCCCAACTATTTGAAGCTAGGAAAAGGTAGGGCAGGAGCCTCTATCAGAAATACATGGAGTCCCTGGGTCTCTCATCCAGAATTTTACAACTGAAATTGCATAGAGCCAAGCTGCCTCTTGGCCAGTCCAAATGAGAGTCCCACCCACAAAAGCATTGAAAAGTAATTTGAAATCTCTAGCAAATTTTCCTGATGAGTTGCCAAAGAAGAATTCTGTCATAAATCACAGTGAAGTTTCTTAAAATCCACTTTTTCCATCCAGTCTTCCATAGCACACATACTAACTGCAGCTACCGCAGTATCTAATAACTTGCTACTCAAAAGTGTGCATGGGCACACCAGCAGCATTGGCATCACCCAGGAGCTTGTTGAAACACTCACACTCTTGTTTAAAAACCTACTTCAGACCTACTGAATCAGAATCTGTATATTAACAAGACCCTAGGTGGTTTATGTGCATATAATATTTCAAAAAACATTGCTTTCGTCAATTGGTTCTCACACTTTGGTGTGTACATAAGAGTCACCTGCAGATGCTATTACAGGGCAGATTCTGGGGCATTACTCCAAGAGTCTGAATCAGTAAGTCAAATATTTGGATATCATTGTCGTTTGATAACCAGAACCTCAGATGATCTGAGAAGCACAATTTGATCTTAGTCCATGTAAACTAAAGATCTCATTATCTCACCCTGCACTGTTTTTTCTCAGTCTCCTTCCTTCTGGATTATCTTTTTCTCTGCACTTTTTAACGTAGGGCAATCTAGCATGTTAGAACTTACGCCTGTTTATTTGTTACTCTCTTATAATTGTCCCCTGATAACAATCTTCCTATAACTATTTTTCATGTTGCCAGCCTTGTGGTCTGCTAAGTGTATCATCCACTCACTTAGATTTTCTCAATCTTTATGATGAAAAGTACTACAAAGCTCAAGTCAGAATAAGATACTCAGCCTTGGAACTCTTTTAGGTGACTCTGTTGCTAAACACTTATCAAAGGTATGCAAACCAAAGAAAAAGTGGTGACTAATCTTTTAAAGAATAATAGAACACTTAATTCATTCTATCCTCCCTTCCCCTATGGCTACTGAATCAGCATAAAAGTTAAAGTTTCAATTCAAAGTTAAGCAAGCAGAGGAGGTATCAGCAAAACAAAATAGGAATACAGGGAGTGGTGATGAAGACACATTCCTGACCATGAGATAAATAGATAGATAGAAGTAAGGAAGGCCTGAGGTTTCAGAGAAAGAGCACTGGACTTGGAGTCACAGGATGTAAAATCAAATTCTTTACCAAGTCTTCCCAAGCACTGTGGCTTTGAATATAAATAACCTCCAGAGAGTTCAGATTCTTGCCTATAAAATGCGAATAACATCTGCACTGCCCACTTCACAAGGCCTTTGCAAGGTCCAGTGATCCTTGATGGAATCAAGTTTTATAAGGCATTAATTGCATAAACACTTGCTGAATGAATCAAGTTGATGCTGTAGACATAAAGAAATGAACAGGGCGTAGTCTTACTTTCAAGGAGACCACTGTCTAATGATGAATACAGATATCCAGATAGCAATTAAATGAATGAACACCGTGCTAAAATAGGAAGGAACTCTGAAGGATGAACACATTTTAAAAAGGATGAGTGTGGGAGGAGGGCGGGAGATAGAAATCCCCATCATGAATTTATAAGTTCTTTCTGATATTAAGTTGCAGTTCTCTATACCAGCTAATTCTGCTGGAATAATGATAAGTATTGGTGATAATGACATTTTGAATTAATCTAACAAAATATTTGTATTATTAGTTTGATGAAGAAAAATGTGCTAGTAAGTGGGAAGTGTTACAGTTTGAAGAAGGAAAAATAAGACAAATTCTGAGTGGTTGAGAGGTATTTTCTCATTTCCCTACACTCAGAGATATCAACAGCAGTGAATGTTTAGCACTCACTCAGGCTTCATTCCAAAATAAGAAAATACTAAGTTTTCCATTAGAATATAAACTCTCATTATAAGCAAAGGGATTCTCTATTTTGTTCATTGCTGTGTCCCCAGTGACTAGAATGTTACATGATATGTCAGTGGAGTTCAATAAGTATTTGCTTCATAAATGAATGAAAAAATAAGTTCTGTATGAAGCTAATGACTAGCCAGTTACACATGTGTACGTGTTCTGTTCTGCATGTGAGCAGTTTATTTGAGGACAATAAATGATATTCTAGATTTTAAACATGGGATAGCATTGACAAATTATGAACATTTCCAAATTAGGATTTCTGATTTAAAAAGTGAATCTTTGTCTAGCTATAATTCAAGGTAAAGGAAGTAGAATTTTAAGGATCTCTTGCTAAAGGTGTTTACTGAATGATGAGTCTTTTAATTGCCTTCATATCTCTTCCCATTTTTCTCCAGAGTGCTGGTAATATACAAAGTTAAATAACATTTCAAAGATGAATGTCTGTGACTTTTCATCTTAACACATTTCTCTAAGTAATAGTTTTTCTTGACTTTTCATATATTGCATTATGTAACTTCCAGAGTCACTCTCATCTACAGAAGGAAGGTGTTGGGCAAAATGATGATGGGCAACTCCAATATTATATGCATCCTCTACTTCCTGTACTTTTAAAAAATCATATTTTTAAAGGGCTCTGGAGAACAAAGAGCTTAAGTAGGCACTTGAGTAATTTGTACAGTTGTTTCGTATTTTTCATCTTAATTTTATGTAGCTTTCATTTTGTTAAAAAAAAAAAAAGAGGAGAAAACTACAAAACAGATTTTTTTTTTTTAAAGAAAATTTTATTGTAACTACTTTGGATGGAGAGGAGATAGTTGTACAGAATGGCAAAAATGAAATATGGGTGAATATGCCATACCTATCATTAGTATTACAGATGCTGATCTTTATCTCTTATTAAAGAGAACCTTCTCTTTGGACCCCAGTTTAAAGGATACTTTGTTTCATATAACTTCCCGCAATTTGACTACTCCCAAAAGTTCAAAGCTAATGGTACACGTGTAAGAAAGTAGTCATAAAATCAAGGCAGTTATTAGCTCCTTTTTGCAAAAACAAACAACCCAGAAATCTTGTCATAGAAGATTTTCAGAGAAAAGTCAAATAACCACAATTACACTCACCCACACTCACCCTCCACAAAAAAAAAAAAAAAAAGAAGCTAATGCAAAATAGTATTTCTAAACTCTTCCACAGGAACTCAGATATAACAAGGGAAGTAATTTAGGAATTTAGGACAGCAGGGTAGTATCCAATCCTCAGCAGAGCTCTTAGGTCTGTTGTCAAGCATAGAATGTAGTACCTTGTCTGCAAAGATGGCTCCCAACAATTCTTTCCATTCCTTTTCAATTGATTCCCCTCCTCCTTGAATCTCAACTGACTTGTGACTTGTCTGAAGAAAACAATAGGGGTAAAGTTGAGAGTTCTTATGTAAGGAACCTGACAGCTTCCCTTTCCCCCTCTTAAATCCTTGAATCAAGTAAGAAGTCAAGTATCCCACTAGAGAAAAGGCTCATGGAGAGAGGCTCTGGAAGATGAAAGGAAAAGAGAACCACCTAGACCCCAGCCTTTTCTTCGACCCCAGCTAGAGCCATCTGGGATCTTCCAGCCTCAGCAGAGCCATCTCAGCCAAATCACATGAAACAGAAAGAGCTCTCCACCAAGCCCTGCTCAAATAGCAGCGTCATGAGCAAATAAATGAAATAACCAATAACTAAAACAAAGAAAAAAAGCTTAAAACAGTAGATGACAAAATCTGTGACTATTCCAGTTCTTCACTCAGTGAAGGATAGTGAACAGCCGCTCCCGACCCTTGGGCTGATGGTGGGGCACAGAAGATGGACTAGAATGCCTGCCTTCAGAGTGCCCACAAACGACGGGAGTGACACGCTCATCAGCAAACCCCTGGCAGGGAGTGTGAGAAGAGCTGTATGAAAGCCACACTCCTGGGGCTAGGGAAGGGTGTGCACCTTCCAAGCAGCTACCCCCCAGGGAAGAGGCAGAGAAGAGGTGACATTTCAGCTCTGCTTTGAAAACTGAGTAGGCGTTTCCTAAGCCAGGATGTGTGGCTGAGAGGGAGGTACATTCCAGGGAATCAGTTTCATTTGTGCAAGAAATTTAAGCTTCTTGAAGGCTGAACTACTTGTATTGGGTCTGTGAGTACCACCTGCTAAGAGATTCATAGTTTCCCAGAGTTAGACAAAGAAGAGGAAGTATATTCTTTGTGGTAGAAAGGTATTTGTTGATTGCCTGAACTCTCACTCTGCTTCCAACTTTATAACTTGTAAGTAGCCAGGAGAAAGAAACCCATATGACAGCCAGACAGACTGTTAAAAAACAAAAATGTGCATGCTGTCTTTCTCTTATCTTGTTCTGAATAGTTGTTAAACAAAGGAGATGGTTTGGTTTATCTTTGTTCAAAAGCAACTCCCAATATTTTTAATTGAAGGTATAGAAGCATTTTGCTCTTTATTATGAAAGGGAAAAGAAATCTTTTTACTGGCATTTATAATTTTAAAGGTCAAACATACAAAACATCTTTTATTAAAGTGGGCAAGATAGATTTATAGTTCATATTCAGTACTAGGTAAACTGGCAGATGAAGAAAACTAGAACTGGGTAAAACTAGTTGGCCTCATAAATTGCTAGAATGTCTGTGGACATTGATACTTTGTATTAATAATTCTTTGTGTTTTTGCAACTGCAAAGTTCACGTTTTTGAAGGTAGCTGCTATCTAGCAGCTCCTGGAAGACTTAGGTACCAAAACCCATCCTTTCAGAAATGAGTACTTTTCTTCCTCTTTTCACACCATATCATACACACTTTCTTATTTCTCAGAGTTGAGACATGAGAATGATGTGGGTTCAGAGCATTCTAAACCTTGCTGGGTGCCTCTTGAAAGGAGCCAAATGTCCTGAAGGAAGCCACTGTGTACGGTTTGGCACGGAGTGCTTTATAGGCTTTATCTCATGTCATTTCAAAACCACTCTGCACTAGATAGCAACGTCCCCATTTTACAGATAAACAAACTAAACCTCAGAAAGATGACTAAGTATGTTTCCTGGAAATACACAGGTGATAATCACACCTATCTGATTCTAAATTCTTTGCTCTTACATTCTGTGCTACAGTTGCTTCCTTAGGACATGTGAGATTCATTTTACTTCCAGAATACTTGTTAAATCTCTGCACTCAAAAAAAAGAGAGAGAGAGAGTGAGTGAAACATTTTTAACAAAGTCAGAAACTTTGGGCATAAAAGAATACACAAGATTTGACCCATGCTTTAAGATGACTAAAGTATGTGATGAAAATTATCAAAAGCATATACTATAGAGGAGGCAGGGAATCAGGTAGAAATAGCATGACTTTTAAATTCTATTTAAATCCCAGTTTTGGCTCTTGCTAGTTTGTGACCTTGAGCCATTTATTTAGGCTCTCTGAGCCACAGTTTCCTGGATTATGAAATAAAAACATTAGCACTTGCTACATCTCTTAGGTTATTAGGAGTACTAAATTACGTAATTTATGTAAAAGCACCTAGCACAATGCTGCCTCATTTTGGGTACTCAGAAATGTCAGCTTTTTTCCTTCGCTACAGAAACGAGAAAAAGAATACAGTTGTCCAATATTGTCATTTGCAAGTAAAAATCTCTAGTTTGAAAGGTGAGCAAGAAATGAAAGATCAGAAAATCTTTTCTATCACCATAAAAATGTTTTCCAGCAATGGTTGAAGGCAGACACTTGCTTTCAAATATGCTGAGACCACACTGAAACATCATATCTAAAGCAGTTTATGAGAGCATGTTAATGGAAAAGGAAGTCAGATGGGTGGGGTTGGCTTAGGAGAGAAGACTGAGGGGAACAGGCAGGCCTGGTCAGTGCTCTGGACAGTGAAAAGGAAAATGTGCAACAAATTAAAGCAATGCATTCCTCTCCTCGGCCAGAGTGGGACCAGCTGCCTCATGGGCACCACCCAGCAGGCCCAAGCAGCTGCCCCGTTACTCAGACTACTGCACTAACGGATATTCACTGCATGCCTGCTGTGGGTCAGGCACTGTGCTGGACAATGTAGAATCGTGGTAAATACAACCTAGTCAAATATATCTAGGATGATACAGGTTTTGGTTCGTTGAATGGGTGGAGGTGAGTCATAAGAAACTGGTTAACCTGTGACATTGATCCCTCAAGTATGACATTCAGGCAATTTCTTGCACAGCAGCTAGGAAGGAGAATATACTCCCTCAAAGAAATGACAGGTTTGGGGCATCTATTATGTGCAGGGCATTATCTTCAGGGCTGTATGTACATTTCCTCATTTAATACCCACAGAAAATCTCTGAAGTAGGTACTGTTATGTTCTCTATTTTATTGATATGTAAACCAAGGCTCCAGGTTTCCCAGGTGGCTCGGTGGTAAAGAATCTGCCTGTCAATGCAGGAGACATAAGTTTGATCCCTGGGTCAGGAAGATCCCCTGGAGAAGGAAATAGCAACCCACTGTAGTATTCTTGCCTGTGAAATTCCATGGACAGAGGAGTCTGGAAGTTCTGCAGTCCTTGGGTCACAAAAGATTTGGATACAGCCTAGCAACTAAACGAGATCAATAAATGAAGGCTTAGAGACATGGAGAGACTTGCCAAAGCCACAGGATCTTAAGTCCTGGAACTGAGGTCTGATCTCAGAATCCTCAATTCCAGAGACTGAGTTCAGTTCAGTTTAGTCCAGTTGCTCAGTTGTGTCTGACTCTTTGCAACCTCATGAACCGCAGCAAGCCAGGCCTCCCTGTCCATCACCAACTCCCGGAGTCCACCCAAACCCATGTTCATCGAGTCAGTGATGCCATCCAGCCATCTCATCCTCTGTCGTCCCCTTCTCCTCCTGCCCCCAATCCTTCCCGGCATCAGGGTCTTTTCCAATGAGTCAACTCTTCGCATGAAGTGGCCAAAGTATTGGAGTTTCAGCTTCAGCATCAGTCCCTCCAATGAATATTCAGGACTGATCTCCTTTACGATGGACTGGTTGGCTCTCCTTGCAGTCCAAGGGACTCTAAAGAGTCTTCTCCAACACCATAGTTCAAAAGCATCAATTCTTTGGCACTCAGCTTTCTTCACCGTCCAACTCTCACATCCATACACGACCACTGGAGAAACATAGCCTTGACTAGACTGAACTCATGGTGAAAAAGACTGGTTGTAACACTCTGAAGAGATTTTTTTCTGTTTTAATTACATCTGTTTCCTATAAAAGGATTAATTATCTTTTTCTTCAGAATCAAGAATTAGCTACTAGCTCTTGCTTAAAGCCTTGGTCAGTGACAGAATGGTATAACAGAATCTGTATTCTCTTTCACATGTTAATTTATAAAGGTCTTCTGGCAAGGCCAGCATGCTTTTTAACGTACATGCTGCTCCTTTGCTGCTCTGTATAAAGGCATTTGTAAATTATTCTAGTTATCGTTAGAAAACTTAAAATTGCTCTCTGGCATTTATGTAATCAGCAAGAGATAATCAGATGATTTTTTTTTAACAATGAGCTGCTTCCTGTTCATTATACTTATTATGTTTATTTATGGCATAAAACCCATTTTCTCTGTTGAAGGTCACCTGTGGGTTGGTGTGGAGGATTTCTTTCTTCCTATTTAAACCACTTTACCAGTTTTTGGCATTTGTATGACTGTTGATTAATTATGGCCCTGTCTCAATCATTCATGGAAGAAATCATACCCTACAGTTCCTTTTACCAACGATTGAGTTATTCATGGCTTAAGAAATGGTACAAAAATTATAAACTTTTTACATATTCAGGGCCTTGTAGATAAATAATCCATACCTATGTTATGTACACCCATTCATCTCAGAGGAAGGCAAAACGTTTAAAGTGAGAAGCTACCTGACATCAGAGGCCCAGAAAAGTTAAAAGACTCAAGTCACAAATCCAACTTGTGCTTATACTTGATTGGGAACCAAAACCTTCCAAAATACCAGTCCAATGGCCTCACACCACCTTCCCCTTTATACACTAAATTTGTTGGCTTTTACATAGGAGAAACAGACATTTCCTTTGTTAGCCTGTAGTGAAAGACTGTACATTTCGTTCTGCTGCTGCTGCTGCTGCTGCATCGCTTCAGTCGTGTCCGACTCTGTGCGACCCCATAGACAGCAGTCCACCAGGCTCCTCTGTCCCTAGGATTCTCCAGGCAAGAACACTGGAGTGGGTTGCCATTTCCTTCTCCAATGCATGACAGTGAGAAGTGAAAGTGAAGTCGCTCAGTTATGCCCGACTCTTCCCCACCCCATGGACTGCAGCCTACCAGCCTCCTCCGACCATGGGATTTCCCAGGCAAGAGTACTGGAGTGGGCTGCCATTGCCTTCTCCAACATTTCATTCTACTTGCATCTAATATAAGAAACTGAGGGAACTCTGAGATACCTTTCTTTCTGAGTGTGAAAGAACTTATTGCCCATTTCAGAGGATTTTGCTAGGGTTTGATGCCCTACATCCACTTTCTTTCCCTTGACAATGGTATTCTGAGTTCTGTTCATCCTCTCTCTTTTAATCAATGTGCCTCAAGAAGAAATTAATCCCTCGCTTGTTTCAGGAACAGGCCTTGAATGGCTTCAGTCAATGAAGAGATCCTATTTACATGTACTTATTGATTGACTAGACATGGGACTAGGACTCAATGCAGACCAGTAACATGTAAGAAAATATTCTGTGGAGGCCTCTAAAAACAACCTCATGCTCATGCGCTGACACACTTTTCTTGATGCATATCGATAATGACACTTAGAGCTTCTAGAAGCACCGATAGCCATCTGGCATTGAGAGAAGCCAGTTATGGTTGAGCTGCTGGGTCCAGCCTTATCTGTCCAATATTTGTGCCTTTACAGTCCCAGGAGCCAATCATTCTTTGCTACATTAACTACTGAGTCATAGTCTCTGTTATTTACAATGAAAAGATTCCCAGCAAATACACCCGTAACCTTGACCACAATTAAGCAATAACCGTGCCACCATGCGACGTTAGGAAGTTTCACTTTATGCCTCCCTCGTCTGTTGAATTCTCCTTGCCTTTTATAAAGGATTCTTTGCCCAACTCATCTGGCAGATGCCAAATACTACCAATGTGAGATAATTGTGTACCTGTTGGAAGACCATACTCAGTATCAGGCCAGAAAATTGTACTCTGGAAGGATAAAATGCAATAACTCTAGATGATTTGTTTTTCCCACTGATGTTTACACTATCTGAAACTGAAACAAGACAGGCCATAAAATATTTGGCTCATATCATCTATTGGGCATTTCCTTTTGGATTTGTGCTTTCTGGGAGGTTTACATGCATTAACATTAATAGTTAATTATAACTTTTTTTTTAACAAGAGAATTCAGGGTTAAGCAGCAACTAAATTAAATCATACTATTTAAGCACAAAAATTTATGATTCATATAAGCTATATATTCAATATGAATCACATATAATCCCCTAATCATAAACTGTTGCTTGTTCTTCCCTAGGTTCCAAAAACAAAATAAACTATGCCAAGAAGCTTATTAGGGAACTTTTTAGAACTTTTTGATATTCTGAAAATTCCATCTTGCTTTCTGTTGTCCTCATGCAGCTACAGGATAATTAGATTCATATTTCAATTGTCTCTATGAGCAATAACCTGTCAGCATTCAGTGGAGACCCTATCAGCTCCTAGGCAGAAACGGGGAGGAGGTATGCCTGTACTGGCATCTGTGGCTCTCTGGATTTTCCTTTCCCTCTCCTCTAACCCAGAGATGGTTGTGAGAACCAGCCCTAGTGTCTCCTCCACCCTTGCCTCCTAGATCACTGGGAGGAAACACTGCAACTTTATTATTATATTCAACTCCGAACACTCACAGCCTTGGTCTTCAGCAGTGATTCCTATGTTCCATCCTTTTCCCTCCTTAGAAAGCACCCTTTTCCCCCCCTGTTGAATAAACTCCCACCTTTTTTATTTTTTTATCACCTTCATCAGAGTCATTTATCACCTCCAGCATTAGATACTTCAACCTACATTACTCTAAGTCCTTTATCCTTACTGTTTTAAGGAATATCAAATTTAAGTTAAATTTTGGTGTCCTTTTACACTGAGCTTTTTGTGAGTTCCAGGGCCTAGGAATACTGCAGTAGCCAAAAAGGATATTGTAGATTGAGTTTGATGCTCTGAAAATAAATACATGCAAATTGCCATCCTTATATCATTCAACTGTGTGTTTTGATAGGAAATGGCCTTCATGATCACTATCAGTTGACCTCTGGGGATTTCTTTTTACTCTTAAAAAAACACAGATATAGTAGGCAATTATGTTTGCTCTTGCAACACACTGTCAAGCAACACTCTCAAGTTCCTAGCTATTTTTAATTCAACAAATATTTACAGAAATGCCCTACTGAAATGCAGAGACACACTACCTGGAGGTGATGGGGACGATGCAGGGGAACCAGCCCTCAAGCAATAAATTCAATGAAAGGTAAGTTCAATGACACACAAGCAAGAATTATTTATTTAATGAAAAAGAGCATTTGAGCATCAACAGATGGCCTATATATTTTTCATATAAACATATACAGCTGACCTCCATATCCATGGTTTCTGCATTCATGGATTCAACCCACAACAGATCAAAAATATTCAGAAAAAAAGTCCAGAAGATCCCCAAAAGCAAAACTTTAAACATAGCATTTACATTGTGTTGACAAATGTTTATATTATATCATGTATTAGAAGTAATCTAGAGATGATTTAAAATATACAAGAGAATGTATGTAGCTTATATGCAAATACTATGCCTTTTCATATAAAAGACTTGAGCATCCACAAATTTAGGAGCCCCTGGAACCAATTCTTTGTAGATAATAAAAATCTACTGTATTTCTATTCTCAGATGCCATTTTATCACAGTATGGAAATATAGGTGTGTCTTTTCCCGATAGCTCAGTTGGTAAAGAATCCACCTGCAATGCAAGAGACCCCGGTTGGATTCCTGGGTCAGGAAGATCCGCTGGAGAAGGGATAGGCTGCCCACTCCAGTATTCTTGGGCTTCCCTGGTGGCTCAACTGGTAAAGAATCCACCTGCAACGCCGGAGACCTGGGTTTGATCCCAGAGTTGGGAAGATCCCCTGGAGAAGGGAAAGGTTACCCACTCCAGTATGCTGGCCTGGAGAATTCCATGGGCTTATAGAGTTCATGGGGTTGCAAGGAGTCAGACACGACTGAGTGACTTTCACTTTGTTTGCTTGTTTTGTGGCTAAATGCCTTCTGGGAAGGGGATTCTCTGTCAGTGAGCATACTGCATAGGAAACCAAGTTAAAATCACCCCGTCCACATTTCATGGCTAAAGAAGTTTTTACTAATGACCAATCTCTCCCAGAGTAATTCAAGCCTCCCCCTCGCCATCACGTTTCCAAAGTACTCTGCTTTTGTCATCACACCTCTCACTCGGTCAGTTGTTCAGGGTTTGTCCCCCAACAAGGGAGTGAGCCCCATGGGTGCGGCCATTGCCCTTGACATGTCCAGCGCTGCATTCAAAACGCACGCCGTGGCGCCTGGCCATAGAAGATGCTTGATGAACATGGGGAAAGCAGAGGTAGGAGCGAGGGCAGAAAAGGAGAGGGGAAAGCTTGGTTCTTTGCCTCATGTATTACTTCCTGGTGTGTGTGTGTTAGTCACTAAGTTGTGTCCAATTTTTTGCAACCCATGGACTGTAGCCCATCAGGCTCCCCTGTCCGTGGAGTTCTCCAGGCAAGAATACTGAAGTGGGTGGGCCTTCCCTTCCCCAGGAGATCTTCCCAACCCAGGAACTGAACCCTTTGCAGCCAAAGATGGAGAAGCTCTATACAGTCAGAAAAAACAAGACCGGGAGCTGACGGTGGCTCAGATCATGAACTCCTTATTGTCAAATTCAGGCTTAAATTAAAGAAAATAGGGAAAACCACAAGACCATTCAGGTATGACCTAAATCAAATCCCTTATAATTATACAGTGGAAGTGAGAAATAGATTTAAGGGACTAGATCTGATAGACAGAGTGCCTGAGAATGATGGACGGAGGTTCCTGGCATTGTACAGGAGACAGGGATTAAGACCATCCCCAAGGAAAAGAAATGCAAAAAAGCAAAATGGCTGCCTGAGGAGGCCTTACAAATAGCTGTGAAAAGAAGAGATGCAGAAGGCAAAGGAGAAAAGGAAAGATATACCCATTTGAATGCAGAGTTCCAAAGAATAGCAAGGAGAGATAAGAAAGCCTTCTTCAGCAATCAGTGCAAAGAAATAGAAGAAAACAACAGAATGGGAAAGACTAGAGATTTCTTCAAGAAAATTAGACATTCAAGGGAACATTTCATGCCAAGATGGGCTCGATAAAGGACAACAATGGTATGGACCTCACAGAAGCAGAGGATATTAAGAGGTGGCAAGAATACACAGAAGAACTGTACAAAAAATATCTTCATGACCCAGATAACCACGATGGTGTGGTCACTCACCTAGAGCCAGACATCCTGGAACGTGAAGTCAAGTGGGCCTTAGGAAGCATCACTACAAACAAAGCTAGTGGACATGATGGGATTCCAGTTGAGCTATTTTAAATCCTAAAAGATGATGCTGTAAAATTGCTGCACTCAATATGCCAGCAAATTTGGAAAACTCAGTAGTGGCCAGAAGACTGGGAAAGGTCAGTTTTCATTCCAATCCCAAAGAAAGGCAATGCCAAAGAATGCTCTAACTACCACACAATTATACTCATCTCACACTCTAGTAAAGTAATGCTCAAATTCTCCAAGGCAGACTTCAGCAGTACGTGAACTGTGAACTTCCAGATGTTCAAGCTGATTTTAGAGGAACTAGAGATCAAATTGTCAACATCCATTGGATCATTGAAAGAGCAAGAGAGTTCCAGCAAAACAGCTATTTCAGCTTTATTGACTATGCCAAAGCCTTTGACTATGTGGATCACAATGAACTGTGGAAAATTCTGAAAGAGATGGGAATACCAGACCACCTGACCTGCCTCTTGAGAAACCTGTATGCAGATCAGGAAGCAACAGTTAGAACTGGACATGGAACAACAGACTGGTTCCAAATAGGAAAAGGAGTCTGTCAAGGCTGTATATTGTCACCCTGCTTATCTAACTTATGTGCAGAGTACATCATGAGAAATGCTGGGCTGGAGGAAGCACAAGCTGGAATCAAGATTGCAGGGAGTAATATCAATAACCTCAGATATGCAGATGACAACCCCCTTATGGCAGAAAGTGAGGAGAAACTAAAAAGACTTTTGATGAAAGAGGAGAGTGAAAAAGTTGGCTTCAAGCTCAACATTCAGAAAACTAAGATCATGGCATCTGGTCCCATCACTTCACGGGAAATAGATGGGGAAACAGTGGAAACAGTGATTGATTTGGGGGGCTCCAAAATCACTGCAGATGGTGATTGCAGCCATGAAATTAAAAGACACTTACTCCTTGAAAGGAAAGTTATGGCCAACCTGGATAGCATATTGAAAAGCAGAGACATTACTTTGCCAACAAAAGTCTGTCTAGTCAAGGCTATGCTTTTTTCAGTAGTCATGTATGGACAGCAAAGAAAGCTTAGCACAGAAGAGGTGATGTTTCTGAACTGTGCTGTTGGAGAATACTGTTGAGAGTCCCTTGGACTGCAAGGAGATCCAACCAGTCCATCCTAAAGAGATCAGTCCTGGGTGTTCATTGGAAGGACTGATGTTGAAGCTGAAACTCCAATACTTTGGCCACCTCATGCGAAGAGCTGACTCATTGGAAAATACCCTAATGCTGGGAAGGATTGAGGGCAGGAGGAGGAGGGGACGACAGAGGATGAGACGGCTGGATGGCATCACCGACTCGATGAACATGAGTTTGGGTAGACTCTTGGAGTTGGTGATGGACAAGGAGGCCTGGTGTGCTGCAATTCATGGGGTCGCAAAGAGTCGGACACAACTGAGCGACTGAACTGATCTCCCGCATTGTGGGCAGAAAGGTGCCTGGGAAGCTTTCTGGGTACTTTTGGAAGCACTTTCTGGTACTATATGCCAAATCACCCCAAAATTAGCAGCTTAAAGCAACACATGTTTATTACCTCACAGTTTCTCTGAGTTACAAACCTGGAGATCGCTAGGTCCTCCAGCTCAGGATCTCTCTCAAGACTGCAGTCAAGTATCAGTTATCTCAAGGTTCAGCTAGAGCTGGATCTACCTTCAGCTTACTCAGCGGTCGTCAGAAAGATTGGCTCCTTGCAGGTTGACTAAGGGCCCCTATGACTTGTTGACCGTTGGCCAGAGGCTGCCCATCCTTCCCTCCCTGCCACATGGGCCTCTCAATGGGGCAGCTCAAACCATGGCAGCTGGCTTCATCGGAGTGAGTGGCAGCTACTAAACAGAAACCACGGTCTTTATAGCCTAGTCTCAGAAGTGATATCCCATTACTGTTGCCACATTCTGTTTGTTATAAGTCAGTCATTAAGCCCACCAACACTCAAGAACAGGGGGTTATACAAGGGCATGCATAACAGGACTTGGGAAAAACTGAGGACCATCTTAGGAGACTATTTAACACACTTAAGCAGGGAATCCAAGTAAGAGGAGTTGACTGAAAAAAAATCTCCTGTTCAATAGAATTGATCAGACTCTGGTAGCTGAAGGAAATGTGGACAGAAGACACATTCCAGTAGGAAGCAAGTGTGTTTGTTACATTCTCCATATTTCCCCTGATCCACAGGACATGCTGTGTGGTCTGTAAGAGAAAAACATGTAAATGTAGGCAGAAATCCTGAATAAGCCAAGGAAACTATTTGCAGGTGGCTTAAAATGGGTGAGTCTCTTTCCACGAAGGGATGGGTGTGCCACGGTCTTGACCAGCAAGACATGCTAATGGAGCCATCTATAGCTCTGTAGCCCAACCTCTGTACTCTAGACAGGCAACCAGGACAATATTATATACACCCTAGCCTTACAATCTGTTTAGATCATTTGTCCTTTCATTCTTTCTGGAACCTGTCAGGTATTTAGATGAGGCCAAAACAAGCAGTCTTGTGCAAGTCCTTAAAAACTCTCTGATGGCATACCTCTTTAATTATTAAGCTTCTTCAGAGGCTTTAAGCCAGGGGCACGAGAATCAGAGCCAGTGACTGTGTGTCCCTGTGGCTCTGAAAATCCTTTGACTGCTGTAGAGGTGCTGGAGTTATCCTGAAAGCTTTATCATAATCCAATCATCCTCCCAAATGTGGGGTTGCTTTTATTTAGGCACATTCGGAGGTCAGCCTGTAATCAAATGTCACTGCAAGGAGAAAAGGCCTGATCTTCTTTTTAAACCCCGAACCAAAACCCCAACCTAATAATTCAGGCAGAGCATAAGGACCGTTAGAGGCCGTAAAGCAAAATCCAGCATCCCAAATAATCTCTCAGGATCTCCGCTAACACATTTGCTGTTTACAAAGGCTATATTGCATTTAAATAGTTGATGCTGCACTGTCCATGAGACTGCCTCATGACATGTACAGAGGAAAGAGCATTGTTACTTTACTAACAAGCTTGGTTTCTAAAGGGTCCTGCTTACCCATAACTATTGCTGCTCTGCAACAGCATGACTTATGAGCTGACCATCGTTTTATAGGCTCTGCCCTCAGAGGAGCAGTTTCACTGATAAATCATAACGTGCCAGCCAAGCCATTAACTTAGTAACTCAGGGTGACGTTCCGACTGGGTGGAAGCATCTGTAAACAGCTGGACCACAACAGCACACACCAGGCTCTCAGATGAGAAAGTCCCACTTTCAAGTCCCAGTTTGAGCAGGGTAGACTCCATTTTGTTGAAAACAGTCTATCAGACACCAGGTTATTCTATACTCAGAACTGGATTCTGACCATCTATTTCCAGATGAACCATGCATTTATCATCTCATTCTATTTTTTTTTTCTTCCCTTACACAGAAGACCTAAGGCATATGTTTAAAAAGTAAGCAAAAAATCAAGGATTATTTGCTTTACATTCAATAAGACATACTCAAATTTTGAGTCCCCAAGGAATAATGTAACCACCCTCCAATTCCGTATTTTCTCCTATTTCGTAAACTCCTTATCCGCCCTGAGAAGGTCGCCTTCCTCTGGGATTAAAAGAATCATAAGCACACATGTATGTACGCAAACCAAGTTGTGAAAGTACGGGCAGTATTACCATGGTTGAAGAACCCACAGCTAGTTAGAAATTGTTACAAAGTAAAAACCTTAGTGTAGAAAGTTAGGATATGACTTGCTCATGATGTCTAAGCCTCAGTTTATTCATCTGTAAATGGGTACGGCAACGCTAATCTTGGGCTGTTGAGAGAAGCCAAGGAGACCAAGCGTGTATAGCACACAACACTCAGCTCATCTCTCTCCTCACACCCGTCCTGTAAACCAGAGTGATATGTTACAGACTCCCAGGCACTGTGGTCAGGGAGCGCTGACTCCAGTACTGCCACTTACTATTTCTATAAACTTGCACAGTCTACCTAACCTCCCTGTACCTTGGTATTGTTATCTGTAGACTGGGGCTAATCATTCCTACGCAATTGGATTTGAGGGAGAAGAGCTAAAGCAGAAGCTTACCCTCTGCCTGCCATGTAGAAGATGCTCAATGGAAGTAATTGCTCTCTCTATGGCCAGTAAGAGGATTCCATTTCCCACCCTTTGGGATAGAAATTCTTAAGCCATCAAGGCAGCATTTCAGCTGTCCCCAGGTTATCTCATCTGTTTTGTTCATGTGGCCCTGAGAAGTTCAGGGAAATGGACAAAATGAGAATGCCTCAACTTGATACCATGGTCTGGATCTGGAAAGTGTGAAACCTCTGCATCTGAGGACATTGTTGCTGGGGTAAGATGATATAGGCTTTTCAGACAGCAGTGATATCCGCTCATCACCCTTACGTACAGAGAGAGGATGGATGCTTCCATGTTTCAGCATTCCACAGATAATTATCAAGTGCATAGGACAGGCTCAGCATTGTGCCTTAGTTTTAAGAATAGTATCACTGCTTGTTTTCTTCTCAAGAAAAGGGAACAACAGCATCTGTACCCATTTCCACAGCACCTCCCTCTCCTTTTTTTGGCTCTAGCTAGATAATGATAAAAACAATAATACCACTTCCTGGTTGGGATTATATTCAAACAATTACTTTTGGCCACAAACATCAATTCGAAGAACCTTGCCACAGCCTCCAGGTACCTCAACATGCAATAGAAATGGTCTTCTTCAGATGTCTACATGAGGCCATCTATTAGAGACCACCTCAGAGTCTTGTCTGCATTTCCATGAGAGTGAGACAAGTCCAGGCAATCAGCTAAGAGTATCCGATCTACTCAGGAAGAATGGGCAAAGAATAGAGCAGTTTGGCCTAGTATAGCATAACTCGGGTCTCTTTAAATGTTATAAATGAATATCAAAATGATGCTCCCCAGAAAGATTCAGGCAGAGTGCTCAGTTTGCAAGCATCTGAAAACTTAATTTCTTTTTGTGATAGATGAGAATAACAAGATTATTAAGACCATCAAAGTGAATGTTCTTTACAGGAAGCTTGTTCCTGGTCTCCTCCAGACTTTATCCCACCTTTATCCTTTTGGAGAAGGGAAAGATTACCCACTCCAATATTCTTTCCTGGAGAATGCCATGGACAGAGGAGCCTATAATAAGCAGCAAGTTAAGAATGGTGAGAATGGAGAAGGAGCATGAAGGCTGAGAGGTCAGAGAAGAAGATTTTTAAAGAATCTTGTTTTATGTCTCTGGAGAAGCCAGCCCTTAGTGAAGCTTGTGCCTGGGGTGCCAGATTGTCGTGCAAGGTTCACATGCAATTTACTGAGCCACTTCATTAGCCTCCCTAGGTGCCACACTTCTCATTAGTCAGAGAACTAACCAGCCTCGGTGTCAGAGGTGGCCAAATGGCAAGCAGAAGGGGCCGAGGAAGTGTGCCAAGGGCGTGCAGCTCCCTAAGGTATAGCACATAACTGCCAAGAGGCAGCAGCCGGGCCATCCAACCTGGTTTACAGCAAGCAGAAAAAAAAGAGTGTCTTTGGAGCAAGGGGAGCCTACAGAGCATGAGGTGAACAGACAGTGTCACACGCAGGAGGTACGACCGAGAACAGCAGAGAGTCACTCGGGGGCTGGGCCCTCAGCGGGGGGGACACAGAACGCAGGGTATGCTTTAGTCTTCTCAGTGACACTTGTCCACATGGGTGGACACACCATCTGTGGTGGCATTTTTACTCTCGCTGTATTGCTGTGTTTTTTTGTTTTGTTTTTTTTTTTTTTATGAGAAGCAAAGAGCTATATATAGTCTACATACAGATATATAAATGCATATACATACACACAGACACACACCACACATTATGCTATTAGAAAATACAGATTTAATACCTCCACTGAACTCTGCAAAGTCTTTTTTTTCTTGAATTTATGGCTGATTCCCTTGGCAAGGAATCATTTGCTTTCATAACTTGGTGGAATATTTTCAGATCACAATGAATCCTTTTGTTTTCAGGACCACTTCATTACATACATCAGTGAGGTGGCATGTTTTTACTTTCCGTACTCGATAGAAGCTGAATTTTTAATAGAGAGAAAATGGAAAAGTAGAGCACTGTTAAAATACAGAATTCCTTTCCTGACTGGGCTCCCATGTTTCTTTACCCCATCTTGGGAATCGCGTTCTGCAAAGGAAACTATTTTGGTTTCTCTTGGGGGAAACCAGAGTTGCAAAAACCAAATAAATATATGATCCTGTTGAAACACAAAAAATCAAAATGGCATTTTTCACCCTCTCTTTAAAAACTCACTTCTGCTGAAATACTGCACCAGCCTTTTGCCAACCTTTGTCAGATAAACATATGACATTTCCATCGCCACACAGACGCTAGCAATTCTGCCAGATCTTCTGAGGCTCTTGGTAGTATGATAACATTTCATAACATGACGCTTCAGCTCCCTGGTCTTTATTATGCAATAGCAACTTTGAACATTCATTAAATATATATGTCACTGCATATGTTCTCTAGGCCTATAGGTTTGTTTTGGAAAAATACCCCAAAAAGTTCTCCAAAGCTTTGTTTCTTTAGAGAAATATCTTACTAGAGTAATCTAATCATACTAACCTAATTGCCTTTCTTGTCAGATCCGAGTAATCTTAGGAATATAGTTCCTTTATGCTTGTTCAATCTTGATAATGCCAATTCATCTTGACTATTTTATCAAGGCTTCCTGTCTTGGCCTCAGTTTACTGGGAAACTTGGCCCAGTTTACTGGGAAACTGTCTTAGCTAGTGGACCTGATTTTCAGCCTCTAATCCAGTGATCCCCAACTTTTTTGGCACCAGGGACTAGTTTCATGTAAGACAGTTTTTCCATGGACCTTGGGGTGTGGGGGTGGTTTCAGAATGATCCAAGCACATAACATTTATCATGCTACCGCTGATCTGACAGGAGGTGGAGCTCAGGCAGTAGTGTGAATGATGAGGAGTGGCTGTAAATACAGATAAACCTTCACTGGCTTACCTGTGACTCACTTGCTGCTGTGCAGCCCCGTTCCTAAAGTTCTGTGGCCTGGTACCAGTCCATGGCCCATGGGGACCCCTATTCTGATCCTCTGCCATAATGAGATGGAAGCCAAGAAACTAAAACACAATCAAAAAAATTTTCTTTCAAGAAATTGTCTTGAAAGGAAATTTTGGAGATGCCCCATTACAGTCTCAAAGATGACTCTAGTATCAGCATCTCTGTTATCACTAACAATGATGGTAATTGTGCACTTGAAATAGCACACATGTTTACTGATAGCTGTGTTTCTCTTGGGCCAGTTATTCATTAATTTATTCAAACAACAAGTATTTCCTGAATGAACATTACAGGCCAGGTATTGTTCTAAATGCTAGGGGTACAGAGATTAATAAATTACCATCGCTTCCCTTGAGTTGCTTATAGTTTTAGGACAAAAAAAAAAAGTGCCACGGCATTCACATCATAGATCGATGCTATAATACATGTATCCAGATGCTTAGGCACTCAGTCATGTCTGACTCTATGTGTTCCTATGGACTGTAGCCTGCCAGGCTCCTCTGTCCATGGGATTCTCCGGGCAAGAATGCTGGAGTGGGTTGCCATTCCCTCCTGCAGGGGATCTTCCAGACCCATCAACTTTATTGCAGGCGATTTCTTTACCATCTGAGCCACCAGGGAAGCACTCCATTTATAAGAAGGGGACAAGCAGTTGGTCGTGATTGCTGGGAAGGCTTCACAGAACAGATAACAGTTTCATATTCGAGTGGGGATTGAAAGGGTAAATGAGGAGGCAGAGCATTCATTTCTTCATTCAACAAATATTTATTGAATGCCTGCCTACTGCATGCCAGGTGCTGCGGATACAGCAGTGATCAAACAAAAACTCCCTGCCCTCGTGAATCTTTTATTATAGTGAAACGAGAGTAATTTAAAAATAAATACATAAATAGGTAAAATATGTGGTTTTTCCATGGATCGTAAGACTTATGCTTATGAAAACAAACAAAGGGAAGGTATCAAGAGTGGGAGAAATTACTAGTTTAAGTAGTGTGACCAAAGAAACCGTCTCTGAAATAATGACATCTGAGCAGAGCCCTGAAGGAAATAAGGAAATGTGCCATGCAAACATCTAGGGAAGGAGGCGTTCAGGCAAAAAGAACAGTATGTGAAAAAGTCCCTGTGACTTAGACCCGGCTGCCATTTTTGCAAAACAGAAAAGAAACCAGTTTAGTTGGTGCAGAGTGAAGTGAGATGAGCTCCAAGTCTCTAGGGACTCAGACTTTCACAGGAAGCCAGTGGAGATTAATACGGGCTTTGGAACAGAGTAGTACCATTCCCTTCCATTCTGAAAGGATTGAGAACAGACTGTAAGGGGGCATGGGTGAAAGTAGGAGGACCAGCTGGGAGGCTGCTGCGATAATTGGAGGTATTCAGGTGCTCAGTCGACCCCATGGACTGCAGCACACCAGGCTTCCTCGTCCTTCATTCTCCCGGAGCTTGCTCAGATTCATGTCTTTTGAGTCAGTGATGCTATCTAACCATCTCATCCTCTGCCGCCCTCTTCTCCTTTTGCCTTCAGTCTTTCCCAGAATCAGGGTTTTTTTTACCGGTGAGTTGGCTTTTTGCATCAGATGGCCAAAGGACTGGAGCTTCAGCTTCAGCATTAGTCCTTCCAATGAAAATACAGGGTTGATTTCCTTTAGGATTGACTGGTTTGATCTCCTTGCTGTCCAAGGGACTCTCAAGAGTCTTCTCCAGCACAACTTGAGGTGGAGGTGAGGTGACTCTTATCCCAGGAAGGCAGAGTCAAGGTGGTGAGAATTGATTGGTTTCTGAATAAATTTTCAAGGTAGAACCAACAGAAGTTCTTGATAGATTGGATAAGGGTTATACGAGGAAGGGAGGCAAGTATGTCTCTGAGGACAGTTTTAGCCAGAACTAGGAGTAGAGTTGGCACTCTCCAACTCACCTCAGCTAAGAGAGGATGAGAACATTTTGAGCATCTCTATGTGTTAGGGTCTGCATGGAGGTGTTCAGCATGACCCATTTGCACCACAAAGAGGCGTTTCTCCACAGCTTAATGAGAACAAAACTCCATCCTCAGCAAAGACAGAGTGAAAGATCTGCTCAGTGATTCAGAGAGAAGAGAAAATGCACAGGGATGTCCAGGACTGCCCTAATCCTCCTTCCTCAAATTTCCAAATACTCTAAAAACTCAAAAGTAAGAATCAGAATAGGCATTGCTTAAATAAAGAGAGCAGGGAACAGAAGGTATACAGAGAAAAATAACAAATTGGGTTAAGTTAATTACAATAGGAATGCCTACAGTGACAAAGTGGGAGGAAAAAAATCTCAAACTGGAATGTAATAGCAAGGTATAAATACAAAAGAGCATTGTGCCTAGAAAGGAAATCACCTTGAACTAGTAGTTGAAAGGTCTCAGTTCTCTTCCTAGTGTTGGTCTTTGGGCAAATTAGTTCACGCATAACTTTCAAACAGGGATATTTTTAACCCCCAGGGTATGTGTCAATGTGCTAAAGAGCAAAGGCTAAATATTACATTTAAAATGGTATTTAAATCTCAGCGTGGCTAAGGATAAGAGGTTTTCCTTTTTAAAAAGTCAGAGAGATATAGTTATATACTGCAGTATAAAAAGTAGGATTTTCCCCCCAATTTATTCAGGCCTTATTTATTGAGCACCTACTATGAACCAGTCACTATGGTAGGCAATAGGTAGAGCAGTGAACAAGATAGCTGCAGACCCGGATTCCCAGGACCTGTTATCTTATAGTGAAGACAAATGCTGGACAAGTAATTGCAGAATGAAGCATAAGCTCCCCATAAACCTCTGACTTGTGACAGGCCCCAAACCACCAGAGATGAAGATCACACACGGACTCTGTTCTAAATTAGGAGTGTATTGGGGAAACGTTCGATGAAAACTAACTTAAGCTATGAGCCTCCAAACCTTGGAATGGAGAAAGTATTTAGAACAGTGTTAATCTGATCCTCTAAAAACACAGTCATCAAGAAGGTAATAAACATGCAAACTCTTTCTTAAGGCTAATGTCTATAAAGAGAAAACCGGGAGGAAGTAGGAATAAACAGAAAGAAACATCAGATCACGATGCAAGTCTGACCCCAGTGAAAGAGAGAGGGACTAGACGGAGAGCTGGGTGCAACCCTGCAGTCTAAGGAATGTTTGTCCTTAAGCCAAATCCGCTTGTGTTATCATCCATGCTGCCCAGAGCTACTGGCTGGAGAGTCGCCAATGGGAAACACGGCCTCTGTAAAAGTGGAGATAGTGGTCAGAGTACAACTGACAACAGCAGCTGGGTCTTTGGTCCCTGATGCTGGGCTCTTTGGCCTGTTACACTCCCTGTAGTGGAAGGTCTTTGCAGGGCATTCTCAAGGCTGCTGAAACATTTCTTTTTCCTTAATGAGGGTGGTCCTTGGAGTCTGAAATAACCTTAGTTGGCTCCAGTGTCAGCCAATAATTTTCTGACATTGGGCAAAATTACTGATGAGTTTAATTGTAAAGGCTAAATGAAGTAACACCTGTAATGTGCATCATACGCTGCCTAGAACATAAAAGGTGATCAGCTTTAGACCTGCCCTCTTTTCCTCTTAACTGTAAATATGTTAATCGGTTCAACATGCATTTTTGAGGATCTTCTATATTCATTGTAAGAAAACACAGGGTGAGTATGTGAAGGGCCTAAGATACAGAGAGACTCTCCCCTCCAGATTGCTCTACTAAAAACTGTGAATGCAGAATGTGCTACCAAATACTAAAATGGAATAGGAAGGAAGCAGGATCTTCAGGAGGGTAGAGGAACACTCATCTTACTACTTGAATTGTTGCTGAAGTTGATGGCTCAAAGATTCTTAAAGGAGATTCCACCTTCCCTAGTGCTGTGAGTTTTTAATGCCTGGAATAATTTGTTGTTATACGGAGCAGGGTTTATAAATTGGACACTTGGAGTATGGATGTGCATCTTCATATATCCAGCCACTTGCCATCAGAATGCCCAGCCCCTTGCCATCTGAATGCCTAGCTTTTCTAAACCCTTGTGCAATGCCTAGCAGCCCTCCTCTCAAAGTGTCTGCACGTTACACCGGAGAGAGTGCCATGTGTCAGGTTGCCTCACACAATGCTTCCCCAAAGCCCTTTCAGGACCCGCTTATTGGCAGGGCAAAGCACTTCTGCTGTGGCTGCAGGCATGTAAATGGGTGCTTAGTGCATCCAGATGGTGCCTGATTGAAATCAATTTAGATCAGGCTTGATTATACTTCAGTGGTGCAAGAACTACCTTTCCAAGAATATAGAGAACTCGGTGAATGTTTTAGGAAAATAATTATAATAATGCTTGCTTGCTTACTTGTTAAGTCACTTCAGTTATGGCAGACTCTTTGCAACCCCATGGACTGTAGCCTGCCAGGCTTCTCTGTCCATGTGATTTCCGGGCAAGAATACTGGAGTGGATTGCCGTGCCCTCCTCCCAACAGAATATTCCCTATCCAGGGATTGAATCCACAGCATCTCCTGCAGCTCCTGCATTGCAGGCAGATTCTTCACCACTGAGCCACCAGGGAAGCTCCAGTTATAATAATAATTAGTCAAATAAGGCTCCATTGGCACTAAGAGAGCCAACTTCAATTCTTAGTAGGATTACAGACTTGCTGTATGACATCAGCGAAGTGATTTATCTGCCCTGTCTAGGTCTTATGTTTGTACCTGTGAAATTGCTATGTGCAGGGCAGTCAGGGAGGAGGGGATGAAGACAGGCAACTGTCAGTGACTGGGCTCTGAAAATGTGCCCAGTACTAAGGAAAGAGCTTCACACTCATCATCATCTCAATGAATTAATCATCAACCAACCTTCGAGGGAGAATCATTCATTCCTTTAGCAAACTGAGCAGGTTGCCCCCATCCTTGTACCATGATTACCATTTCACAGATTAAGACTTGACACTTAGGGACATGAGGAGCTATGCTGGTAGCTGGTGGATAAAGACTCCAGGTAGTTTCTGACTCCAAAGAACAGAGCTCCTTCCTCTCCAGGCACCAGTGCTTCTCAACTTTTTAAAAATAATAATGAAAACCTCCCTTCCCCAGAGAGCCTTTCTAGACATGTTTTCCCCTAATGGCTTCCCCCACACCCATGAAATAAGTACTAATATGTCACACTGCTCTGAGCCTTGGCAAGTTTAGATTACAATATCTAAGACATTTTCACCTGTACCCACAAAAACTAATTTTTATCCAGTTGAGTGTGATATTCCTCCTGTTAACTGAGTGTTCTAAACCACATTTGTTACATTTTTATTAAAGGCAACAACCCTTTTCCAGGTCCTATGAGTACTGGAGTTTAAAAAAAAAAGAAACTTTTTTTAAAGCATGACACATGATCCTTATTCTCAATGAAATTACAATCTCTCTCATGCCATCAGGTTTACAAAACTCCCAGTTATAAGATCCCATGGTTGCAATTATTTTTTTTAATTTTTTATTAGAAGATAATTGCTTTGCAATATTGTGCTGGTTGCTGCCAGACATCAACATGAATCAGTCACAGGTGTGCATATGTCCCCTCCCTCATGAACCTCTTTCCCATCTCCCACCCCATCCCACCCCTCTAGGTTATCACAGAGCACTGGGTTGAGCTCCCTGTGTCACACAGCAAATTCCCACTGGCTATCTATTTTGCATATGATAGCATATATGTTTCCTTGCTACTCTCTCAATTCGTCCCATCCTCTGCCTCCCACACTGTTTTCACAAGTCTGTTCTCCATCTCTGCATCTCCACTGCTGCCCTGCAATTAGGTTCATCGGTACCATCTTTCTAGATTCTGTATTTAGGATTACTAGATGGAAATTACAAAGAGGAAATGAACAACAGACCTAGCAAACAACAAAAGGTTTCATCGACATTGGTTACTGAGTAATTATGTGGGTGATCATGCATGCATGGAGCTAAGTCATTTCAGTCATGTCTGATCCTTTGTGACCCTATGGACTATAGACCACCAGGCTCCTCTGTCCATGGGATTCTCCAAGCATGAATACTGGAGTGGGTTACCATGCCCTCATCCAGGGGATCTTCCTGACCCAGGGATCAAACCTATGTCTCCTGTGTCTTCTGCATTGGCAGGCAAGTTCTTTACCACTAACCCCCCCTAAAAAAACCAGGGTAGATGCTTTCTTGTCTTGGAAATTGAAGAGACTGGATCTGTTAGCAACCACTCCAGTGGATTTCCATTTCCTCCTCTCTATGTCTTTTTATACCCCCACTATCAGCACAAAGGCCTTAGTGAAATCATTTGGCTCACAAATGGGCCCATCATAAATAATATAGACCCTTCTCATATAATATAGACCTCACTCACCTCCTCCACATTAATGACACTGAATGGGTACCATTAAGGGCTCTTCTTTTATTCAGAAGAAAAGATTTTGATGAATCCATTGCTTACAGGCAGAAATTTGAAAAAATTCAAAACCACATTTTTGAAATTAAACCTTCTGTGGTCTGAACAAGCATGATTGTCAGTTCTTTTATGCATTTCCAACATTGCCACAATTAATATTTTACAAGGAGCTTCACCAGTGACATATTTAGCAACAGAAATCTTAATATTCTTTTCCCGGTAGCCACATTCCATTGCTCAGCACAGTGGAGGGAGCCCTGTCAAAGTGGAGGGAGCCCTGCCAGAGGGAACTGGGTGTAGGACCACGGGGGCTTATGCTTGAGCCTCTGCAAAGCCCTTCTGCCATTTGCCTCTCAGCAAGATGCCCTCTCAGTGAGTAGAGGAAATTACCCTCCTCTCAGCCCCTCCACCAGGCTTATGCCTAGCACCACAGTTATTTATAGATAATCCCCTCTTGGAAAGGTCAGATTTTATGATGTGTTTATGACCCTCTTTGACCAAATAAGTTCATTTACATTGGATTCTGGGAGGAGGGGTTGTTTTAAGCAGATTCAATTCATTTATAAAGCTCTGTGCCTGGTAACATTAGGAGAATTTGGGCTCTGTTGCCAGTATCAAAGGCTTGGCACCTTCAGGCCCACTTTCACCTCTCCTTCATTAGAGTTTACCTGTCCCCACCCATGGCTTCTCATTCCTGCACAAAGAATCTGAGAAAAAACTCTGCACACTGGTCCCTTTCTGTGTCCTTATGGGCCAATGAGGACACCCACTATCACAAATCACCTTGAGAATATTTGCCAGGGATGGGCATGGGATCCTGGTTGGCCAGCCCTTGTCCAGGCTGAGTCAAGGATCAGTATGTGGGACTGACTAACCCTGTGCTATACTCATAGATGCCATGCTTATGACTTAGCCCTCACCTCCAGTCAGATGACGTCCGTAGGTTTCGCCCCAGTTCCCACCTCCCACTCAAGCTCTGGAGCCACATTTTCAACTCATTGCTCAGTGTTGTGGGAGCATCAAGCTCTTTATGTCTAAACTGAACCCTCAAGTTCATACCCCCTAAAACAAATCTGCATATTTATATCTCTACAAATGGCAGCATCACTTCTCTGGTCCCCTAAGCTCAAGAATATACAATAGTCTTCAATTCCCCCTTTAGCAGCCTTCCCAAGCCAGCCTACCTCCCCTCAGCTAGTGGTTTCATTTCCCTCTCCTTATCCTCCAGAGTATCTCCTCTGTGTCGTCCCAGGAAAGCACTTGAGGACCTTCATCTGTACGTCTGACCCAGCCCGTCTCCCACCTCCTCTAGGCTTGAGTCCATCCATTACCCTCCTCCCTTTAAATTCTCCCTTTCCTGACAGCTCCATATTAAATTGGGTTTGGTATGTCTGTCTGCATCATGGCTCGGTATTTACCATCAGAGCTCTTTCATCTTCCCTAAAATTAGAAATACTATCTTCCTCATGGGGTGTGGTGAGGATAAACCCAAATACCCAACACAAAGCATCTGGCTTATTGTAGGCACTTACAATCACTCATTGAACAAAATCCTTATTAGTTTCCAAACACTGAGCCGGGCACTAGAACTAACCATCAATAGCATCTATTGGCCCTTGGCTCTCCCTACTTGCACTGTTATTAGTGCTTTTCACATATTAACTCATTTAATAATCATAACAAGTTATTATAATTATTATTCATTGTAGAAGCAGTTACAACTGTTATGTTCAGATGAATTATAATTATTATTATGTCCTTATATCAAGGTATGGAGAGGGTAAGGACAAGTCAAAGTCAAGCCCAGACAAGTCTTAACCACCACAGGTACTTTCTCTAAGAATGCCATAGTCCCTGACCTCTCACCTTCTATAGACAAGTAAACAATTACAACACAGCATGATAAATGCTCTAATTCTAGAAGTCCTGGAGTGTGATGCGAACATGAAGTTAAGGACAAATATTTACTAAGAGATCATTACAGTTAAGCTTTGAAAGATAAATATCAGTTTCTTTTCCTTTTCAGGGTCTTTTTCTATTCAATAATCCTAATCTTATTGCCATAATAACCAAAGTGCAGCTCTGATGTTATCATTCTCCTGCTTAAAACCTTCAGATTTTCATTGCTTATCCAATAAAGTTCATACTCCTCAAATTAGCTTTGCTGTCTTTTCCTCCTCTGGTGTCCACATCCTTATGTACACTCCTGCATCCTCTTTCTCCAGTAGGCCCTTGCTCCTATTCATTCCTGTACCCAAATCTTCCCTCATTTTCAAAATTCAAACAATTGCTTTTCTTTAAAACCTTCAGTAGATTTTCATCTGAACAGCATCTCTCTCTTCTGAAATTCTGTAACCTCATTTCTTTTGCTTTTATTTTTGAAGATTTTTATGTACACATATAATCTCATCTACTAGATTTGCAGCTCTTTGAGGAAAAAGAGCTTCTTTTGCAACTTTATGCAAGACACATGCTAAAGCTGCGTTAAATGGCAACCCAGAATCTTCCCAGACTCCTGTATTTCTCCTGTCTCTGCCCTTCCCTCCAGTCCAGTCACTCATGGAATCCTTGCTTCCTCCAAAACAGCGCTTGTACCACCTACTCCTCTCTGTTCCCACGACGCCAGCTTTAGTTCAAGTCATTAACCTTTATCACCTTAACTTTGGCACTTTCACTGTCAAGAACAAGAGAGCAGGCAGTTTTTCTCTGTGCTACACACAATCTGTGTAGCAAGTATTCAATTCTGCCCGTGTATGAAAGCAGCTATGTTGCTGTTTAGTCGTGAAGTCATGTCTGACTCGTTTGCAACCTCATGGACTGTAGCCTGCTAGGTTCCTCTGTCCATGGAATTCTCCAGGGATGGAGTGGGTTGCCATTTCCTGAAAGCAGCTGTGAAAGTGAAGACGCTCAGTCGTGTCTGACTCTTTGCGACCCCGTAGACTTTATAGCCTACCAGTTTCCTTCGTCTATGGGATTTTCCGGGCAAGAATACTGGAGTGGGTTGCCATTTCCTTCTCCAGGAGATCTTCCCAACCCAGGGATTGAACCCGGGTCTCCCGCATTGTATGCAGATGCTTTACCGTCTGAGCCACCAGGGACAATACATGAACTAATGGGTGCATCTGTGTTCCAATAAAACTTTATTTGCAAAAACAGATCTTTGCTGGGCCTGAATTGGCCTGAAGGTAGTTTGGCAACCCCAAATTTAAATAAATACATAATTGTTTCCAGCACTGGCATTCAAATCCATCATCCAGGTAGAGTCAAACAATGTCTTTAACTGCAAATCTGGTCATGCTCCCAGAGATACAATGCGCTGACCCTTGTCTTTATTACAAATCACATTTCCTTTCATGCCCTTCCCTACAACCCCACCTCCTCTTTCCCTATTATCCATCTGACAATCTATACTTATCTTTGAAAATGTCAGTTCATTTGCTCAGTCATGTCCAACTCTTTGCGACCCCATGGACTGCATCATGCCAGTCTTCCCTGTCCATCCCCAACTCCCAGAGATTACTCAAACTCATGTCCATTGAGTCCGTGATGCCATCCTAGCATCTCACCCTCTGTCATCCCCTTCTCTTCCCACCTTCAATCTTTCTCAGCATCAGAGTCTTTTCCGGTGAGTCAGTTCTTCCCATCTGGTGGCCAAAGTATTGGAGCTTCAGCTTCAGCATCAGTCCTTCCAATGAATATTCAGGACTGATTTCCTTTAGGATGGACTGGTTGGATCTCCTTGCAGTCCAAGAGACTCTCAAGAGTCTTCTCCAACACCACAGTTCAAAAGCATCAATTCTTTGGCACTCAGCTTTTTTCACAGTCCAACTCTCACATCCATACATGACTACTGGAAAAACCACAGCCTTGACCAGACAGACCTTTGTTAGCAAAGTGATGTCTCTGCTTTTTAATATGTTGTCTAGTTTGGTCATAGCTTTTCTTCCAAGGAGTAAGTGTCTTTTAATTTCATGACTGAAGTCACCATCTGCAGTGATTTTGGAGCCTAAGAAATTAAAGTTTCTCACTGTTTCCATTGTTTCCTCATCTATTTGCTATGAAGTGATGGGAACAGATGCCATGATCTTTGTTTTCTGAATGTTGAGTTTTAATCCAACTTTTCACTCTCCTCTTTCACTTTTATCAAGAGGCTCGTTAGTTCTTCCTCACTTTTTACCATAAGGCTGGTATCCTCATGATGTACTCTGCATATACGCTAAATAAGCAGAGAGACAATATACAGCCTTGATATACTCCTTTCCCAATTTGAAACTAGTCTGTTGTTTCATGTACAGTTCTAAGTGTTGCTTCTTGGCCTGCATATAGATTTCTCAGGAGGCAGGTCAGGTGGAGTGGTATTCATATTACTTGAAGAATTTTCCACAGTTTGTTGTGATCCACACAGTCAAAGGCTTTGGTATAGTCAATAAAGCAGAAGCAGATGTTTTACTGGAGATCTCTCGCTTTTTCAAAATGTAGCTCAGAGCTTAAGTCTTCCAGAAAGTCTTCCCTGATCACCACTGTGTTGTTTGTGCTGTTAGTCACTCAGCCGTGTCCCACTCTTTTTGACCTCATGGACTAAGCTCTTTTGTCCATCGGATTTCCCAGGCAAGAATACTGGAGCAGGTTGCCATTCTCTTCCCCAGGGTGTTCTCCCAGATCAAATACGGGTCTCCTGCATTACAGGCAGATTCTTTGCCAAAGCTGATTACGTATTCTTCTCTATACATAACATGAGTTTCTTTGGATTTGTGAGTCTCACAAATGGAAATGACCAAATTTACTCTCAGGGTAGTCTTACCTACTAGACAGAGAGTTCTAGGCAAAGAGCATGATTGTCTCATCTGCCTCCATATCCTTTCATCCCTGGTACGTAGTACACACTCAGCAAGTGTTCTCTGCTTGTACAATGACTGTTGCCAATGGAAAAAGGCATTCACTTCCTCAGACCCAAAGATGTGTTTGTCTCAATGTTGGTCAGATAACATCAACCCGGGAAGCCAGGGAGTGGCTGAGGAGAACAGGCAGCAGCCAAGGCTTCTGTTCAGGAAGTGGGGAGCAGTTCTTTGTGGAACCGCATGAGGCAGTAATTGCCTTTTCATTCATTTTCAGAAAGAACGGAAAATCTCATGTCTTGCCAAATGGCCTTGTAGATATGTCCTCATTCAGATTACCCTCTCAGAGAAACCAAATTGTTGGACGGGCACTAAAAGAGTTTAACTTGAATGGGATTGTATGAGGATCACATTTGTTAGTGCTGAGTTAATAAGGAGAGGAAAGAGGGGAGGCAAGGAAAGTACAACGAGTTAATCCAAGATAAAATGGAATGGAAGGAAAGCAGTTTGTTCCTTTCTAAAGCCTGTGACTTTTGTCATGCATATCCATAAGAAGGCAAGGCACAGTCAATGAAAATTAGAAGCGATCTTAGCAATTTCTTCCTTTTATTCATAGTATATATGGGAATCTTATTCAATCTGTGTGTGTGTGTGAATGTGTGTGTGTGTGTGTGTGTGTGTGTGAGAGAGAGCATATGTGTTGGAACAGTTAGATAAGGACATGATAGCATCACTTTGGCAGAAAGATCAAATATCTTTAAGTATAAGATGTATGTGTGCATGCTCAGTCACTCAGTCATGTCTGACTTTGTGACCCCATGGACTATAGCCCGCCAGGCTTATCTGTTCATGGGATTCTCCAGGCAATAATACTAGAGTAGTTTACCGTTTCCATCTCCAAGGGATCTTCCCAACCCAGGGATCGAACCCATATCTCCTTGCATTAGCAGGCATATTCTTTACCACTGAGCCACCTGGGAAGTCCTTAGGTATAAGATAGATAAATCATCAATTTGTCACAGGCATAATTCTTTTTCACTCTAAACAGTGCCTCTAAAGAAAAAAGAACAGGGGCAGGGACAGAGGACCCATGGTGAAAACCCCTGGACAACTTGTAAACCACAAGTTCGCCCACTGAGATAGTTTCATTAGAAGATTCCTGTCTATAGTAATTACATTTCTGCACAATTTTCTTGAGTTATAAATTCTATGTATTTCTAGACCTCTAAATGTCAAAACATGAAAGCTAACTCCAGCACTGCTCTTACATTATAGAAAAAAAAATCAGAAAAATAAAAAGTCGTGTCTATCTTTAGGTATGAGTGTTTTGATTTGTAAGGCATCAGACGTCCATGTTCTGTCATACTTTCTCTGCACACAGTTAAGAGCCAGCTCAGCAGCTTTCTCATCAATTAACCAGGACAGAGAACTGTATGGAGAATTCAAGCAAAAGGAAAACCTACTCAACTGGCCTGAAATAACCAGATTGACTTTCTATAGTGGTTCAATTACCCAGATGACTCTCTAATCCCTTGCTTAAATGCTATGACTATAGAACTGTGGCACCATTTTATCCAGCTATAAAGGAGAGCTCACTCATTTAAATAAGCAGCACTTGTCCCCTAATCTTCACTGCAGGTCTGGGCATGTGGTCCAAATGTCAGGTAACTGACCTGGGAAGAACCGTTGCTTATGGGTCATCTCCACTAAAAGATTCAGCCCTGCGGGCCATATCTACTAAAAGATTCAGTCAGAAGAAGTGTAAATCTAGAATATATTCATTGAGGATTACTGCAGAGTTGAAGAAATGAGTTTTACCAAGAGAAATGAAAAAGAAAGAGATACTAGAACCCCAGATATATAATCACCTGCTAGTGGTACTGTGACTGAGAGAAGACTAGGAATCAGAGCTGATTTCTTTTCTTCTCACCTCAATCCATCTCTAAGGAATCTTGAGATAATCTCTATTAACCACACAAAGCCTCTATTTGCTTATCTATAAAATGTAACACTTATTTCTTTGCCTATTTCACAGGTTATGGAGGCAATTAAATTATAAATATGTGTGAGAGTGCTGTGAAGCTTGTGAAATGTCATAAAGATAATACAAAAATGTGAATTATCCTTGTTTTTAGTCATACATTATAAAGAGGAAATGATTGACATAAACAAGCAGTCAGGTGTCTTATAGACCTCTAACCTCAGTGATATCATGAGTAAGCCTCTTGTATACTTGGGCAAGTGTTAGCAGGAGGATACAACCAGGTTCATCCATTATATAAGACAGAGACTAAGCAACTTCTGAGGTTTTTTTCCAACTCAGATTTCAGTATCATTGTCTCCAAAAATATATTGTTCTGATTAGGGGACCACTCTTGTAAGAATGTTTTTATAAAGTTGAATGAGAAACTTTTTTTTAATTTTTGACCATACTGTATGGCTTGCATGATCTTAGCTCCCTGACCCAGGACTGAACCCATGACCCCTGCAGCAGAAGGACCACCAGTAAATTCCTGAGAAACTGCTTTTCAATCATACCCACTCCCTGCAACCCATCACTTACTGGACTACAGCAGGAATAAGGATGTGGGTAACCTACATTATTGAAGCTTGATTAACTGTTACTTTCTCCTGAAATATTTGATACCCTTAACTATCACGGGTACCAGGGGCTTCCCTGGTGGCTCAGACAGTACAGCATCTGCCTGCAATGCAAGAGACCCAAGTTTGATTCCTGGGTTGGAAAGATCCCCTGGAGAAGGGAACGGCAACCCACTCCAGTATTCCTGCCTGGAGAATCCCATGGACAGAGGAGCTTGGCAGGCTTGCAAAGAGTCAGACACAGCCAAGCAACTAACACTTTCACCACGGCTGTGTTGAAATTCTGAACTCTCTTGACTTCCACCTCACCACTCTTTCTTGGTTTCCTTCCTAATTCTTGGGACATTCTTTAGTTTCCTTCTTTAGCTCTATTCTTTACGCTGCTGTTCTAAGTCACTTCTATCTGTAATCCTTAAATATTACATCCCAAAACTTTGTTTGGCCTTCTCCCTTTAAACCCTAAAAATTATCACTGAATGGTTTTAACCATGCGTATGTGATAAATACAATCACAAGGATGATAAATGACAAAATTTTTGTCACCATCTAAATAATCTCAGTCTTGTACTTCCAACTCCCTATTGGAAATTGGAACTTCCATACTCTTTAACTCTAACTCTAACTCAACTCCATACTCTTTTCCCTGTTGATTCAGACAGTAAAGAATCTGCCTGCAATGCAAGAGACCTGAGTTCAATCCCTGGGTTGGAAGATCCCTTCAAGACGGGAATGATAACCTACTCCAGTATTCTTGCCTGAAAAATCACGTGGGCAGAGGTGCCTGGCAGGCTACGGCCCATGGGGTTGTGAAGAGTCAGACACGACTGAGCAACTCAGTACACACATACTCTATAAGATATTTCTTAGTAAGGAACACAGGTCTCCTCATATCTGACATCCCTAAATTTGAAGCTTTATCTCCTGTTGCGGCCTCCATGTGCCCTAAGATGCAGATAGGCATCACATTTTAGTGAGAAAGGCCTGAATATAAACCCCAGACTAATCCATATTCAAATCCTAGCTTCACTGTTTACCAAATGTGTAGAAATAACCAAATCGCCAAGGCTACTTAAGCCTTCTGTTCCTAATCTATGAAATGTTTGTCGTGAGAATTAAATAAGATCATATATATTAACCTAGCTCAGGCCCTAGCACAACTTAGTTGCTTAGCAAATATTGATTCTTTTCTGTTCCTCTCCAGAAATGTTCCAGTATTTAGATTTTCTTAAACACACCACGATTTATTTTCCACATAACTCTTTTTGCACATGCTATTCTTTTGAGCTAGAATGCAGCCTCTTCACCACCCCAGCCCTCATGCTTGCCAGGCAAACTATTACATAACTTTTAAGAATGTTATTATCTGGAAATATTTTCTCAATAAGACCACACTGCAGTCAAATCCAGGTGCTGTTTTCCTCCAGGCCTTGGGAGCATTTTATTCCTAAGTCTATTACTTTATATCATAAATGGTTATTTATATCTGTCTTCCCCCACTAGGCTGTGAGTTCACTGAGAGTTCCATCTACTCAAAATCAAGCAATCAAATGTCACAATTCTAAAGAGACTGCAAACCACTGAGCTCATATAGGCTATATGCAGGTGACGTGAGGGACACGAGTTAGATCCCTGGGTCGGGAAGATACCCTGGAGGAGGGCATGGCAATCCACTCCGTTATTCTTGCCTAGAGAATCCCATGGAAAGTCCATAGCGTAGCCAAGTCAGACACGAACATAAATAAACATAAGTATTGTATTAGTTAAACTGCATGTGGTAGAGATACTATTTATATGGGATAATTCATTTATTCAATTTCCATTTTAAGCACTGGGCACACAAAGACACTTTAAATATTGTCCCTTCCTCTCATGAGTAAAATCTTAAATGGGCAAAGATTTAAATTCTAAATTAAAATAAAATTTTCATTTCTACTTATTTGTTTTTTCACAGAAAGAAGTGTAAACATTGCATGAATTTTAAGTTTCTCTCTTTAACCCCTGTGTTCAGCACTGAGAGGAAAGACTTGTAGTATTTATATGTGTCAAAATGGTTTTGGAAACAAGTGCCTGAAAACCAGTAGAGACACATTGGTTCAAGTGCATGGCTGCCTGGTGAAGAGCAGATATCACAGTAGTTTAATTCAGCAAGTTGGTGATGTCTTCAAGGACCTAGATCCTTTCCTTTTCCCCAGCCTAATGACTTCAAAGTGGGTGAATGTCGCTCAGTCATGTCCGACTCTTTGCGACTCCATGGACTATGCAGTCCATGGGATTCTCTAGGCCAGAATACTGGAGCGGGTAGCCTTTCCCTTCTTCAGGGGATCTTCCCAACCCAGGGATTGAACCCAGGTCTCCCACACTGCAGGCAGCTTCTTTACCAGCTGAGCCACAAGGGAGGCCCAATGACTGCAAGGGAGCTGCCAATGATAAACAAGGCTACATGTTCCTTTTTTCACATGCAGAGGAAAATGAAGTGTGTCTCTTTCCCAGTCATGGAACAAAGGTCTTTCCTCAATCTGATTGTTCAAAGGTGCTCACTAAAGGCACCAGGCAACAGCTGTGTAAAAATTGGTTTAACTCTGGGTTCTCAAAACAATCACTAGCTAAGGGCATGAAATTCAGCCAATCAGAGACCCCTTGGAGCTAAATTCAAATTGCACTAATGCATATACTGGGAGAGGATGGAAAAAGGTATCAAAGGCCACCTACTACGTTAGTATTAGGGAGAGAAGAGAAAAGACTGGTGAATCTACACCGTACAGAGAGGCCCCGGAAGACAACTGTGTTTTAACAGTTTATTACCAGTTATTTATTACAGAGGAAACTGAAGTACATTTATAAGTTCTTTTACTTGATTAATTTTCTCAGTGTTTCTTCTTTCTCATAAAATACACTTTCAGAGTATCTGGAGCTTTTCTTTTTCCTTTAATTTTTAAACTGAAATTCACTTTGAGTGCCTAATATCATTTTGGCTCCAGCGTCACCCCTTTGTTAATTGTCAAACGTCTGCATTAGCTATCTTTATTTAAAAAAAAAACAAAACTCAATGTCCCAACCATTATTACAGCTTATTCACTGGAGGTTCCTTTTCAAAAACTTTATAAAGTTTTCTGTTTAGTGAGGAAAGTGCTTTCTCTTTTCCATCCTCCTCTTCTCTAGTGTCAGTAAATTTGAACATTTTAAAAGTGGGGTTAAAAAAAAAAATAAAAGTGGGGTTAGTCTATTGCTTTGATTCCTAAGAAACACTGTTAGTGAGAAGGAAAACTATACGCTTAGAGAAATAAAAGATAGAATCAAAAATAACACTTCCTGTTATGTGGAGAACTATCTTTTTTCCTACCCTAATTCAAACTCACCCTTACCTTCTTCACCACCAAAACACACATATGTGCATTCACACACAAAGCTCCAGTAATAGGAATAGAATGTTTTGTTCAAAAAAGCAATGTATTGATATTCTAAACTCAAAGCGTGGCATTTGCTGGATGTGAAAGTGTTAGTTACTCAGTCATGTCTGACTTTGCAACCCCATGGACTATAGCCCACCAGTCTCCTCTATCAATGGGATTTCCCAGGAAAGTATACTAGAGTGGATAGCCATTCCCTTCTCCAGGGCATCTTCCCTACCCAGGGATCGAACCCAGGTCTCCTGCATTGCAGGTGGATTTTTTACCATCTGAGCCCCAGGGAATCCCTTTGTTGGGTGTGTGAGAATGCAACTCTCAGTTCTTCATTGGCAAAAGAAAGAGGAGTGAACCATCAAGCCAGTTTGAGCCGCCTGATTTGAGGTGTGCAATTCCACAGTTTAAGTCCTAGGATTACAAGGTTGGGGAGTTAGAGTGAAAAAAGATCAAATATCTGCATAGTTTTTCTTTCCTATTAAATGCCTTTGGAAAATCAGTGCTATTATACACAGTCTGTGACCTTCACCCTATGAAGACTTCATATAAATTCCCTAGAGTTTATTTTTTAACTTTTATTCTCCTTATGACTGTTGAATTGTTATCAATGATCAGTTCTTGCTGTTCCCCTTGAACAATCTTTCTGTTTCTAAAAAAGAACATTTACTAACAGCAAGGTCAGAGGGTGCCAGGTTTCTGGTTTCCAGCCGAGTGCTATCACTCACTCATTCCATTTTCTGCTATTTATGTTCTAGCCTTGACCCAGGCTAGTATATCAGCAGAGGGAGTCATCTCAACTTTCTCACATCTCGATTGTGAAAGAGGCAGGCTAAAGAGGCAGACTTAGTCATTAGACTCATCCTGTAGGAATCTCGACAGGTTACTACTGCCGTGGGAGAAACACAGAGCTAAGTTTTCAGAAGAGGATTCCAACGGTGCTAATCTTTCTTCTCCCTTAACAGGAAGGAACATTTTCTCCCACTGTTACTCTCAGACCAGCTCAGAAAGAATTACCTGCTCCAGGCTAGCTCCCTCATCTCAAGTGTGCAGACTCACTAACCACAGAACTGAATGCCCTAACAGAGGCAATATCAGCCTAAGAGAAGTCTACCAATGTGTGTCAAAATACATTACTTAACAGTCTGGTATTTTCCCAGAAGCAATACGGGACATGTCCTGCAGGGGTTTGTTGTGAGTGTTGAATGAGCTAATTTATGTAAAACCCTTTGAACAATACCTGGCCTACAGTGAGTGCTTAACTATTATTATTATGATATGAGACAGCCTGGTCTTGCAGAAAAAATGGTGATCTAGAAAGCAGGAGATCTAGGTTGGAGTCCTGCCTCTTGTGCTAATACATTGTCCTCATGTGACACTGGAAAAGTCACTTAAATTCTCTGAGCTTCAACTCCTGACCTAGAAAAGGGGAATAATTTCATCTCTCATGCAGATTTTTCAAGGAATGATAGGATCAAGTGCAGTAAAGGTTTTGAGAACCTTTCATAAATCATGAAGTGTGGTACAAATCTTAATGATCGCTGCAAGCATGTGATGGCAGAGACCTTCTTTGGAATCTGATTGAACACCCATTACCAGCGTGAGCACTCACCAACACTGGCTACATGGATCATAGTTTCTCTAGCAGTATCACTATGATGACCATCATTATCCTTTCTCATTCATTTCACCCTTCCTTCTTGAATTTTTTTCATTCATTTCATCACATCCAGTATTTGGCTGATAATAGCAGTGAGGGCTATGCCCACTGGTAAATAGTGACTACCCAAGATTTTATTTATTTGAATACTTGTTTTTTATTTACTGTTTGAATACCAATAATACTATATGGCACGTTATAACTTTTGAAAACTATTTTTGAAATATTATTATTAATAATAAATATTACTTATTTATTATTATTAAATAATAAACCACTACAACACTCTGAGGTAGGTATTTTTGCTATTATCCTTACTTTGCAAGCCCAAGAACAAAATGACTCCTGACTGCCAGCAAAATAAAGTTGGCATCCACTCACAGGGTCGTCTCATGGTCAAAAGCACAAACTGTAAAACCAGACAGCCTAAAATTTACATTCTAGCTCTGCTGTGTACCTCTGTGTGACCCTGGGCAAGTTATTTAAACTCTCTGTGCCTCAGTTTCCTTACCTGTGAAACAAGTAATAATAACACTTACCTCATTAGATACTTGAAAGGAGTAATTGTCAAAACATGTAAAACATTTGGAAGAGTCACGCACTCGCTGAATATTAGCTATTATCATAATTTAATCTGACAGGCAGTGTCCTCAACAGCAGAAAGTCAGTCTGTCTTTCCAGACAGCTCTCCCTTCTGCATTGGCACACTTCCTGCTCTCCAGCCATCTTCATTCACAGTGAACCTAACATGATGCATGAGATGTACAGTTGCTTGATAACTGGTTGTTGAAAAATAAATGATAAAAAGAAGCAGACTGGGAGAAAGGAAGGAAAGAAGGAAGATAGGGAAGGAGGGAGGAACCGACAGAAGAAGGAAGGGAGGGAGGAAGGGAGAAAAAAATCCTGTTACTTCATGAAACAGGAAACTCTTTCATACCCCACTCCCTTCACCAAAAACATTACAAGGTTTCCATTTTCCTCAAGTATAAAGTATGATCACTTTTGTAGAGTCAGCAAAGCCAAGACTTTTTTTGCACTAGTGTGACCTGCATTTTCCAAATTACTTCTGCTTATCTATATATTGCCACTATAAAGGTTTTTTCCATCATAAACTACCTTTGAATATTGTGCAAGATATTTTGTGTATATTGCAGCATAATGAGATGTCACTGAAGGAATTTAATTTCTGTTCTTAGTATATATGCATATATAGAAGTGAGTGCAACTCAAAGCACTTTCCGAAGTTTTCAAGCCTTGGAAAGAATTGCATTCCATCTCCCTGTACAAGGTTAGGGCCACTGTGCTGTCCAGTGCTGGAAAACAATGAAGAAAGGGTAAAAATCATGAACACTGTAATTTACCTATTTATTCCTGTGCTTTTAGAATTTGTGTCCCTTCAAAATTTGATTTTGATTACATTCTTTAAGACAAATTTTCCACATTTTCAGTCATTCTTTAACTTTCCTTCGCCTAATCCCTTCTCTTTATATAACATTTGATATATATAATAAGTATGCCAATATGTTATCAGCAAAGATTATAAGAACTTTTTAAATAATCAGTACTTTTGTACAGTTTTTAACAACATACCTATATGTTTCCCTATAGGCTTCCCTTGTGGCTTAGCTGGAAAAGAATCTGCCCACAATGTGGAAGACCTGGGTTCAATCCCTGGGTTGGGAAGATCCCCCAGAGAAGCAAAAGGCTACCCACTCCAGTATTCTAGCCTGGAGAATTCCATGGACTACAGTCCATGGGGTCACAAAGAGTCGGACACGACTGAGTGACTTTCCCTTTCCTTACATGTTTAATTTTATTATGTTTCTAGATAGACTACCCAAAAGAAAAATTTTAATGTCTCTTAGAATTTTAAATATTTGCACTGAGAATATCAGGAAAAAGTTTATGTGTCCATATTTTTCCCATAGGATCTCAGATCCAAGCCTTAGTTTTGGCTTTCGACTCCTTTTTAGTTAAATATTACATGTTCCCAGAAAGAAAATTTCTCAGCGGGTAGAAAGAAAGGGAGGCATTTCAATATTTTATTCATTTCTTCTCCCACAAGTGAGATGCCATTTGTCTCTAGTTTACTACCTGAAGCAGAATCCAATTAAGGGAATTTGAGTCAGTGTACAATACTCAAGCACATCCTAGAAATGAGTTGAAGAAAATTAGTATCACGCTATCATTCATGCCTTTTTTTTTTTCTTTTGGTATCTTCTTTACCCAGTATTTCTTATACTATAACTCAAACAAATAAACATTCTTGGCCTAAGACGTAGTTTAAGTCTTAAATTATAGTCAGTATGCTCCCAGTATTTCTAATTTTAATCTATCTTATTTAATTGCTGCTACTTGTTATGTGTCTGATAAAATACAGGACCAAGGCCTTACTACCACATTATGAACATGAAGATTTTTGTCCTCTGTTAGGATTTCTTAGGGAAAGGGCTTTCTCTTTCTCTATTGTCTCTTTACAGTTTTCTCCTTTCCTAAACCTACACTTCAGCAACAGAGCTACCCAACATGCCGTGTCTAGCTATTTTCCAAACACTGAAACACACAACCTTATAAAGAGATATTCTGTTTATTCAAAATGTTTATCCTAAATGTGCTTCAGTTTGATTTACAATGTTGTGTTAGTTTCTGCCATACAACAAAATGGGTAAATCATAAATATGTACGTATATCTACTCTTTTAGATTCTAGTCCCACATAAGTCATTACAGAGTATTGAACAGAGCTCCCTGTGCTAGACAGCGGTCTGAGATGGTACTTTTCTCAAGGACCCTACGGAGAAATTAAGTAAAACGCAGCCATGTTCCTGTGACAGAGGAGGAGACCTTTTTCTACTGTCACTAGAGTTAAAATTGTGAGTGTACCATAAGGGCTGTGGTGGCTGGGCATGCCATTGCTCTCCCAGTAAAGGTATGGCGCAACTACTTTTCATAGTTCCTTGGTTTATTGGCCAGTAACATAGTCATAAAGTCCCTTGGCAAGGAACTGGTTTTCTTCTTTTAAAATTTAGTCAGGAATCTATGGTTTAAAAGGGAAAAAAAAGGTCACTTCCTGGAGGCCTGCCTGGTTAAACAGGTTAGGCAGTATATTTTTTATGAAGTCAAGTCAGTGTGAAGGTAGTGAAGTATCACGGCCCACGTGGTATAATGAGTAAAGAAAAACTCTTCTTGCTCAGACGTGTTCCCCTCAAGCTCTGTGCATTATCCAAGGGACACACTGAGTCACCTGAATTCAATCAGCTCAGATCCCAAAGGTTGCTTAGAGATATCCATGAGGTAGGAGGCTTCAAAATTTGTCTAAAAAATCATGTTGGGTTAAATTTAATATAACTTTTATTTTAAAGAATCTTCGACATCACCGGAAGAATGCCGGCCTCCTGAATTAATGGAAGAATGACTATAAAGAGACTCAAAGAGATCACATCACAAATAAAAAAGAAAAGGGTAGAGAGTTTCGGGTTAATTGCCAGCTTCACAGAGCAAGTCAATAGCAACTGGAGATGAACAGAGCTAAAATGTCAACTCTTCCTTTCCATTGCTAGGTTCCTGTCTCCCATGCTCCTAACACAGACAGTCTGTATGAAGGCTCACCTGTCTCAAAATTGTGAGTGTTTGGTGTGTTACAGAGGTGAAAAGCCCTCTATAGCTCTCTTCAGATGTGGGAATGTGTGCTGCTTGTTTCTCTGGATTACAGGGAACCAAGCCCCTCCTTTAGCCTTTTAATTGTCCAGTGGCCACTAAGTGCTCTCTCTGGAGTATTGCTGGAGTTTGTCTTCATGAGGTAGCAGGATAATTCACAGGGGACTTCTGGAAACAGATCAGACAAGGAGTAGCCAAAGGTGCTAGTTGGTCTCAGACAAGCAGTCGGCTGCTATGTTAGAGTAACCAAAGATGCTGGCTGGCCTCCAAGATGGCGTAGTGGTGTCAGTTTTCTAATCAAATTACACTAAGATATTCATAAGACAAAGGTCTGTATAGTCAAAGCTATGATTTTTCCAGTAGTCATATATGGATATGAGAGTTGGACCATAATGAAGGCTGAGTACCAAAGAATTGATGCTTTTCAACTGTGGTGTTGGAAAAGACTCTTGAGAGTCCCTTGGACTGCAAGGAGATCCAACCAGTCCATCCTGAAGTAAATTAACTCTGAATATTCATTGGAAGGACTGATGCTGAAGCTGAAACTCCAATACTTTGGCCACCTGATTCGAAGAACTGATTCATTAGAAAAAACTCTGATGCTGGGAAAGATTGAAGGCAGGAGGAGAAGATGTCGGAGGATGAGGTAGTTTGATGGCATCACTGACTCAATGGACATGAGTTTGAGCACACTCTGTGAGATGGTGATGGACAGGGAAGCCTGGGGTGCTGTGGTCACAGAGTTGGACACGATTTAGTGACTGAACAACTCATAAGAGGACTCTCAAGGCTGTCCTATTGCTGGGTCAGTGACCCTAGCACTCTGGAACTCCAACAATTTTAGAATCAACTTAAGAATAGGTATTAGAATTGTCCCCATCCCTGAGCTTTTGCTCTTCTTCTTTTCTTTCTTCCTCAACTCTTCCACTTTCTTAAAAAAAATTTTTTTTCATTTCTCCTCACCATCTCCCTCCGTCTCTTTTTACTCTGGCACAAAATAATAATTCATTCTATTTCTTTTTACCAATATTAGAATTTAAGGAATTTTCAGGAAGCACTCAGGCATTAAAAACTCAACCCCTGCATTCTTTGGAAGAGCATTTATTCCTCAGTGATAGGAACATTGCTTTTCATCTACCCCTTATGCTGTGAAATATTCAGGGAGGAGACTTCTTGCTACAGCAATGAGAACAAAATTCTAGTTAGGTTCTCAGCAAGTCACCCTCCTAGTTATCTTTGATAAGAAGCACCTTAGAGGGAATGAGTCTTGCATCTGAAGAGAATCAAACTCCCTTGTTCCTTCAGAGGATGGGTGGAAAAGTAGATAAAAGAAGGAATGGAGGGAGGGAGAAAAGGAAGGCAAAAGAGAGGGGTAGAAAAGGAGAGGAGAGAAAAGGAAAAAAGGGAAAGATGGAATGAGAAGGGGTCTCAAGAGGGGAGGAAGGAAAAAGGGCAAGAGAAAAATAAAACTTTGAATGTGTGATAGAATACTTTAAAAGGCAATTCTCCAAATTTCTGGACATCTTTATGGTGGGACTATGACAAGGCAAGCCTTGTTGTAAAACAGTAAAATAACACTCTAAGTTCTGAACAATAAAAGAATGCCTTTGGTGAAGCATACGACAAGCCCTATTCCCTGAGAGTGGGCTTCCCTGGTGGCTTAGAGGGTAATCCTGCTGACGTAGTATGTGATTATACACCAGGGATGCTCTAGGGATGATGATGATGCTGGAACCCTGCCAGTTGTCTTTTGAACTCAGAGCCTTTCTAACCTAGTTCCTTATTCACTAAACAGCTGGCTCCCTCACAACAGTCTCTGTGTGCCTGTTATCTTGTCTGGGCCTATATAAGATTCCCTCTGTCTTCAGAGTTGGGTGCATAGTCTTTGATGACAACATGAATTCCTTCCAGATAAGAACAAAGCAAACGCATTGAACTTTCAATATGAATAAGGCAGCAGATAAGTTTGCTTTGTTAAAGCTTTGCTCATAGAAAAGTAGACCGTGATTTTTGGGATAATGATTAGAAATGTTGATTTCCCTAGTAGGACTGAATAAGGATTCACTAGTTCCATATAGGAATTGGTAATGTTCCAAACGAGCATAAACCTATGTGACTAGCCATTTCAGTCTTCCCAACTGAGATGTTTCTTGGAATATGGGACCTCAGTCTTAAAAGTGGGAAGGTCTTAGGCAAACCAAGAGGAGTTGGTTACCCTTTTCCCCTGCTTGCCCTCCTCAGACCTGCAGCTTGAAGATGACTTAAACAAATCTCTAGAACTGAGTTTCCATGAAAGGTTTTTATGAAAGCTGCCCCTCCAGAGAACGCAAGGGCTGAGGCTATGTCTCATCCATTTTCATGTTCCTGAAGCCTGGTACACCATGTGGCACTGAGAACTGAGTCAGCTGAGCAACTGAATTGATCTGCAGAATATGTACTGAATGGGAACGATGAATCCTCAGGCAAGACCTGTGTCTTCCGCACAGTGAATGCTCCCTCAGGCTCCCTAAGTGGAGCTTAGCTTGGATAGGAACAGAAACCCTTTAAAAAGATGCATCTTCCACATTAAACTATGTGTTTTTTTTTTTAAACACGTTGAAGCAGTGACTAAGAGCACAGGTCAAGAATCAGACTAACAAGTTTAAACCCAGGCTCCACCATTCACCAGGCTCTGTAACCTTAAGCAAGTCACCTGACTTCCCTGCGCATCTCTTTCCTCACTTATGGCCCTCATAGGTGAGAGCACCAAATGAGACCCATGTGTGTAGCACCCTTAGCTCTTAGCTGTATGGTAAGAGCCTAACATATAGTATTAATAATTCACATTACTACTGTGCTTGGAGTTTTCTTTTTAAGTACCAAGGAAGCAAAGATGAGGATAACTAGAAAACAATATGTATAATAGTATCTCCCAAGTTTCATTTAAGCCTCAAGACCCTACACCATGGATTTTTATTTTTTAACACGAGTGCATCCTTATTGTGATAATCTGCGTATAACTATAATGAGCACAATATTATCAAGTGACAGTCACCAAAAACTCTGTGTACATGGAGTGGGACGCTGTGGGGTGATCTTCATCCCTCCACTACCCCATTTTATTACTTAAACTTCCTATTACATGAGCCATTTACTCAATTTTCACTGAACTTTTCACAACTAGAAAGTCACTGGACTTGGTCCAGCTCCTATAAAATTTTACTGCTCTCTTAGTTATTGCATAATGATTCCTAAAAGTTAACGTTTTACTTTTCTTCTAAAAGAAGGGATTTGCTTAAAGGAAGAAATCTCATTATAAGTATGAATGATCCTGAATTCAGTGCTTTATTGCTCCAGTAAGAACTGATAAATTATCTGAACAAAGTTTAAAGTCATGAGTAAAGCTCAGGTTATTGGTATATTACATTTTCTCCTTCTCTTTCTCTTTCTCCTCTTTCTTCTTTTAACTATTTTTTTTAACATTTATATACCCCAAAAATGTATCATTTTCTAAAAATGCAAATTGGGAGCAATACAGAAATAACACTTTATTTAGTGATAAATGCTCAAAATACTTTATAAATGCTTAAAATACTTTATTTCTTCCAAAATTTTTTGTTAAAATCTGAGTATGATACTGCTATGATAGGCATTTCTGGTGTCATGTCATATACACATTCCTAAAAAACAGCACATTCTGTAAAAGCATGAACTAAAAATAATTGAGCATATATAAAATAAACAGTTAAGGGAAAACCACTAAATATGCAAATGACATTGAGAATTCTAAGAAGATGATGGTGGCATAGTTTTTTTAATCTCTTTCCTTAAAAACAGACATAGAAACTAAGATACCAAAACATCTACAACAAAACTAAGTGACAAAGAATTGCCTGAATCCTGAAATCCAAGCAGAAGAGGACAAACAATGTATATTTGTAATCCTATGATAAAATAAAGGCTCAAAGAGAGAAAACAGTACAGAATTGAGATAATATAGACACAATACAACTATCAGAAAATGAGAGGTGAATTCAGGAGATATCTGAAAATTAGGATAAGCTTGCTGATTATAATTATTAATTGGGAGCAAAAGATTAAATCAAATCTAATCCTCTTGAAGAATGCACAATACTAGCTGATATCGATTGGTACATGCCACAGTATGGACAAAACAGTCAATGTTAGGGGGAAAAAATAGATTTTTTTTTTTTAGTCTCTTAACCAACAAAACTGCAAGAGATTTAAAGTGTAAAATGTTGTGATTTGATATACATATACATTGTGGAATGATTTCCCCATCCTCCATCAAGTTAATTAACACATCCATCACCTCACATACTTACCCTTTTGAGGCTGGGTTGGTGGGAATAGAATCCTTAAGTTCTACTCTCTCAGCAAATTTCAATTATACAATACACAGTCATCAACTGTAATCACTATGTTATACATTATTCCTTTAGGCCTTATTCATCTTATAACTGAAAGTTCGTACATTTTCCAAGCCTGGCTTCAGCAGTGTGTGAACCGTGAAACTCCAAATGTTCAAGCTGGTTTGAGAAAAGGCAGAGGAACCAGAGATCAAATTGCCAACATCTGCTGGATCACAGAAAAAGCAAGAGAGTTCCAGAAAAACATCTATTTCTACTTTATTGACTATGCCAAAGCCTTTGACTGTGTGGATTACAGTAAATGTGGAAAATTCTAGGAGATGAGCATACCAGACCACCTGACCTGCCTCTTGAGAAACCTGTATGCAGGTCTGGAAGCAACAGTTAGAACTGGACATGAAACAACGTACTGGTTCCAAATAAGAAAAGGAGTCCGTCAAGGCTGTATATTGTCACCCTGCTTATTTAACTTATATGCAGAGTACATCATGAGAAACGCTGGGCTGGAAGAAGCACAAGCTGGAATCAAGACTGCCAGGAGAAATACCAATAACCTCAGATATGCAGACGACAGCACCCTTATGGCAGAAAGTGAAGAAGAACTAAAGAGCCTCTTGATGAAAGTGAAAGAGGAGAGTGAAAAAGTTGGCTTAAAGCTCAACATTAAGAAAACTAAGATCATGGCATCTGGTCCCATCACTTCATGGCAGATAGATGGGGAAACAGTGGAAACTGTGACTGACTTTATTTTTCTGGGCTCCAAAATCACTGAAGGTGGTAATTGCAGCAATGATATTAAAAGACCCTTACTCCTTGGAAGGAAAGTTATGACCAACCTAGATAACATATTGAAAAGCAGAGACATTACTTTGCCAACAAAGGTCCGTCTAGTCAAGGCTATGGTTTTTCCAGTAGTCATGTATGGATGTGAGGGTTGGACAGCAAAGAAAGCTGAGTGCCAAAGAATTGATGCTTTTGAACTGTGGTGTTGGAGAAGACTCTTGAGAGTCCCTTGGACTGCAAGGAGATCCAACCAGTCCATCGTAAAGGAGATCATTCCTAGGTGTTCATTGGAAGGACTGATGTTGAAGCTGAAACTCCAATACTTTGGCCATATGATGCAAAGAGCTGACTCATTGGAAAAGATCCTGATGCTGGGAAGGATTGAGGGCAGGAGGAGAAGGAGACGACAGAGGATGAGATGGCTGGCTGGCATCATCGACTTGATGGCCATGGATTTAGGTGGACTCTGGCAGTTGGTGATGGACAGGGAAGCCTGGTGTGCTGCGGTTCATAGAGTCACAAACAGTCGGGCACAACTGAGCGACTAAACTGAACTGAATTTCCCAAGCCCCAGCCTTTAGCAACCACATTTCTATTTAATGTCTTTATGAGTTTGACTTTTTAAAAACTTCCACAAATAAGTGATATTCTGTAGTATTTGTCCTTTTTTGGCTAGCTTATTTTACTTAGGGTAATGCCTTCCAGATTAATCCATGTTATCCCAAATGTCAGAATTCTTAGCCTTTTATAGTTGAATAATATTGTATAGATCCATATATATAATCATATTTTCTTCATTCATCCATCAACAAATATTTAGCATTTTTCCATACCTTGGCTGTTATGATTAATCCTGCAATAATTAGGCAGTACAGATATCTCTTTGAGATGACGATTTCATTCCCTTTTGATATATACTCTAAAGTAAAATGGCTGGACCATCTGGTAGTTCTACTATTCATATATGGAGGAATCGCCACGCTATTTCCCATTGTGACTGTAACCAGATTACATTCCCACTAACAGTACTTAAGAGTCCCTATTCTCTACATCCTCACCAGCATTTATTATCTTTGTCATTTATTCACAATGGCCATCCTAAGAGATGTGAGGCAATATCTCATTGTGATTTTTTATTTCCTTTTCTCTGATGACTAGAGACATTGAACATCATTTAATGTACCTACTGGTCATTGTATGTCTTCTTTGGAAACATATTTATTCAAGTCCTTTGTCTTTTTTTAATTGTCTTGATTTTGGTTCTGCTTTGTTTGCTGTTGAATTATATGAGTTTCTTGTATGTTTTGAATATTAACCCCTTATCAGCTATATGGTTTGCAAATATTTTCTCTCACTCTATAGGTTGATTTTTTTGTTTTGTTTGATGGTTTCCTTTGTTATGTAGAAATTTTTTAGTTTGATGTGGTACTATTTGTTTATTTGTGCTTTTATTGCCTTTCTTTTGGTATCATATCCAAAAAAATGTCAAGACCAACATCAAAGGAGATTAATTCTTATATTTTCTTGTAGGAGTTTTATGGTTTCAGGTCTTACATTCGAGTCTTTAATCCATTTTGAGTTGATTTTTATGTATTATGTAAGATAAGAATCCAGCTTTATTCTTTAGCATGAGAATGGTTAGTTTTCGAAACACCTTTATTGAAAAAATATCCTTTGCCAGTCATTTATTCTTGGCTCTTTTGTCAAAAATTAATGGACCATATATGTATGAGTTTATTTTAGGAGTCTCTATTTGCTTCATTGACCTATGGGTCTATTTTTATGTCATTTCCATGCTACTTTGATTTCTATAGCTTTGTAATATAGTTGAAAATCTAAAAGTGTGATACCTCCTGCTTTGCTTTCTCAAGGTTACTTTGGCCAATCAGGGTCTTATGTGATTCCATACACATTTTAGGTTTAAATATTCTTCTGTGAGAGAATGTCATTGGAATTTATATAGGGACTGTGTTGAATCTGTATATTTTTGAGGTGAAGTCTTTGTCCGTTGCTTCACTTGCTATTATTTTCTCCCATTCTGAAGGCTGTCTTTTCAACTTGCTTATAGTTTCCTTCATTGCACAAAAGCTTTTAAGTTTAATTAGGTCCCATTTGTTTATTTTTGCTTTTATTTCCATTACTCTGGGAGGTGAGTCATAGAGGATCTTGATGCAATTTGTGTCAGAGAGTGTTTTGCCTATGTTTTCCTCTAGGAGTTTTATAGTTTCTGGTCTTACGTTTAGATCTTCAATCCATTTTGCTTTTATTTTTGTGTGGGTGTTAAAAGTGTTCTGGTTTCATTCTTTTACAGGTGGTTGACCAGTTTTCCCAGCACCACTTGTTAGAGAGATTGTCTTTTCTCCATTGTATATTCTTGCCTCCTTTGTCAAAGATAAGATGTCCATAGGTGCATAGATTTATTTCTAGGCTTTCTATTTTGTTCAATTGGCCTATATTTCTGTGTGCCAGTACCATACTCTATTGATGACTGTAGCTTTGTAGTATAGTCTGCAGCCAAGCAAGGTGATTCCTCCAGTTCCATTCTTCTTTCTCAAGATTGCTTTGGCTATTCAAGGTTTTTTGTATTTCCATACAAATTGTGAAATTATTGGTTCTAGTTCTGTGAAAAATACCATTGGTAGTTTGATAGGGATTGCATTGAATCTATAGATTGCTTTGGAAAGTATACTCATTTTCACTATATTAATTCTTCCAATTCATGAACATGGTATATTTTCCCATCTTTGTGTCATCTTTGATTTCTTTTACCAGTGTTTTCTAGTTTTCTCTGTACAAGTCTTTTGTTTCTTTAGGTAGATTTATTTCTAAGTATTTTAGTCTTTTCATCACAATGGTGAATGGGATTGTTTCCTTAATTTCTCTTTCTGTTTCTCTGTGTTAGTGCATAGGAATGCAAGGGATTTGTGTGTTAATTTTATATCCTGTAACTTTACTATATCCATTGAATAGCTCTAGTAATTTTCTGGTGGTGTCTTTAGGATTTTCTATGTTATCATGTCATCTGTTAACAGTGAGAGTTTTACTTCTTTTCCAATCTGGAGTCCTTTTATTCCTTTTTCCTGTCTGATTGCTGTAGCTAAAACTTCCAAAACTATGTTGAATAGTAGTGGTGAGAGTGAGCACCCTTGTCTTGTTCCTGATTTGAGGGGAAATGCTTTCAGTTTTTCACCATTGAGGATAATGTTTGCTGTGGGTTTACCATATATGGCTTTTATTATGTTGATATATGTTCCTTCTATGCCTGCTTTCTGGAGAATATTTATCACAAATGGGTGTTGAATTTTGTCAAAGGCTTTCTCTGCATCTCTTGAGATAATCATATAGTTTTCTTGAGGGAGAATAAATCTTTCTGTAATTAAAGTTTACAGACCAGAAAAATACAGAATATTTGAATTGTCCTACAATTAATTTTTATAACATTCAGTCTCAGTGGAACACTGAATTGCATTCTCAGTAGCATTATTTCAAGGCACTTCATCATCATCATCACCAATACCATCTCTTCATCATCATAACTACTATTTCCTTAACCCTAACTATATGCTAGGTTAGCGTATCATGTTGCTGGGGAAATATATTTCTGCATAATGTTTCTACCTTCTCCTCTTTTGAGGAGAATTAAAAAAAATGCTTAGTGGACTGTAAATAAATCAAAGTAAAAGTATAATAAGTATTACTTTCAATTCATGCCAATTTAGATAAAAAGTAAATTGTTCTCAAACTTCAGTACCATATACTGCTTACAAGTTACTTGAAATCTAGTACATCTCACTGTACTGTAATAACTGTTTACCTGTATGTCATTGGCCTCCATAATTCTGTAAGGAAGAATAAGAACCACGTCTATCTTATTCACCCTTGTAGACTGAAACTTGCACATAGCAGGGCCTCAGTTCATATTTGTCAAATGAGTTAGTAAGTAAATGAATGAATAAATGAGGAAATAAATCTCACAAATGATCACATCATACCCGGACACAGTAGCAAGTCATTCTACTAAAAGCAGTTCATATTTTACATCATTTAATTCTCACAAAACTCCTACAAGGAAAATATTGTTATTCCTATTTTACAGATAAGAAAATTGGAGCTCAGAGTGCTTAATGGACAGACCCAAGATGACATAGTGAGGACATGGGAGAGTTAGGAATTCAGCTTCGACCTAAAAGATTCCAGAACTCTAAATCTTTTTACTTCCCCAGCCTCCTGCCTCTGAGCACTACACTGTCCACCTAAGAGTGGAGAAAAATGTAAGCTGGTGGGAAGGTCTTCCCTTTGTAAACTGGAGAAGGTGATCTCAGAGTCACATATCGGAGCAAGGAAACTACACCCCTGAATCACAGCAGCTGCCTTTCAGCCGTTAGTCTAAGTTTAAGGAAAATGTGCTCACACTCACACACATTTGCCATTGTATGGCTTTGGGCTGTGTCCTTTATTTCATTCCAAACAGATCTTTTTCTCTTTTTAGCCATATTTCTGAAATAACAGAATGTTGTATTCTGTATTAAATCTCATAAGAGTTGCACATAAGAAAGTGCACCTCAAAGTTTCTTATTTTAAAAAGATATGGAAATATGAGATTCTAGTGAGTCGAAGTATTTCTTTATTATGTCCTCAGGTTGTGAGAAACAATTTTTTCATCTCTTTCTTTTCCTAGGTCTGTTAAACATGGTAACTCTATTCATTCTTACCTTCATGATTTTTCTGGAGTTTCAAATTATATACGGAACCAGCCCCAAGATTGTGTTCTTTATAGGATACCTACAATTAGGTTAAATTTGATCCTTTTTCAGGGGCAGAATTAAAAAGTATAGGTATTTCCCCTTGCACATAGCAAAAGTGAGCTTCTATCATCAAGAGGATAAAAATGGGAAAAGAAATGATGATAGTCCTTTCTTAATGAGTATTTTTAAATTATCTGCTTTCTACTAATTATTAATGTTTCCCAGATATTTTTGCCCAAGAAATATCTTTGGGACTATGAAGGCAGATACAACATCATAATGATACCCATTATCAGTCTCTTCAGCCAGTAAATTAGTTGATGTCTATATAACACACACACACACACAAAATACAAGTAGGGGAAAGCAAAAATAATCCTCTATTCAAATATTAGAAATCAGTTAGAAGTCAGATATCCATTTAGTCTCAAGTAAATTCATCCCAATAAATTTAAATTCGAGAATACCTTTTCACAGATGGAGCTTCCCTGGTGGCTCAAATGGTGAAGAATCCACCTGCAGAGCAGGAGACGTGGATTCAATCCCTGGGTCAGGAAGATCCCTTGGAGAAAGAAATGGCAGCCCACTCCAGTATTCTTGTCCAGAGAATTCCATGGACAGGGGAGCCTGGCTGGCTATACAGCCCATGAGATTGAAAAGAGTCAGACATGGCTAAACAACTTTCACTTTTTTCACAGATAGAAGTCAATGCCATCAAAAAAATTTTTTTTATAAAGTAGAGGTACATTTTCAAAAGTTTATTTACAATCCAGGTGGATGTTTGTTCCTGATTAGGAATTGAGGAAAGGGTTTCTGTATATAACAAACATGGATACTATTCCTTTCCTCATTTCTTAATAAATCAAGAACTTGATAATTAATTATATAGTGCCTATCAAATATATATTTGAGATCAACTGTGAAGCAGTTAGACAGTTAAATGAGCATACAGAAATACCAGCATGTTACTAAAAATGTTCCTCTCTCTTCTCTTTAGCAATCTGTCATCACCCCCTGGTAATCAGATTATTTGTTCATTATTCAACTAGTAGAGTTATCAAAGAATCCCTTTTGTCATTTGTGTGCTCTACCGTCATTCCTCTTTCTTTTAGAATCTTTAAAACTCATAGCCTCTGTGAGGCATTTTATCAAAGAATATGAAAATCACCCCTTTGCATAAGATAATTATTTTTAATAGAGTAAAAAGTCAGTGATCTTTATTGGCTCTGTCAGCTTTAGATTAGAGCTATATTTTGTCCCTGTTTTGCACAGTACTTTGCCAGGCACACGGGGGAGTTGAAGAGATAGTACTTGGTGATAATTATGATGCATCCTGTGCTTGTTAACAAGGGACATTTGCTAATGATTAAAAGTAAATTCACAACTAATTGACTGCCAGCCATAAGCTATCCTGCTGGGACTTCCCAACTATCAACTGGAAAAAAATGACTGGGCAGATCTTACCAAGGACCAACCCAAATATTAAAAACCATTTTCCTTCTTAATTTGCCTACAACACAACAAATCAGATGAATGGCAACTTCAGTATTTCTGTAATTTTTCAAAGGGCCCAGTTCAGGAAGCTAACCCTTAGTTTAAGTGTTGACGTTTGCCCCCCTAAGTTGTCCCTTTCAAACCATCTGGTGAACAATACTTACTGACCACTATGTGCCTTGTGTTTGTAGACTCTGGGAATGCAACCATAAATGAGGCACCCATAATTCTTTCCTTTGTGGTATTTACCCTAACAGGGAAGGAAAATAGTAAGAGACTTTAAATAGTGACAGAGAAAGATGAGGAAAAGAATAATAATGTATTTTAGTGTCAGAGACAGCTCTATTTATTTCCTAGTTGTCACACCTCCCTAAAGTTGAAGGCAGATATTTTTATACTTCTGTGCCTTGTGCATGAGAGATGATCCAGGAAACCTTAGTGATTATCCTTCTCAATGAAACATGATCCATAATAGTATAAGAACAATCAACTTACTAATGAGTCATGTGGATGAGCAACAGAGAGGTATTGAGAAGATAAGGCTGTTGTTTTGTTTTGTTTTGTTTTTTGAGGGCTTAAATTCTGCCTCAGAACAGGACTTGACCTTGCCAGAAGAGCTCTGCAGCTGAGATTTTTTTCCTCTGTCCTTTTTACATCTTTTTTTTTTTTTTTTCTTTCTGGACATTCTATTCTCTTTCCTTAGACCTCTTATCTACCATCTTCTTCCCTTCTTTCACAAAGCCTGAAGACACAGTGTCTGGTTGTGTGACAGGAGTTATCAGTGTTCACCAAGGTCAAATTCTTCTCTGCTTTGGGTTAGTCATTTGTAGATGTGGCCATGTGATAGTTCCGGCCAAAAGAATGTGAATCCCACCCTGGATTAGACTTTCTATGGCTTGTGATGGACTTGCCAGGTCTTTTACATCTCCTACTGTGGACTCTGAAGCTTGGTGAGTGAAGGGCAGGGTCACGGATGCTGGAATTCCCTTTAGCTTTAGTTCCTATGTGACTGGCACTAATGGTAAAGAAGCTGCCTGCCAATGCAGGAAATACAAGAGATAAGGGTTTGACCCCTGGGTCGGAAAGATCCCCCAGGGCATGGAAATCTACTCCAGCATTCTTGCCTAGAGAATCCTACGGACAGAGGAGCCTGGTTACTATAGTTCCTAGGGTGGCAAAGAGTCAGACATGACTGAAGCGACTTAGCATGCACGCACTATATGACTGCGGTAAGTAAAACTCTTCCTGATACTGTGAATGAGAAATAATTTGAAATTTTGGGGTTGTTATCACAGCATAATTTGGACTATTCTGACAGATACAAATAAAGAGGAAAGTGACTATAACAAGCATGCCCATAGTTCATTCATTTAACAAGTATTTATTGAGGCGCTGCTCTGTAAGTGCTAGAATCTAAACTGGGAATATGGAGAAAAGACAATAAAGTCACTGCCCTCAAAATGCCTGTTGTCTAATTTAAAAAACTGACAAATATATAATTATGATAGAAACTGACTGGAAAACCTTTTTTAAAAAAAGTCAGTCAAATATGAGGAAAAGTTGGGAGAAATCTGTTTCCCACAAGAAATTAGGAGTTCAGCCCTCTCATATTTTCTGTAATTCATTACTGTTGTTGTTATTATTGTCATTCCCTGGTGCCTCAGATGGTAAAGCATCTGCCTGCAGTGCGGGAGACCTGGGTTCGATCCCTGGGTTGGGAAGATCCCCTGGAGAAAGAAATGGCAATCCACTCCAGTACTCTTGCCTGGAAAATTCCGTGGACTGAGGAGCCTGATAGGTTATAGTCCATGGGGTCACAAAGAGTCGGATACGACTGAGCAACTTCACTTTCACTATTTATTATTACAGACCATGTGGCAAAATACTGTCTTAAAATGAAAGATAGTATTCCTTCTTTTTAGATTACTGAAATGTCATCAATACTTAATAGTACAGAACACCTAGGTACTCTTCAGGCAAGTTCTAAGTCCTTAGGGCAAGAAGAACATCTCAGGCAGAGTATTTAGCAGAAAGCCCCCTGCTGTGCTTCCAGTAGTTGCATGCAATGGAGCCTCTTCCCTAAGCCTCGGTCTTCTCACGTCAGTCATTCCAGTGGCCACTGAGCATTCTCTGTGTGCCAGGTCCTATCCTAGACTCTAGGGGACCTAGAGCTGGCAACAACACATGCTGCCTGCTCCCTCTACAAGCCAGGAGGGCATGAACGTTAAATATCATGATCATTCATTGTGTGACAAATATATCATGTGCTATAAAAAGAGAATTTTGTTGGACCATGTTGGTTGAGGGACCTACGTGAAGAGTCATCCAGGAACGCTGGTCATTAAAATGAGTTTGAAAGAATCTGTAAATGCAGCATGACAGTATTGACCTGCCAGGGGTTCTAAGAAGTTTTATAAATGTGAAATTTCTGAAAAAATAGTTGGTTCTCAGTAGATGCTAGCTATTGGACAATGTAATAGAAACCTGTGTTTACATAATCAAAAGTATAGTATTAATAGGGAAAAAAAGGATGCAGCTCCTACCATATATTAATTCATATTTTATTACTACCATTGTCAGTATTAAAACATGTCACTGAGCTGTTTCATAATCTAATTTCTGTGTTTCCCCTGACATCTCTCAGTTCAACCACGGGGGAAGCCCCTGTCTTCCTGTCTGCCTTGTTTTGGTTTTGTTTCATGTACCTTTCCTGGCAACGGGGTCCATTTAGTTGACTGGTTACCATAGGAGCCTACTTGTTCTGAAGGGCAGAAAGTATTCTAGGGAAATCAGCAAACTACAGGAAAGGAAAGACTGAAAATCTCTTGCCCAGATTATGAGTCAACGGGTAAATTTGACTCACTTTATTCCAAATTACTTCTAGGTGGAGTCTAATCTAGGGTGCAAATGGCCACTTAAAGGTTTTACTGCTTCAATGTAGGTATTCTGTCAAATCATTTTAATCTTTATTTGCATGGCTGTAAATGGTTTAAATAAATAAGTCTCTTGATTTTACCACTTTACTTTATGACTACCTTTCTTATGTGCTCATGCTCACTCACTTTGGACCGTAGGCCACCAGGCTCCTCTGACCATAGAATTCTCCAGGCAAGAATACTGAAGTGGGTTGCCATTTCCTCCTCCAGGGGATTTTCCTGACCCAGGGATCAAACCTGAGTCTCCTGCATTGCAAGCAGATTCTTTACCGCTGAGCCATCAAGGAAGCCCCAACTTTCTTATATTGCTTCAAAAATGAACTTCTTGGATTTTTTAGCTTAGTTCCCATTGCATGGAAAGTGAAAAGAAATTTTGAAAGTATGTTTGATGATGATAATTGTAAATGACATACAGAACCAGACTAAAAACCTAGTTTTTAGTCTGCCTGCCTGATAGTTGGCATATATAGGGAGAAAGATATTAAACATATGTATCCCTGAGATTTTCATAAATGCATGATCAAGGGCTAAACTTAAACCAACTTGGGTTTCCACTGAGCAAATTGTTTTTCATTTGTAGAAATGGTAAGCTAATATATACTTTGTCAAAAACAATTATTTCATTTAAAACTCTCAGTAATGCTTTGATCATATTATTGTTATTCCCATTTTTTAAGTGAGGAAATTGTAGGTCACAGAGACAGTAAATGCTTTTTATAAGAGCCCTAAATCCCTCAGGAACAGAAAAGCAGTAATTTTATTATTTCAGTTGAGTTTACGAAGGAAATTAAAATTTAAGTAGTTCCTAGCAAATTAGAAAAAGTGTGACTTTTAAAGACACAAAGAAGAGGATAACTGTGTCATCCATTGTGTCCTAAAAACAACCTTCGTCGGGACAAGAATATAAAACTCCCAGGCTTTTTTCCTGATGTTTGTTGCAAAGGAAGCACTGTCATATTGGCAAAAACAGCCCTGCACTTCCATTCAATGGAAAGAAATCAGCAACTTCTCTGGGACAGGTTCAGGCTTAGTGGAAAATCATGTCCTGGTACAAAAGTAATAGCCTTTGTAGATAAATAACCATTTATAGCTTTTTATCTTAGTTAAACTGTTATCTTCCAGTCTGTAAAAGATAATCTGGGTTTGCTGAAGAGCTTTTTGAAGAAAACACTCTGCCTCTTATGAAATCCATCTCCCCAAGCTCTGCTCCAGAGTTTGCAAGCATTCTGTCAGTACTTTGGGAAGAATGTCTCTGAAAAGCAGACTGTTAGCCCTGAGTAACATCTTCCTCTGTTGAATTATATTTTCGTCGCCTAAATAACAGGTAGGGTTTGAAAGCAAGAGGATGTCCCGGTAGAGAACTTCTAGGCTTTCCATCACTGAAACCTAAAGATATGCTTTAGGAAAAGGCAGAAGTGAGGCATCCAAATCAATTTAACACTTAATGGAAAAAGTGAAGAAGCACTGGAACAAAACAACAGATAAAACAATAGATTACAACCTATATGCATGGTGGAATGACCTCAAGACAGAGGAGGTGAAAGGTGCATATTAAAATCCTTCACTGAGATTCCTAAAATTAAAGTTTACTCCTTGATATTTTATCCTCAGGAGAAGAGTTTTAAGGATTTACCAACTCCTGGATGTTGCTATTACAAAGCTGAAATAAAAAATTAAATATAGGGAAACTGCATATGACAATGTTTCTTCTTTATTGTATTAAAATACACATAGCATAAAACTCACTATCATAGTCATTTTTAGATATACAGTTCAGTAGTATTATGTACCTTCATATTGTTGTACAACCATCTCTACCCTCCATCTCCAGAATAGTTTTCATCTAGCAAAACTGAAACTCAGTACCCATTAAACAAAAACTCTCCCCAGGAGCCCCTCTCCCCAGCCTCTGGCAACCACCATTCTACTTTTTTGTGTCTCCTTTTCCTTCATGTCCCAGCCCTAGGTAACCACAATTCTAATCTCTGTAGCTATGAGTTTTTTAAGGGGGAAGTGGAGTTGTTTTTAACATACACCACATTTAAGTGGGAACATGGAATATTTGTCTGTGTCTGGCTTATTTCACTTAGCATAATGCTCTCTAGATCCACCCATGTTGTTGCAAATGGCAACAACTGACTGATATTCTTTTATTTAAATACAAATATAATTCTATTATATATATATACAGACTTCATTTTCTTTATCCATCCATCCTTAAATAATGCTTCATATTACAAAATGCTTTTCATTTTTAGAAGTTGCATTATTTGTGAATAATATTGCAATATTTGTGAATAGTTTCACTATTCACATATTAGCAATGAATGTAAATGACTGAAGATTCCCTTAGCGAAGTATTTAACAGCTCTTCTCTATATACAGTAAGGTTCCACTCACACTAATAAATGGAGATTTCACAAATCATAAGGTGCATAAGCTAGCAGAATATGGCTGGGGAGATCTTAAGATCAAGTACAATTATTAAACAGGCAGAACCAAAAGGTTCCGTGCCTGCAAACACTTGGTATATAGCCACAATATAAACAGTTGGCCCCAGAAGTCTATTGTTTCTCTGTATCTGTATACTCTTTGAAGTTAGTGCTGAATCATTATTTCAAAAGAAAAATCCCAGTGATTCGTTCTCTTCTAATCTTAGTAGAAAGCATTTCCACACCTGAGTGGCCTTTATTTTTCCTTCCACTCTCAGCATGGAGTAAGAGACTAAGCAAGGAGCCTCCTTGCTAATCCCTCCTCTGCTTCAGATTACCTCCAAGACCTTAATAAGTCATTTCTCATCCGAGCCTTCCTTCCTTCATTTGTAGAGTGGGGCGTTGCTGAGCAGGAAGATTTCTAAAGTCCTTCCAACTTGAAGATTCTGTGATAATATAGTGTTGTTCCCAGGTGTCTGGCAAAACTCCTAGTTTCTGTCTCTGTTTTTTCCCCATGTACATTTAAATTATGGGTCCCTCACGTAAATTTCAATAAAAAGCCGCCTAAACCAGGGTTAATTGCAAGTTTTAAAAGGGGGAAGGGGAGAACCCACACAAAGAGCTGTTGAGAGCCCAGAGATTGCTACCAGGATTAGAATCACCACTTCTGTCTTGCCAAAATTCCTCTCTGAAGTCACATAGCCAATCCTCTGAATAAAAGAGACAGGTTCAGCTGGAATTATCATGCTCAGCCTAAAAATGGTGGAAATTTGAAGACTGTTAAGTTACTACCACATGAAATTTAAGTTTTCTTTTAGTTAGTATTGCTAGCATCTCTTGTTAGGGGGTCAAAACCAGAAACAACAAACTTTTAAGCAGAAAAAATAGTGTTTATTTAAACCCAAGAAGCATGTATTGCTTGCCCTCAGTATTCTCCAGGATCAGGGTCACATTAAGAACTCCATCGGCCCCAAATCCTCTTACTCAGGACATCTCGTCACACATCATATCAAACACATTAATGTACACGGGTATCTCATCCATAATATATATCACATTTGTTTAAATTGTAAGAGGGTGTTGGTCATCTTTTTGAAACTGTTTAATTTTTTTTAGGTTTCTTTCTCTAATTTTGTAACCTGTAATTTCTATTTTTAGATCTTAACATTTCCCTGGCTTTTTAAACATTTCCTGCCTCTGGTGCCCAGTGAATTAATATCTCCATGATTCGTCCCACGTACAACATTCTTCTGAAAATCTGCAAGGTCATCAGAACCAGGCCACAACAATCTGTGATGACTTCTCTAGATACCTCACAGGCCAGCTACATCTCCTGAACCCAACTGTGCTCTGGAGCTTCCAAAGCCATCAGGCTGAGTTCTGATTTGAGGCTAGCACCCTTAGCCTCTGTAATAATCAAATTCAGGAAAAGAAACAGAAGCAAATGAAAGTTTCCCTTCAGAATATCAGCTTGAGAACCATTCAGATATGGCCTTGGACTTTACACCTTCCTAGAAGTTGGTTCTTCCTGTGTTATTATAGTCTGACCTTTGAAATAGAGCTTTGCCCATATGTTGAGGCTGTATTGAAATAGTGCTAGCTTAAGGTTCTAAGTATGGGAACTTTCAGGGAAACCAGCCTGGCCCCTGGGAAGGCAAGGATTGTAAACTCGAAACTTTGGACTGTACTTAGCATTGGAAAAATAATCAGTCTGCCAGAACAGACATCTTCTGTATTCCGACACCTGGTATCTAATCTAGAAAACATTCTAATTGTTCTCATTTTTTTCCCATGACAAAACACAAGCTGTTGCCTCAAGAGAGGAAAAAAGGCCCAGATAATCTTGATTACAGGGTCAAGGATCCATTTAGGACAGCAGCTCTTTTTCAGTGTTGTTTGGCCATAAAGAATGCATTTCACTAAAGTGCTCCTTGGATATTTCAAAACAAAATCTCCTTGAGCATTCACAAAATGGACTAAGTCAGTGGAGTCCATTGATAACTGAAAAGATAATCCATTCAGGAATATGCAGTTTAAAATCATGTTTGAGAAATTTCTCCTTTAAATGTCCTAGACCTCTGGTAAATGCTATACTTTCCCCAGATCTAACCCAGAGATGCCCTAACACTTAGAAATGTTCTGAGGTAAATGGATCTTCTTTTCCTAATCAACAACCAGAATGCATGCCTGGCAGTGAAACAGATTACGTAAAATCCATGTTGTTGGTTGGTTTAGTCACTAAGTCATGTCCAACTCTTATGACCCCATGGACTATAGCTCACTAAGCTCCTCTGTCCATAGGATTTTCCTGGCAAGAATACTGGAGTCTGTTGCCATTTCCTTCTCCAGGGGATCTTCCTGACTCAGAGATTGAACCTGGGACTCTTGCATTACAGGCAGATTCTTTACCAACTGAGTTACAGACCCCACATATTAATAGGGACTTCCTTGGCAGTTCAGTGGCTAAGACTCCAAGCTTCCTCTGCAGAGGGAAATTAAGATCCTACATATTGCACAGAGTGGCCAAAAAAAACTAATAAAAAATAAAGTTGCAAGTAACAGGCTCAGATACTATCTCTGTATGGTCCAACTTGCCTTGACTATTAGCAGTAAGTATAACAGAAAATTCAGAGTAAAATGTTTTTCAGTTCATAATTTCAGTGTTATTGGCTTAGGTACATATCTTTACCACAATACTAATTCCATCTCCAAGTAAATGTCTCCAAGAAATATCTAAAACATGATTTCCCTCCCAGAGAGGATGACTCTAGGAAATGATTTCAGGAGGAATAGAGGATAAAATGACTTTCAGAGTTATATTTATTTTCCACTGATAAATGTGTTTCTTCTTTATCAGGTACAGTTCAGTTGCTCAGTCGTGTCTTACTCTTTGCAACCCCGTGGATTGGAGCATGCCAGTCTTCCCATCCATCACCAACTCTCGGAGATTACTCAAACCCACATCCATTGAGTCGATGATGCCATCCAACCATGTCATCCTCTGTCGTCCCCTTCTCCTCCCACTTCAATCTTTCCCAGCATCAGGATCTTTTGCAATGAGTCAGTTCTTCCTATCAGGTAGCCAAAGTATTGGAGTTTCAGCTTCAGCATCAGCCCTTCCAATGAATATTCAGGACTGATTTACTTTAGGGTGGACTGGTTGGATCTCCTTGCGGTCCAAGGGACTCTAAGAGTCTTCTCCAACATCACAGTTAAAAAGCATCAATTCTTCTGCACTCAATTTCTTTATAGTCTAACTCTCACATCCGTACATGACTACTGGAAAAAGCATAGCCTTGACTAGATGGATCTTTGTTGGCAAACTGATGTCTCTGCTTTTTAACAAGCTGTAGAGTTTGGTCATAGCTTTTCTTCCAAGAAGTAAGCGTCTTTTAATTTCATGGCTGCAGTCACCACTTGCAGTGATTTTGGAGCCCAAGAAAATAATATCCCTCACTGTTTTCATTGTTTCCCTATCTATTTGCCATAAAGTGATGGGACCAGATTCCATGATCTCAGTTTTCTGAATGTTGAGCTTAAGTCAACTTTTTCACTCTCCTCTTTCACTTTCAAGAGGCTCTTTAGTTCCTCTTCACTTTCTGCCATAAGGGTAGTGTCATCTACACATCTGAGGTTTCTGATATCTCTCCCACCAATCTTGATTCTAACTTGTGCTTCATCCAGCCCAACATTTCACATGATGTACTCTACATATAAGTTAAATAAGCAGGGTGACAATATACAGCCTTGACGTACTCCTTTCCCAATTTGGAACCAGTCTGTTCTTCCATGTCCAGTTCTAACTGTTGCTTCTTGACCTGCATACATATTCCTCAGAAGGCAGGTCAAGTGGTCTGGTATTCCCAGCTCTTGAACAATTTTCCAGTTTATGGTAATCCACACAGTCAAAGGCTTGGAGAATTTTGAGCATTGCTTTACAAGCACATGAGATGAGTACATTGTGCAGTAGTTTAGACATTCTTTGGCATTGACTTTCTTTGGGATTGGAATGAAAACTGACCTTTTCCAGTCTTGTGCCCACTGCTGAGTTTTCCAAATATGCTGGCGTATTGAGTGTAGCACTTTCACAGTATCATCTTTAGTATTTGAAATAGCTCTACTGGAATTCCATCATCTCCACTAGCTTTGTTCATAGTGATGCTTCCTAAGGCCCACTTGACTTCACATTCCAGGATGTCTGGCTGTAGGTGAGTGATCACACCATCGTGGTTATCTGGGTCATGAAAATATTTTTTTGTATAGTTCTTCTGTGTATTCTTGTCACCTCCTCTTAATATCTTCTGCTTCTATGAGGTCCATACCATTTTTGTCCTTTATTGTGCCCATCTTTGCATGAAAATTTCCCTGGGTATTTCTGATTTCCTTAAAGAGATTTCTAGTCTTCCCACTTCTATTGTTTCCCTCTATTTCTTTGCATTGATTGCTGAGGAAGGCTCTCTTATCTCTCCTTGCTATTCTTTGTAACTCTGCATTCAAATGGGTATGTCCTTCCTTTTCTCCTTTGCCTTTCACTTCTCTTCTTTTCACAACTATTTGTAAGGCCTCCTCAGACAGCAATTTTGCCTTTTTGCATTTCTTTTCCTTGAGGATGGTCTTGATCCCTGTCTCTTGTACCATGTCATGAACCTCCGTCCATAGTTCTTCAGACACTGTCTATCAGATCTAATCCCTTGAATCTGTTTGTCACTTCAACTGTAAGGGATTTGATTTAGGTCATACCTGAATGGTTTCATGGTTTTCCCTACTTTCTTCAATTTAAGTCTAAATTTGGCAATAAGGAGTTCATGGTCTGAGCCATAGTCAGCTCCCAGTCTTGTTTTTGCTTACTGTATAGAGCTCCTCCATTTTTGGCTGCAAAGAATATAATCAGTCTGATTTCAGTGTTGACCATCTGGTGATGTCCATGTGTAGAGTCTTCCCTTGTTGTTGGAAGAGGGTGTTTGCTATGACCAGTGTGTTCTCCTGGCAAAACTCTCATAGCCTTTGACCTGCTTTTTTGTACTCCTAGGCCCAATTTTCCCATCGCTCTACGTATTTCTTGACCTCCTTATTTTGCATTCCAGTCCTTTATAATGACATCTTTTTTGATATTAGTTCTAGAAGGTCTTGTAGGTCTTCATAGAGCTGTTCAACTTCAGCTTCTTTAGCCTTACTGGTCAGGGCATAGACTTGGATTACTGTGATACTGAATGGTTTGCCTTGGAATCAAACAGAGATCATTCTGTCATTTTTGAGATTGAAACCAAGTACTATATTTTGACTGTTTTGTTTACTATGATGGCCCCTCCCTTTCTTCTAAGGGATTCTTGCCCACAGTAGTGGATATAATGGTCATCTGAGTTGAATTCACTCATTCCAGTCCATTTTAGTTCACTGATTCCTGAAATGTCGATGTTCACTCTTGCCATCTCCTGTTTGACCACTTCCAATTTGCCTTGATTCATGGACCTAATATTACAGGTTCCTGTGCAATATTGCTCTTTACAGCATTGGACTTACTTCCATCGCCAATTATATCCACAACTGGGTGTTGTTTTTGCTTTGGCTCCATCTCTTCATTTTTTCTGGAATTATTTCTCCACTCATCTCCCATAGCATATTGGGTACCTACCGACCTGGGGGCTCATCTTTCAGTGTCCTATCTTTTTTGTGTTTTCATGCTGTTCATGGGGCAAGAATATGAAGTGGTTTGCCATTCACTTCTCCAGTGGACCACAGTTTGTCAGAACTCTCCCCCATGACCTGCCCATCTTGGGTGGCCCTACATGGCATGGCTCATAGTTTCATTGAGTTAGACAAGGCTATGCTCCATGCGGTCAATTTGGTTAATTTTCTGTGACTGTGGTTATCAGTCTTTCTTCCCTCTGATGGATAAGGATAAGAGGCTTACGAAATTTTCCTGATGGGAGAGACTGAAGGGGAAACTGAGTCTTGTTCTGATGGGTGGGGTCATGCTCAGTAAATCTTTAATCCAATTTTCTGTTGATGGGTGGAGCTGTTTCCCCTCCCTATTGTTTGATCTGAAGCCAAACTATGGTGGGGGAAATGAAGATAGTGGGTCCCATGCATTCACTGCTGCACTCAGTGCCCCCCACAGTGGCCACTGTCAACCCACGCCTCTACGGGAGACTCCTGGGCACTCACGGGCAAGTCTGGGTCAGTCTCTTGTGGGGTCACTGCTCCTTTCTCCTGGGTCCTTGTGCACATAAAGTTCTGTTTGTGCCCTCTGAGAGTCTGTTTTCCCATTACTGTGTAAGTTCTGGCAGCTCTATGGTAGGGTTAATGGCAACCTCCTTCAAGAGGACTTATGACATACCCAGATCTGTTGCACCTAGAACCCCTGCCCCTGTATCAGGCCACTGCTGACCCATACCTCCATAGGAGATGCTCAAAGTTCTGGTTCAGTCTCTGTGGGTCCTGGTGTGCACAACATTTGTTTGAGCCCTCTGAGTGTCTCTGGTGGGTAAGGGGTTTGATTCTAAATGCACTTTTGCCCCTCCTACTGTCTTGCTATGGCTTTTCCTTTGCCTTTGGACGTGGAGTATCCTTTTTTTGGTGGGATCCAACATTCTCCAGCCAACGGTTGTTCAGCAGTGAGTTGTAGCTTTGGAGTTCTCGCAGGAGAAGATGAGCGCACACCCTTGTACTCCACCATCTTACACCACCTATCAGATCATGGTCTCTTCTTTATCCAAGACGGAAGGAAATGGCAGAGAAGGGCTGAGAGTACTGCCAAGGGACTTTGCCAGTCCTCTGAGCCCTTCTCTAGGAAGCATACTCACTGCAAAGAAAGGTTATTTGTGAGAGAAGCCAAACAAATTTCAGTTATTTCTGTTTCTTCTGCCTACTCGTGGTTGAAGGTCATAGTGATGGTGGTGGTGGTGGTTTAGTCACTAAGTCATGACTCTTTGCAACCCCGTGGACTGCAGTCCACCAGGCTCCTCTGTCCATGGGATTCTCCAGACAAGAATGGTTGAGTGGAGTACCATTTCCTTCTTCAGAGGATCTTCCTGACCCAGGGATAGAACCCACATATCCCCTGCATTGCAGATGAGTTCTTTCCCAACTAAGCCACCAGAGACTCCTGGAGGTCATAGTATACATATCTATTGCTGTATTTCTGAAGTGTGCTGCCTGGCCTTTTCCAGAGTGAATTGTAAGTCCATAGGAGAAACTAATAAGAATTTCTTGTGTTTTCTTTTCTTTTACTGTCTTACTCCGTATGGTCTTGCCAACCTTGTTGGACTTGGGGCCTGTCCTGCAAACATGATTCCCAGGTATCTCCCTCCCATATAGCCCTGGTGGGCTGAGGAATGATGTCAGAGGTCCTGGGAGATATGGCTTCAGGGGAACTAGCAAGTGTGTTCAAGGAGAGGAATTCAGTCTGTTCAAGTCAATTCAAGTCTGTTCAGGAGAAGTGTCTCACACAAGTCTTCCCAACGCCTAGACCCAGGCTCCCAGTTTGCATGATAAGCTCATGCGAACTCTCCGCCCACCCCACCCCCGGCCCCACCTGCATCAGGCGGTCAGGAACTCCAGGCCTGTATGCACCCGTGTTAGCTCAGAGCAGCAGGCCATCTTCCTGGGAACAGCAGTTACCCATCCCTGCACTCCTGATACAGAGTGCGGAAGGTCATCTGAGCCCATCCTGTTATGACTCTGTGCCTGGAAGGTACACAGAGCCTTTGAGGGAGTCAGGTCTCCTAAGTGTCTCTCAGCAGCAGACTTCCTGACATTGCTAAGAAATTTCTAGAATTTAGAGGTAACTGGCCCAACTTCCCTTGTTCATGGGGGTGTAGTTTTTTGTCTTTTTCACTTGGAAACAAGTATCAGATAAAATATTACTTCTTATTCCTGATTTTATGCCAAACAGCAGTCTACATATCTAGTGATTTGTTTCCTAAATCTTTCTAACTTACACTCTTATATGAGTGTTGCTGATTCACTGATATATTAACTGCTCCACAACCTCTTTTCTACACATTGTAAGTTGAACTGGGTAAAATTCCTGGAAGAAACAAAATACTGTGGCCCAGGGTATTATGGTTTTCAAGAAGGATATGACAAAAAACAGGTAAGAATACTCTCTAAGGAGAGGCCTGTATTGGAAGAAAATTAAGTTAGGTAGCTTATTAGGATTTTTATTGAATTTTAAGAACTTTCTGATTTGTTTTGTTCCTAGAAAGGGCCCATCCATTGTCCTTTGAAAGCATATTATGTAGTCTGTAACCATATCCTCCATGATTAACATTTTTGAAAGAGTTTAATTTTCAGATGGACTGGGGAGCTTACCACTGGGACTGTTTTGAAAACCTATTAGGTATTTCATGACCTGACTATTATAAAAATTTTAGCTATTGTTCTGGCTTCTGGTTAGAACTGTGTATAGATCCCCTTCATTTTAATTAATATTTTCTCTTACACATTAAGAAGCTGAAGGTCAAAGTTATGAAATGACTAGCTACACTGCTACTTAGCAGCAAGAGACAATTTCAAGAGTTCTTTCCATCACATGGTGGTACTTAGATATATTTTAGTAATTTGTATTAATTTGATTAGATCTTTGGAGGAAACCTAAAGTTCTTGCGGTGAAGTTATTACTTTTATCCTCTAATGAAATATTTGACAACCTTGAAATTAATTGCCCATTTATTCTTTTGACAGATACTATTCAACCAAGAGATTCTAAGTGGCTAAGGAGGAGGGGAGTACAGTACATAAGGCGTGGTCTCACCTTTAAGAAGGTTGTGGTCTGGCAGGGACGATAATATACTTTGGCAATTCTCAGGACTGCCTTTCTCACTGGACACAATAGGCACTGTCTAGAGCCCACAGTACTTTCAGGATCCATGAAGTGTTTTGATTTCAGTATCTTTTCAAATCAGAAGAAAAAATGAACACATCTAGTCTGGATTACATTTGTATTTATACCACACAGTCATTAAATATCATTTTTTACCAGTTTTTAATGGAGAAAAAGTCCAAAAAAGGCAAAAATGCCCAATACCCATGAAAGTCATATTACAGTTCTAGAAATGCTACCCTAAGCACAGAAATCTGAATGCTTCATTTGCCCTACTTACCATGTCAGAAGCTTTATATATCTACCTTTTGTCTCCATTTCTGTATAGCACTCTTGGGAATTTTGCTTCAGGCTAAAATTTCCTTTACAGAGGTTTAAAGATAGTTCTGGTGATAGTAGAGGGTGGTTTTCTGAACTCTGGAATCAAGTAGGCTTTTTGTACATATATTCCAGAAATAAAACACCATAATCTTAAAAATATGCCATTTTATGACCCTGACAAAAACCTCTGAAACAGACTAATTTAAGGTCTTCCAAACTATATGATGATCATAGATGTTCCTGGGAAATAATGGGTTCTATGACCAAATAATTTTGAGGACTGCTGTATATAATATTCCCTGTTCTTGTTAGTTATCAGTGAGCATATTAAATGTTATCAGATTCCCAACTGTAGACAAATCTGGTTAACTTTGTTTAATACAGCATTTTCCAAACTTATCTGAACAAAGAGCCCTTTTTCAAGAATGTTGATTAACATCTCACGGGAAACTAATGTGCCTTGGAACATAGTTCAGGAAATACTGGTCTATACCAGGCACTGGCAACTCTTTTATGTAAAAGACCATATCATAAATATTTTAGGTTTTATGAGCCAGGTAATCTCTGTCAAAAGTGCTAAACTGTGCAGAAGAGTATCTATAGACACTGCATAAACAAATGGGTGGCTGTGTATTGCAGCACAACTTACAAAGCAAGCAGAGGACTGGGTTTGGCTCAAAGGCCCTAGCGTGCCAACCCGTGGTCTATACTTTCCACTCAAACCTTTCAGAACAGCTATAGCTCCACCCAGAAAGGTTCCAAAGCTGTCTCACAACATGTCACAGTCGAAAATAACCAATCCACCCTAAACTTTTATTTGGAAAGTATCTTTTTGACCTAAAACTAATGTCAACCTAAATAAATATCTACTCTTTTCATCAAAGGTCTTAAAAGAACTTGCCAGAAGACACAGAGGATATTCACTAAAACGTGAACAGTGGATATCACAGGATACAAAACTACAAGGGACTTTGGTTTTCTTAGTTTTACTTTTCTGTACCATTTATAATCAGAACAAGGACAGCAAAAGGCATTTTTAAATAACTCTCCTGTAGGTCAATATTTTTCAAAGTCCTTCTCTTGTCTTAACAATTGTGCCACCTCATAATTAACAGTACTTGGTGGTTCCCATTGCCTTGCATGCGTGCATGCTAAGTTGCTTCAATCGTGCCTAACCCTTTGTGACCCTGTGTACTGTAGCTGTCCAGGCTCCTCTATTCATGGGGATTCTCCAGGCAAGAATACTGGAGTGGGTTGCCATGCCCTCCTCCAGGGATCTTTCCAACCCAGGAATCGAACCCACATCTCTTCCTGTGTTGGCAGGTGGGTTCTTTAACACTAGCACCACCTAAGAAGCCCTCCCATTCCCTTATATGGTCTTTTCTCATATCCCTCTCCCAGCTGTCCTTCTAATTAAAACAGGACAAATGTAGGTTCTGCTGTCAGCTTTCCTCGGTCTCTTCTCCGAGTTCTTACTCTCTCTTTATGGCTATTTTCTAAGTGTATATTCCTCAGTCTGATCCAGGTCCTTTTTGTCAGAATCACCTTGAAATTTACTAAGTATGTAGATTTCTAGCTCCACTTGAGACTGAATTAATAAAAATTCTCAAGGATAGGTGTATTTTTAAAAGTCCACAGGAATTTAGGCGGTACTCCCACTTAAAAGAAAAAAAGTGCTGCTTTTGAGAGACTTAATTGTATAACTTTTTTTTCCTGGCTTGTTTTTTTGTACCAGATTCTTAAAGGCTTATTTAAGAATCCATCCATCACATGTTCAGTCATGTCTGACTCTTTGTGACCCTATATAAAACTGTAGCCCACAAGGTTCCTCTGTCCATGGAATTTTCCAGGCAAGAATACTGGAGTGGGTTGCCAGTATTTCCTCCTCCAGGGAATCTTCCCAACCCAGGGATTGAACCTGTATTTCCTGTGTCTCCTGCATTGTAGACAGATTCTTTACTGCTTGAACCATCAGGAAAGCCTTGTTTAAGAACATGATTTATTTTTCTTCTCATATTTTTTATAGATAGCTACAAGTCTAATGCCCATTGACAGATAAGATGGATCCCAGTTTAATCAGCAAGACATATAAATATGTAGTAAACTTAAAGATGTATTTGTATTTGCTTGTTCTGTCTTCTTACCTTCCTTATACTTTGCAACCCATTATATTTGCATTTCTTTCTTCTGCCACACCACTGACATTTTCTCAAAGATCATCAACAGCCCTTTACTTGTTAAATCCAAGAGACACATAAGTACTCATTTTTTGTGTTCTCTCTCTGACTTTTGGCATTGATAACCATTCTCTGGTCTTGAAATGCTGGTAATTGCTGTCCTCCTAAGTACCCCACAAATACTGCTGGTTCTTACCCCAAAATAAGCCCAACGTTATGGCCACAAATGTTTGCTTCCTTTCCTTGTTCTTCCTCTATCTGAATGATACCACCATCCATCTCATTCCCCAAATAGAAACCCAAGTATTTACCTTAATTCACCATTTTGCCTATTCCATTCACCTTAGACAATTAATCACCAATTTTACTTACCCACATTTCAAAACAAAAGACTGTAAAAATTCAAAGATTCTCTTTAATTCACTTGGCAACAAAACCTGCTCTAAAGTGAAGCAAAAAGTGAAAGTGAAGTTGCTCAGTCGTGTCCAACTCTTTGCGACCCTGTGGACTATAGACCACCAGGCTCCTCCATCCATGGGATTTTCCAGGCAAGAATACAGGAGTGGGTTGCCATTTCCTTCTCCAGGAGATCTTCCCAACCCAGGGATTGAACCCAGGTCTCCCGCATTGTAGGCAGACGTTTTACTGTCTGAGCCACCAAAGAATGGAGGGTTATTCATAGTCTTAATTCATCTCATTTTTTGTAAGTATTTGTGCACTTTACTGTGAAGATATTGATATATTGATTAATGGCCTGACCTTCCTCAGTGTACTATATAGTATATTTTGTGTATATTGTAGTATCTTTCAAGAAATATCCAAAAGCTTCTTAAATCAAAAAAAAAAAAATGGTCTCAGCAAATCCTGGGGATTATGAACTTGTACGTCCCAAATATATCCTCTCACTTTCTCCAACCCCTTCTCCCTTGGATAAAATGACTATCATCTCTTGCCAGATGGCAGTAGCAGCTCCCTAGCTATTCCCCAGTTCTCATTGTTGCCTCTTCAAACCCATTTCCTACCCGCAGCCAAAATAATCTTTCTTTTTTTACAAAAATGCTAATCTTCTCCCTTACTAAAGCCCTTTGATGTCATGTTTTGCTTCTACCTTAAAGTTCAAATTTAGAACATGGTCTAGAATTCCCCAGGTGATCCGGCCCCTGCCCTCAACTCCGCCATAACAAAATCCTTCCAGTTACTCTATGCCCTGCTGTTTTTTGCATTTAGTGTTGGAGTTGGACTCATTAAATATTTGTTGAATGAATAAACAAAATCTAACTTACTTTCTGGGCTCTCAAGAGAGCCTGATAGGTATTTTCTCTGAGCACATTCCCATTTTTTCTTTTCATTCTCCTTTGGAGAATAATTACGAGGGGTGCGAAGTAGATGTAACAGTGACCATAACTAACAGTATTATTTAATAAAAATAATGGTGTGGACAGGAGCAAGCTAAATGTTATGACCAAACACAAATGTCCTGTTGCCCTAATGACATTTCGCAGGTATTTCCTGGCATTTGAGCCATTTTCTTTTTTTCCCGTTTTATTCATTTATTTATTTTTGACTGCACTGGGTCTTCGTTGCTGCGCGCACTTTCTCTAGTTGCGGTTATGCAAGCTTCTCATCACAATGGCTTCACTTGTTGTGGAGCACGGGCCCTAGACCCGAGGGCCACAGCGGCCGTGGTACGTGGGCTCAGTAGTTTCGGCTCCCAGGCTCTCGAGTCCAGGCTCAGTAGATGTGGTGTATGGGCTTAGTTGCTCCATGGCATGTGGGTGCTTCACCGACCAGGAATGGAATCCTTGTCCCCTCCATTGGCAGGCACATTCTTAACCACTGGGCCACCAGGAAGTCCTCGGGCCACTTTATACTAGTTGCTTCTCTAACTGACATTTAACATTCACAGCAGTTTCGAAGCTCTGGTTAACATTGTTAAACATCTCCCATGTGCACAACCCTCTATATACAGTGTGTAAATGATACATAAATCCGTGTAATAAACATAAGGTGGGTATTGTTATCTCAGTCTTAAGGATCAGGAAACTAGGCTCATAGAGTTTGGTGGATTTACCCCAAGGTCACAGATTCAACAAGTGGCAGAAATGGGATTTGAACCCAGTCCTCTTCATCTTCTAAACTGTCTCTGCTGCTGCACTCTGTCTTTTGGGCTCAGCGAAAACTGGTCATACTGCTGGGCAAACTTGAAGTGATGAATCATGGGCGATCAGGAGGGTAGCTAGTGAGAGAGGCACATGGGATAGACAGACTAAATAGGAAAGAAGGAAAAAAGCATAGAATGTACAAACTCCTTAATTATAAAGATATCTGGGTACATTATAAATTCTATCAAGGAAGGGTCCACTTTTACTTTATCTCTCCCGCTGCCTAGGACAGAGCAGGGAACAGAATGAATACTTGATGAAGAAGTATGAATTGATATGAATTGACTACTTATTAATAAGATGTTGACAATGTTAACTAAGTATCATAACATTAGTCACTCTCTACTTTTCCCCACCCTTCAGATAGTGTGGTTGAGGTCATAAGAAGGTGTGGTAGGTGCAAGTGAGGCTTATCAGTAGAAGGCATTTTAATGCCTGTAAAGATCTCATTAAACTCTCTGACCTAATATAATATTTGAAAAATGCCGATTGCCAAAGCCAAAGTCCTGTGTTTGACTTTCAAGGAACAAGTTGTATTTCTGTCAATGAACCATTTAGAAACTGTATCTTATATCCACAAATATTTATTAAGCACTTACTCTAAGCAAGGCAATGAGTAGGTACTATGCATGGAAACATCCAAATATCCAGATGTATACAACTGAAATACCCTTAAAATGCCATTTTGTTTGCCAAAATAATCCAAAGACCTTCTATGGAGAGAAAAAAAGCCATCTTGCTTACTTCAACTATCATGTCATTTTCTTAACTAAACACTTCCAAAGAAGCATTGTAAAAAAAAAAAAAAAAAACTTGTTTTCCTGTGTAGATGATGCTGTGTCTGAATTCTGATTCTTGGTGGGAAAGCTGCTGTGGTTCAGCTCTGGAAGGAAAAGCCTTCTGCTCCTTTCGAAGTCTCAGTGAGGGCCAAAGGCTTCTGTCCAGGGTGTGTATGTGTGTGTGTTTGTGTGTATTGATTTCTAGAAGATGTAGAGCAAGATGAACCAAAGGTATGTTAACCTGGTCCCTCTGATGTGCTTCAACCACAATTTTTATAGGGCTGTGGAGCCAGAAGGAGCTCTCCATTTTCCTGGTGGAAATTAGAATACTTTATACCTTAGCCAGAGGACAGAAGCAGGATCCAAAGAGAAGACGTTATAAGTGCTTGAAGATGAAGGATATGTTACAGGCAACTGGTCCAGTAATTCCTAAATCCTATTGCCATCAAAAACATCTGAAACAATTATTTGGGATTTTTGTTTGTTTTAAACTTTTTCTATTCTTTTTCAAATTCTTTCTCCACTTAGGTTATTAGAGAATATTGAGAAATTCCCTGTGCTATAAAGTGAGTCCTTGTTGATTATCTATTTTTAATACAGCAATGTGTACATGTCACTCCCGAACTCCCATTCTCCCTCTCCCCTCATCCCTTCCCTCTGGTAACTATAAGTTTTTTCTCTATGTCTGTGAGTCTGTTTCTGTTTTTGTTGATCAACTCATCTGCATCATTTTTTTAATTCTTCACATAAGTGATATCATATGATATTTGTATTCCTCTGCCTGATTTACTTCACTTAGTATGATAATCTCCAAGTCCATCCATGTTGCTGCAAATGGCATTATTTCATTCTTTTTTTATGGCTGAGTAATACTTCATTGTATATATGGGGGAAAACAAAATAATTGTTTGAAACAATAAATAAAAATAAATTCAAATTCATTAAACTGTTGATCATGTTAAAAAAATAATAATAAAATAATTCTCCTCTGGTCAAAAAAAGAAACCACCTGAGAAGTTTCCTAAAAACTGAAAACTTTGGTCCAATCACATACCTAGATTTTCCAACGGGTAGGAGCTGGGAATCTGCTCAATCAAGTCCCTAGGTGACTATGAAGATAAAAGATGACAAATAATTAGTGACAATTGTCAAATTTTGAATATTTAGTTTACCATAAAGTAGGGCTTTTCAGAAAGAAAGAACTCCATTACAGGTTGAAGAAGTCAACTCGGAGAAGAGTGTAACAGAGATTACAGCCTTAGATATATATTCTTACTACAGGGTCAAAAATGACTGTGTAGGCCCAAACCAGTGGATGAGAAGTCCAAAGACCTGCATTCTTCTCTGTCTTAGGTATATGAACTCAGGGAACTTACATGGCTACTAGCTGTCTCCTTCAGTTCAGTTCAGTTCAGTTCAGTCACTCAGTCATGTCTGACTCTTTGCGACCCTATGAACCGCAGTACGCCAGGCCTCCCTGTCCATCACTAACTCCCCGAGTTCACCTAAACTCACGTCCATTAAGTTGGTGATGCCATCCAACCATCTCATCTTCTGTCGTCCCCTTCTCCTCCTGCCCTCAATCCTTCCCAGCATTAGGGTCTTTTCCAATGAGTCAACACTTTGCATGAGGTGGCCAAAGTACTGGAGTTTCAGCTTCAACATCAGTCCTTCCAATGAACACCCAGGACTGATCTCCTTTCGGATGGACTGGTTGGATCTCCTTGCAGTCCAAGGGACTCTCAAGAGTCTTCTCCAACACCCCAGTTCAAAAGCAACAATTCTTTGGTGCTCAGCTTTCTTTATAGCTGTCTCCTTAAATAAACTAAATAAAAACACCATGTCTAAACATAGGTGTCACCAATGTGTTTAAAGTTATCCAAATCTCAGTTTTCTCATCTATAAAATGGGAGTACTCATATGAATTCCTTTAAAGACTAATTTTCTCATTGCAAATGTAGAATTGAAAGAAGGTTTTTTTTTCTGTTATTGAGCAAATCTTTACAAAGAAACACTGATTTACAGAAATTTTTTTTTTTTAAAAAAGCAATTTTGCTTCGTGGGGAAGAAAGTAGAGGTTCTATATTCAAAGAGCAGATTTTTGTTACTTTTTCTCACCCTTCCTGTCTCACTTTAGTTTACATCAAAGTAGGAAAAAAGTAGATGCTACGGGTTGAATTGTGTCCCCCACCTCCAAAAGATATACTGAAGTTTTAAGCACAGAACCTGTGAATATGACCAAATATGAAAATGACATTTGATTTAATCAAGTTAGGATGAGGTCAGTCTGGTGGGCCATGACCCAATATGACTGGTGTCCTTATAAGAAGAGAGAAAATGTGGATACATGACATGCACAGAGACGAGAAGGCCCTGTCTCTGGCACTGGAGAACACTGTGAAAAAGCAAGCAGAGACTGGGATGGTCCAGCTGCAAGCCTGGGAACCCGAAGGACTGATGGCCACCACCACCACTAGGAAGAAGCAAAGACTGAGTTCTACCCAGATTTTCGAGCAAGCATGGCCATGCTGACTCCTCAGTTTCAGCATTTTAGCCATTTCTGTTGTATCGGGCCTCTCAATTTGTGGAACTTTTGAAAGACAACCCTAGGAAAGTAATACAGTGAGTGAAATTGTCTGTATCCTTGACACAGCCATGTCTCCCGTCATCCTATCAGAGGAGAAAGAGGACTTCCATCTGTCTTGGCTGGCACATTAGCAGTGGTACAGTTTGGGGGCATGTCCTGAGGCCCCAAGGAATACCCATCAGTCCTTACCTGCGCAGAGTCCCAACACTTGGAGTAACATCACAAGGAGGTGGCCACACAAGCTGAAAACGGGCTGGCAGAGACACTGTAGCTCTCCAATCTATTAAAAGTGAAAGTGAAAAGTGAAAGTCACTCAGCCGTGTCCAACTCTTTGCAGCCCCATGGACTGTAGCCTCCAGGCCTCTCTGTGCATTGGGATTCTTCAGGCAAGAATACTGGAGTGAGTAGCCAGTCCCTTCTCCAGGGGATCTTCCCAACCCAGGAATCGAACCTAGGTCGAGAAAAAATGAAACATGGAGTTAAAAGCTGCAGCACCTACTCATTTCAAATGTGATGTTAGTACCTAAAAGTCGAAGTGCTGACCACCACTTAGCTTTGTACTTAGGGCCTATCAGTTTCACATACTTTACGGAACAGTTTGATCTGTCATTATATTACATACAGTTCACATTTCATTACAAAGGAGCATTTGCCTGGGAAAATCAGGGCCTCACAAAGGAAACTGTGCCCCAACACCTTCCCAAGATACAGCCCTGCATTATTTTCCTGAAGATGAAATGTTAAATTGGGTTTGTAAACCAAAATCATCACCCCTACGTAGGTGTTGCCACTGTTTTTTTATCAACACAGTCTTGCATAATACAAAGAAGGTTTATTATTCCCATTAGTTCATTGGTGGAAATTAAATAACAGGGCCAAGAAAAGCAATATATGTTCTCACTGTCAGATAAGCAAATACAGTGTATGAAGAACTATCCCTATTAACTTGCTGTCTGCCCGTCGTCTGACATCCATCCGCTACAAGTTAATTGCAGAGGCTGCTCGTTTAAAGAGCCTAGCAATTATTCTGAGGAACTGACTAGCCAAATCTATTCCATCTGATTATGAGTGAAAACGCAGAGCTTAACTCTTCTCTACAAACAAAAAAATAAACATGTTTTGAAGGTGAGAGGAAGGAAATCTGAATTCTGCCCAATGCTTGATGCTGACATTTCATTCTGTCAAGAATATTAAATTGTCTCATTCAAACAGCTTTTTAAGCCATATGTTACAAATAGGTGAGCAAGGGTGCTCTAACTGCACCTAGCTAAGGTGCAGTTTCTGCACTAGCTAGGGAATTCAGTGATTCTGAAATATTCTAGGCTCATGGTCTATTTCACTGTCCCTGTAGAATCTTCTGATTAAGCAAGGAAGCCCAGGAATACAGACATGAAAAGATTTTATTTTTAGTTGTTGCCTTTGGCAAAAGTTCTCTGCCTAAACAGAGGGGATTTATTCTAAAAAAATCGGAGTTTTCTTTTTCTGCCACAAAAAGAAATAAAAATAGCAAAGACCTCGTAAATTATCATTCCTCAATGTCAGGATGTCTAGTTTTGGAGTCAATTGTCAGGCGAGGGCTGTTCACTCTGCAGGCAAGAGTCCCCTGCCTGTTTCCTGATGCTAAAATGACAACTGGGAACAGATGAAGAGGCCTTTGGGCAAAAACATTTTTTTTTTCCCATGAACAGGTACAGGTTTCAGAGAAGGCCAGAGATGACATAGACGTTCTCATCATTATCATACACATCCCTTCCACCAGCAAAATTCTCTATGTCAAAAGTACTCACACGCCTCTTGTACCATCCTTCAAGGATGTCAGGATCTAATGAGCTCGTCATGTATAAATGCTGGGGCTGCTTTCTCCTCACTTCCCGAAGCCACCTTGCTGGTGATCTTTCTGCAAGAGGCCCAGAATGAGTCAGGGCTGGTGATTTGGTTTAGTCACAGCCAACCCTAAATCCATAGTTCACTCTATTTGACCTAAATCTGGGGAAATTTCAAGAGTTCAACACACTGGATCTTGGCGTCCCCACCGTTGCCTTTATTCTAGTCATAATGGCTCCCTTGCATGCTGGGCTGGATTCTAAGGTAGCCTGCCCAAGGTTTCTTCTCTATTCCCCAGGACTGTTCCCCTGGGGCATGATAGGATAGGATATCATGTTACTTTACGTGGAGAAAAGGGGGGACTTTGCAGTGCTATTAAGTTTAGGGATCAGTTATGCTGAAACAAGGAGATTATTCAAATGGTCCTATTCTAATTACATGAGCCATTTCAAAGCAGAGAGTTGTAGCCAGCCAGAGAAATTCAGAAGGTGAGAGGGATTTAATGGAGGAAAGTTCTCCATTGCTGAGTGACCAGGCACCCGTAAAAGGCATAGGAATATAGTGGTGAGCCCAATAGGTAAGATCTAAGACTTTATATTCTGGTGTGATCCTTACATGCTAGAGTCATTCCATAAGATGCGTAGATTTATTGCAATTTTGAAGTTTTGGAGGTAACAACATTACCTCCAAAATGTATGGAAATGTGATCAACATTCTTCTTGCACTGCCTTTTACATCTGATAACTAGAATTTAGTATTTCTTTTGCAAGAGAAAAAAAAAGGTAGTAACTTTTATGTGGCAATGAAGTGCTCATGTTATACCTCAGTAAGTTAGTGAAAAAAAATCATTTCAGAGATTTGGGCAATTAATCCACAAAAAGAAAGCAAGGCTGTGGCCAAGGCTGCAAGTACTATGGAAGTACATAAACAATTTGCTGGTTAGATCTCAGACTAGGTATGCCTCCTGATTAAAAGGTGGGGGGGGGGGTAGAAATCCTCTTGCCCTCCCATTGGAAGCAAGCCTTGACTCTCACTGGAGACCATTTTGCAAGCCAAAAAGTCTCATGCCAGGGAACACTGAATTTATCTCAATGGTAGTTTATCACAGAGAGTGTCAAGGCTAAACAGCATAACTGCATGAAATGCCTGTGTGTATTAGACCAATCCAAAGCCATGGGTTTTGTAAGGCAGAGCCATTCACAGAGGTGTTGGCCCAACATCATCAATATCACTGTTTACAGCTTGTGCTGCAAAGAAGTAAATAAAAAGTGAAGCTAAAAAAGAAAACAGACTCTTCATTGAGTTGCCTCCTATTTACCAGTAATCCCGCTGAGGGTTTTTTTTTGGATTGGCAAAACTGAGCTGTACATGTTTATATTGGTAACATTTTCCAGTAGGTTCTACCAAAAGGTATCTGAGTACCTTGTGTTGTGAAATTCAGGGAAATGGAAAACATTAAAACAAATAAGCCTTGTCTCCCAGTACAGCCTCCTGGAAAAGAAATTCTACCTTTCCAAGGGCATCAGCCTAAATGAGGCCTCAGTTCTTAAACTCTTCAATCAGTTGCCTTAGAAACCAGCAGAATATGGTAAGCACCTCCAGTTAGCAAAGTAATACAGTGGTAGGTTTAATCACCTGTTACTGGCTGAATACACACTTGAGAGTAGAATTGGTATTATTCATTGTGACTTACGTCCTGCACTTGCAGATTTTGTGTATGAGTTCGTTGCTCAGTCATGTCTGACTCTTCTCAATCCTATGTACTATAGCCCACCAGGCTCTTATGTCCATGGGATTTTCTAGGCAAGAATACTAGAGTGGGTTGCCATTTCCTTCTCTAGGGGATCTTCCTGACCCCGGGCCGAACCTGGGTCTCCTGTGTTGACAGGCAGATTCTTTACCATCTGAGCTACCAGGGAAGTCCATCAGATCTTTGGCCCTTACATAAAATAAAAAGTCTATCTCCTATATGTAAGAGCTACTTTCCCTAGTAGCTCAGTTGGTAAAGAATCTGCCTGCAGTGCAGGAGGCCCGGATTCGATCCCGGCAGGAAGCACCCTGGAGAAGGAAATAGCAACCCACTCTAGTACTCTTACCTAGAGAATTCCATGGACAAAGGAAGGAGCCTGGTAGGCTACAGTCCATGGGATCCCAAAGAGTTGGACATGACTATGTGACTATCTTTCTTTCTTTCTTTCTTTCCTACACATAGAGAAAGAAGGAGGGAATGCTGGGTACATTGGGATCAGGAATTATTGTTTATTAGCCATTGGTGATTTATCTCAATTGGAAAGCACTCAGAAAAAGTGCAATATAATCCTATTCAACAAATTCTGTATTGAATTCCTACTATGTGCAAGGCATGTCATGAAAACCAGCAGCAGATTATATTTACTCTTATTTCTGAAGAGTATCAGGAAGTTTCCAAAATAAACTGATAATACACTATGTTCTAAATATGAAAATGGCATGAGAAAAATGTTCTTTCATTTATTTAATTTTACCAGATGAAGACAGATACTGAGTTTATAGGTAAACTAAGGAATTATCACATTTTTAAATTAAATCTTTGAGACCTCCAAAACTGTTCTATCATCCACATCCACAATTACACATATAACTAAAAGTAAAGATTACAGTTGTGGGTTCTGAAATCAGTCCCTGATTCCATCTGCAAGGGGTTTTAACTAGCATCTCTAAATAAAGACTCTGTTAGTTTTCAAAATTTTCGTCTGTGTGCCCCTCTCTAGACTTATTCCAACACTCTTTGTCCCAAAATAATGATCAGTTCTTCTATCAGGGCATTTAATTCCGAGCTTTTGTACATTCTAAGTCTCTTCAGTCATGTCTGACTCTTTGGGACCCCATGAAGGCTCCTCTGTTCACGGGATTCTCTAGACAAGAATACTGGAGTGAGTTGCCATACCTTCCTCCAGGGGATCTTCCCCACCCAGGAATCAAACCCCGAGTCTCTTACATCTCCTGCATTGGCAGGCGGGTTCTTTACCACTAGCACCACCCGGGAAGCCCTCTGAGTTCTTAGATTTGCTCATCTGTTGTTTTTTGGGGGGAGTTCCCTCTCTCTTTTTTTCTCACGTTCTTGCTCAAAGTTGACCCTTCACACTATAATACATTGTCCCCCCTCTTTCCTACCCCACTTCCCTTCCCTGTCTCTCCACCGGTCATGTGGCTAGCCAGTGTTCAACACCTTTCAGCTTTCTCCATGCTTGTATCTTGGACATGTACAGGCAAGAGGTGAAGCATTGTTTGCTTTACCAAAATGGTATTGTATGCAAGAATTACATATTCCTTTGCTTGCCTAATAGTGCATAATATCCTTTTGAGTTAGGTGATATAGGGCTACCTTACTCTTTTAGTATATTTGTAATACTCCACATATTGAATATACTACAGTTTATTTACTCAAACTCTTCCAGAAAATTGCAGAGGAAGGTAAACTCCCAAACTCATTCTACAAGGCCACCATCACCCTAATTCCAAAACCCGACAAAGATGCCACAAAAAAAGAAAACTACAGGCCAATATCACTGATGAACATAGATGGGAAGCCCAATTTCTAAGCTGCTGCTGCTGCTAAGTCACTTCAGTCATGTCCGACTCTGCGGCCCCAGAGAGGGCAGCCTGCCAGACTCTTCTAGTACCTGCTGATTTGGACTTCCCTGGGGTCTCAGTGGTAAAGAATCCACCTGCCAATGCAGGGGATGAGGATTTGATCCGCGAGAGGGAAGATCCCCTGGAGAAGGAAATGGCAACCCACTCCAGTATTCTTGCCTGGAGAATCCCATGAACAGTGGAGCCTTGCGGGTACAGTCCATGGGGTCAGAAAAGAGTCAGATACAACTTGATGACTAAATAACAACCTGCCTATTTAGACTATGGCAGCTTTACAGAATATTTTATTATCTATTACACATAATCCCGCCTTACTACTCCTGTTTTCTTAATTTTATTTGCTACTCTAAATATTTACTATTTAATGTAAGTTTTAAATCATTTTATTAAATTCTCCTCCAAATATCCTTATTTTTTAATTGGCATTGTACTGAATTTATATATTAAATTTGAGAGCATGGGTGTTTTAACATTTTAACTCTTCTCATCCAAAAATATAGCTTATTGTTCCATTTGTTCAGAGAATTTTTGCCTTTACAGAGCAATTTCTTTTTTTTCTACCGTATGTTACTATATTTTTTGATGAATTCTTTCCTAAGTATTTCATAGATTGTCACTATAGTGAAGATAATATATTCTAAAATTTTTCATTTCTAGATCAATTAAATTCTGATACATTGAAAAACTATTGCTTTTTTCATACCTATCTTATTTCATCAACTCTGAAACATATTTTAACATCTCTGAAAATGAGATGTACCCTATAATAATGACATTTGAATTATAATTGGCAACTTTTATCCTTCTTTGGAGTATGTAAAGTAAGAGGATATCTTAAAATTCATGGCATCTTAAATTTTTGGAAATATGATATAGCAATAAGTTTACCACATTTTCCTCTTACTTCCTTTTGATGTTACTGGAATTTCTTAGGTTTCTCTAAATACATAATAATGTTTCCAAGAAGGTTTAATTTTATCTTTGTTTCAAATTTATGCCAGTTATTTCATTTTCTTATTGAAGGTAAATATTGCTGTGTTGTTTTTATGTTATGAAATGGTTAGCATGAACAATTTTAATTTCTTGTTGTTGGCTTTTTAGAACATTTTACTTATGGGTAAGTAATTTCTTTTCCTATTTCATATAGAGTTTTTATTGAGAATGCCTGACAAATGTTAACAAATACATTCTAAGCATTTTACCCTTATGTAAAAATCACATGATTTTGCTCCTTCAGCATATAAAATTACACTAATAATTTTCATAATTTTGAAACATTCTTGCACTTTGGGGATTAATTCTACTCAGTAATAGTGTATTGTATTTTGTATTGTTTTATATGAAATCAAAAGACACTTACTCCTTGGAAGGAAAGTTATGGCCAACCTAGATAGCATGTTGAAAAGCAGAGACATTACTTTGCCAACAAAGGTCCGTCTAGTCAAGGCGATGGTTTTTCCAGTGGTCACGTATGGATGTGAGAGTTGGACTGTGAAGAAAGCTGAGCGCCAAAGAACTGATACTTTTAAACTGTGGAGTTGGAGAAGACTCTTGAGAGTCCCTTGGATTGCAAGGACATCCAACCAGTCCATCCTGAAGGAGATCAGTCCTGGGTGTTCGTTGGAAGGACTGATGTTGAAGCTGAAACTCCAATACTTTGGCCACCTCATGCGAAGAGTTGACGCACTGGAAAAGACCCTGATGCTGGGAAGGATTGGGGGCAGGAGGAGAAGGGGAAGACAGAGGATGAGATGGCTGGGTGGCATCACCGACTCTATGGACATGGGTTTAGGTAGACTCTGGGAGTTGGTGATGGACAGGGAGGCTTGGTGTGCTGCAGTTCATGGGGTTGCAAAGAGTCCGATACGACTGAGCGACTGAACTGAACTGATATAATGCTACGTTCAGTTTGAATGAGTGAGTAAGCACATATTACAGTCAGTTCATTAAGCTCTAAGAACATGTGTGCAAATATGCTTTGGAAAAACTATAAAATTAGGTAGAAATGTAAATCAGTATTAGCATTAAACAATACTGATTAGTATTAAAACAAATAAGAGCAACATGATGGTTTCCAAAACATAATTATGCTACATATAATTTCAGAGAATAAAATTATTTGAAATTCTATACAATAAAACAATACTAAAAATTAAGTTGAAGTCCTTCGAGGACAGGGTTGTGCCCCATCCCATAGTAAAGATCCAGAGTTTGAAGAACAGAGCTGGATACAATGGAAGATAAAGCAAAATGTTTTCTTGATTTTCTATGATTAAGTACTGTTCTCAGTAAATTCTTGCTGAACTACACAGAATCAAGATTCTAATTTGTTATCTCATATCTCTCTGCTACAAAAAGGATGTCTCTAAAATTACTTATGGAAACACTTTTAAAAATATCACTGGAGTAGTATAAGTCAAGATTCATTATCCACAAGCTAACACACACACATACACAGAGTAATAAATCAAAAACCAAGCAACCTGACACATTTTGACAGACATTTAAAGCTCTACCTCCATTTCCTAATATAAAGAAGAGGCTTATTTTTTAATATTAGAATGTCTCCATTTCCTTGGCATTTTGAATCCCTATGAGTCAATAACTTTTGCAGCATTATGCAAAGTGGTCTAAAAAGAGATTTTAAAAGTGGGGGCAGTGGTTTTACATCTCCTGCCTTGTATGAGTTTAATTCCAGCTTCAGATACCTGGCACACACTTAAAAACTTTTTCAAACCAACATATAACGGGTACAATCCAACACTATGCAAATTGAGTACCTGAGCACGGAGGGGAAGAAAACTGAAGGAGCTATTAGCATGAGAGAAAACTCACCAGTGATCCTCTGAGCTCCCCTGTACCAGTAGTTTTAAGACTCTGGAATGCTTACAAATCACCAGCAGAACTTGTTAAAATGCAGATTTTAAGCTCCAGCTCCAGAGATTCTGATTCAATAGGATTGTGATGGGAGCCAAGAATCAGAAGTTTTATTAGATTCATAATCAGAGGAAGAACATAATGTCTCTGTTTTTCTTTCTCTGGAACATGAAACACAAAATAATGTGTAACATGTAAAGACAGAGCGTTGCCTTACTTTACCTCACCAAATGGGGAGGAGGAGATGAGACAGTCCATGAAGACACTTCTAGCTCTTTGATGCATATGTTTGTAAAAATCCAGGCCATGTGCATCACACAGACACTTCTTAAATGTAGCAAAGATCCACACGGTCTAGATTTTCCGCTTAGATATTTTCCATGGTGGTCGTTTAGTCACTAAGTCGTGTCCGATTCTTGCGACCCCAGGCTCCTCTGTCAGTGGGATTTTCCAGGCAAGAAGACTGGAGTGGGTTGCCATTTCCTTCTCCAGGGGATCTTCTGGACCCAGATTTGAAACCAGGTCTCCTGCATTGCAGGCGGACTCCTGCATTGTAGGCTGATTCTTTACCGACTGCGCTACATTTTCCATGAATAAGTCCTCATTTATGGGCTTCCGCAGGGGCTCAACGGTAAAGAATCCGCCTGCAGTGCAGGAGATGGAGGAGACACAAATTCGATCCCTGGGTAGGGCAGATCCCCTGGAGAAGGAAATCGCAAACCACTCCAGTATTCTTGCCTAGAAAAATCCCTTGGAAAGAGGAGCCTGGAGGGCTACGGAACGTGAGATCGCAAAGAGTCCGAGGGATAAGTGACTGAGCACTATGTATTAACTTGTGATTACCATTGCAAATTGTGTCATCATCACAAATAGATTAAAAGCCTACTAGTAAACCATGAAATACTTGCAAACAATAAGACATTGAAAGTCAGTATAATTAATATAGAGAAGTTATTTAGGAAAAGCATTAACCCTTATTGAAACAAAAAAAAAGGGAAAAGAACATAAGACAGTGTGTAGTGCAAGGAAAAAACTGGGTCAAAAAACCTATGGAAAACATTCAAATCCTCTTAATATTTAAAGAAAAGCAAGTTAAAATAAGGATTTCAGTTAGCAAAAAATGTTTAATTATTAAAACTCTCCTTAAGGATGCTATGAAAATGGACACTCTCATACAGTCCTGGTGTTGGTTTTTAAATATTTCTGAAAGTAGTTTGTAATATATATCAAGAACCTTTAAAAATTCAGATTATTTTAGTAATTCTTGTCTAGGAGAAAATGCTAAAGAAATAATAAGAAATTCAAGTAAGTATTGGTAAAAATGCTCATTATAAAATGATTGTAAAAACAGTAAGTTAGAAAAATCTACACATAAAAATGAGGTTATTGCACAAATTATGATCTATTCATATTGTGAAAACAGTATACAGCCATTAAATTATGTTTGTTTTTGAAAAACATTAAATGACATAAGAAAATGTTCAATATAAAATAATAAGCAGGGAGAAAAGGATTAAAACTACATATTTGGCAAATATCCCAAAAATTTATCTTTGCATACTTCTGTGTGCAAACACAAATGGAAAAACATGCATCAAAGACTTGAGTGTTTCTCCTTATAATTCTCTACACTTCCTGAATATTCTACAATGTATCTGTATTCTTTTCATGTTGATAACTTAAAAAATTAATGCCAGGAATATGAGAGGTTCACAGGGAAGAATCTGTTCCCCAAATAAGCACTTCTATTTCCAATCAAAAGCAAATTTTTCATGTATTTTAATATGTATTACTGGTGTGTGTGTGTGTGTGTGTGTGTGTGTGTGTGTGTGTGTGTGCTCAGTCATGTCCAACTCTTTGTGACCCCATGGACTTTAGGGGTCACAGGCTATAGTCCATAAGGAGTCTGTAGCCCTCCAGGCTCCTCTGTCCATGGGATTCTTTAGGCAAGAATACTGGAGTGGGTTGCCATTTCCTTCTTCAGGTGATCTTCCCGACCCAGGGACTGAACCAGGGTCTCCTGTGTCTCCTGCATTGGCAGGCTGATTCTTTACCACTGAGCCACCTGTGGCTTCCCTACATATAACTGAAACTAGGGCTAAATCAAGTAAAGTTCCCATACCATTAATAGAAATGATGAAATCAGTGTGAAGACCTTCATGTACTGTCAATATTTGTATATTCAGGAAAACCTCAAGCCATAATTCTTTAAAGCTAATCCATCTCTCTTAAGTACTGAGGGAAAACTAATATATCAAAAAGTTGGGGGCCAACCAGAGAGAATGCCATCCCAGCTTGATTCACGGGGTTTTCTCCTGTGGCCTGCAGGGTGCTGAACAACCCCTGTAAGAAGTATACCAGGCCTCTCAGCCTCCCTCAGAGGCAAAGAGAACAAACATGTCTATAATAGTTAAAGCCTAGCTGGAAAATCAAGAGTTGGACAGATGCAAAATCTACAAGCAGGAAAGACAGGGAAAGACTTTACTGGTTCCTAAACCTAGACACACATAGAATAACCTGGGGAGCTTGTTAACTATCGACTCCTGACCCCAGCCCCAGAGAGTCAGAAGACGGAAGTGTGCATTTTGAGCACACAGCCCAGGTGATTCTAACAAAGTCTAAGTCCCAGGACCAGCATTTGAGAGCCACTGACCTAATACCAGGGCTTCCCAGGTGGTGCTAGTGATAAAGAATCTGGCTGCCATTTCAAGAGACACGAGACACAGGTTTGATCCCCAGGTTGGGAACATCCCCAGAGAAGAGCATGGAAACCCACTCCATTATTCTTGCCTAGAGAATCCCATGGACAAAAGAGCCTGGCAGGCTATAGCCCATAGGATCACAAAGAGTCAGACACAACTGAAGAAACTTTAGCACACACACAGGTATGACCTAATACCAATGAGGCAATTTAAGCCCCCAAAGAAAAAGATCAATTACTTAATTAGTAACAAGGCATCTGTATGCCTTGCTGTATATGACCTAAATAATAACAGAAAGGAACGGAAATGTTCTTTCCTAAACATAAACTGTAATTACTTTAAAAGGATGCAAGGGAAGGGCAAGGGGCTAAGGAGGAAGAAAACTTTCTGTTGAGTATGCACAGTGTGGGCAGGTACCCACCTATAAATTGACCAAGAATTTGTGTGGCTCATAGAAAAATCCTGAATGTCAAAATGTTTCCTGTGATAACTTAGATAACTTAGAACCCAGCTCAAAAACCAAATAGCCACAGATGGTAAGACTTTGGGGTGTTTTATATCTTCCCATTATCATTTTTTACAGATCAGCTTACCAAAATTTACTAAAAATGCATTTGCTGCATGATATTGCAGCTATTCAAACAAAAGAAACATTGACTTTTTTTCCAGTTCTTTTATCCTTGGATGGCTTCACTACCTGAGCTTGTAAAAAATGGGGATTTAATAAGAGAAAAAGTCACACAACAATATCATTATGAATTTTCATATATCTAAACAAAGGAATAATTTTTTTTAACTAGGCACCTACACATTTAATTGATCTGCATATATCTTGTTAAGCAAGCCATTATTATTCCCCATTTTACAGATTAAGAAATAATAAGAATGAAAAAAGATTAGATATTTTTATTCAATGGCACTAAACCAGAAAATGGCCAAGTGGGAATCTGAATCCAGGACTAACTTGTAAGTTCAGGTTTTCATCAATATAAGATACTTGAATAAAAAATTCAAAACGTAGATCCTACTCTGTATGCTCAGCTTCCCCAGTGGCTCAGTGGTAAAGAATCCACCTGCAATGTGGAAGATACAGGTTTGATCCCTAGGAAGATCCCCTGGAAAAGGAAATGTCAATCCACTCCAGGATTCTTGCCTGGGAAATTCCATGGGCAGAGGACCCTGGCAGGCTATAGGACATGGGGTTGCAAAAGAGTCGGACATGACTGAGCAACTAAACCACAGCTTTCTACATGCTAAATTTTTGTCTGTACCTTATTAATAACTGTAATTCTTGATTCACTATGTTCTTGCTCTGGAGAAGTAAAAAATATATTCTGCATCAGATTTTTTTAAGTTATTATATAATTTATGGAGAGACATTGCAGATCTAAAATCCCCTCCTTGGTATTTTAGTCCTTGAGTGACAATCTAAATTGGGCACTTGTTCTTTTTAAATAGCCACTGATTACAGGATTGAAAAGGCTTTGTTATATCAGAGTGGTCTAATTTTTTTGAAATTTTCCTGTGGGTCACTGTATTCTCACATATGATAAAACCTTTCTGAGAGGATTGTGCTGAAATGACAGTGGAAGTTGCAACAGGAGTCTTCAGTTGCTGGTTTCTTTTGGGGTCCAAGAGCTACCTGGGAAATTTCTCTCTTAAAAATCAGTCAGGTTTGGAACAAGAAACGAAGAAAGCCAATGACACAGTGGTTGTAACCAAGAAAATGTGAAGTGAAGACAGTTTAGATATGTGTCATCTTATCAGACTACTGCCTCAATCCAATTTAAAGAAGCAGCATGTTCTAATTAAAATTGAGGGGAATAGCATGGGAACAATTGAACCATGCGGGAGATCCTTTTTTAACACAGAATCATTATTTATAATTATTAGCTTTATTATCGTCAACATATTCATGAAACATCTGAGTTCTGGAGAGGCTTTCAAAAGCATATTCCTCGGCAACATCAAGAGTCATGTTATATTAACCCCAGATTCTATAGACTTTGAACTTATTCCCAATAGGCTACTGTTACTGGAACTAAAGACAATAAGCTGCCTGAATGTACTGTGAAATATCCATAGCTATGCAGATCCTGGGCACGCCCGAGTTTTTGTCATTGTACTTACTAGGTCCCTGTGAAGCAGAACCAGGGGTGCTGTCTTCAATAATCAGATTTTAAAAAACAAAACGCAAAAGTTGAGGAGTGTGTTTTCTGAAGTCACATAATACCCCAAGAAAGAGGGACCTCATTTCTTGACATATTGACTACAATGAGGATTCATTCTAGATCCAATTGTGTGCAGGACAGAGAGTGACGATGAGGTGGGAGAATGAGTAAATACAGATGTGTCCTACCCTTCTGCCCTCTGCTTTTCCTATTCCATATTCCCCAAAGGAGGAATGAGGGAATTCTAAACAGCCAAAGCAGAAGGGAACTGTGGAGAAGGTTACAGTTCTTGGCTTCGTATAGTATTATAAACTAACAAAATAGGTTATGTCTTTTGCTAAATTAGCATATACCTCCAATGACCATTCAGATGTAATGATATCTCTAAGCATTACTCAAGGGGGCCATTAATAGACCTCATTTTTCCATTTTCAGCTATTTCTTCTATGTTTCCCATTCTTAGAAATGTATCCACTTCTATCCAAAGCTTAAATTCTCATCTCTACCCTGCTGAACACAGTTTTTATATCTCCAACACTAATTTTTCAGTCAAACTTTAATTCCATGTTTATTTCCAGGAAATAAAGTGCTAACAGGACATTTCTACCAAACCATTCTACTCTAACCCCAAGTGTCTAAAAATCAAATTAAGACATGCCCACATCTCCATGTGCAGCTCCATTCTCCCCCACCACATTTTCTGAAGTACTCAAAGCCTAAAAAGTAGACTCATCTTCTAGTCTTTTCTCTGCTGCTGCTGCCTCTCTTCAGTTGTGTCCAACTCTGTGCAAACCGCCAGGCTCCTCTGTCCATGGAATTCTCCAGGCAAGAATACTGGAGTGGGTTGCCATGCCCTCCTCCAGGGATCTTCCCAACCCAGGGATCAAAACCAGGACTCCTGCATTGCAGGCAATTTCTTTACGACTGAGCCACCAGGGAAGATCAGTCTTTTCTCTACCCAACCCCTGTCAACTGCCAGTTTCTGGCATCATTTTCTTTTATGATCTCTTAACTCTTTGTGACACTGTGAACTGTAGCCCACAGACTCCTCTGTCCATGGAATTTCCCAGGCCAAGACTACTGAAGGGAGTTGCCATTTCCTTCTCCAGGGAATCTTCCTGACCCAGGGATCATCTGAAGCCACTGAGTACACACAGACATATTTATCCCTACCTTCCATTTCTTCTAATCTAGGCCTTTATCTTCATACAGAGTTGTAGTTTTCAACAAATTTTTAGTAATAAACTTTCTAATATACTAAACCCTACAATAAATTCTCTGTTATACCAAAGCTAAGTTAATCTTTATAAAAACCTTTGATATCATTCCATTTACTTGCATTTAAATCTATACGTCTCCACTGTGGCCTTTCTAATCAAGTCCAAACTCCTCAGCCCAGCATTTGAGATCTTCTATTATCTGACCTCACCTTGCCTATACAACTATGTACATCCCCATTAGAACATGATTCATGAGACTGTGTCTTTTGCTTCAGTCAGAATTCCCTCTAATGCTTCCTTCTCCACAAAGCACACTCAGTATGCTCCTTCTAGACTTAGCATTTAGCTATGAATTCCCACTAGGAATGCTTGCCCTTCCATTACCTAAGTGCTACAACTTGCGAGACTCAATTCTAACATCATTTTTATCATAAAGCTTGTCCTGATAACGTCTCTACAGAGTAGTTATGTGCTTCTCTAAATGTCTACAACATGGACCATGTGAATCTGATTACAGACCATCATGTATTGTATTTTTAGCCCCCTTATTTTGTAAACTCGCCTCCTCCTAGATCGCTAGCAGTTGGAGAATCTTGCCAACAGGAATGGGATTGTTTGCTTTAGTTGTTTCTCTGAAAGTCAGAGAACAAAACAGTTGCAAGGCTGTATGTTATGTTTGATGTTATCTTAATTATCATAATCTAAAATCGCTTTCTGAAATGTTAAGGGTCTTATGAAGTTATTAACCTCATTTCTGATCCTGAAATTTCATTGGCCCCACATAAGGCCTGAGATCATTTGGTTGGAGACCATGGAGACAGTCACAAATTCTCCCTCACATGGGTCAGTTTTGTTCAGCTCTGTTTACTTTACGCCTGTTCCTGGCTCAATGTTTAATTGATGTGTGTGAGAGAATGCTGATGTACCTTTGTAATTTTATCACCACTTTTCTAAAAACAAAAGAAGAATGCCAGATCAGTAGCACTTTTCTCACATTTGGAAAGTGAGCACATAAAGTACACGAAGACATTGAACAGAGAGCCTAGCAAAGATTACTGAAAGAATTGCTTAATACTCCTGACTGACAAAGCAGAAAGGTTGATCTGACATATCTGATTGCTCTAGACTGGGTTCTCTGGGCCACAGTCCCCAGAAATGAGGATTTACAAGCAAATGACACATTAAGGAAGGGCTCCAGCAGAAACTCACAGGGACTAGAGCAAGCAGGCCCTGGAAGAGGCAAATAGGGCAGGAATTTAGGTGGTCTCAGCCACAGTGTGATCCCAGAAGGAGCTCTGGAGGTAAATTACTCCTTTACCAGCCAGTCCTTGGCTACAGCAGCCTGATCGAGTGTGTCATCAGCTCCCAAATACTTCCATCCCTTTGCACCACTAAGCCCCTCTAGTAGCCCAAGGTCAGCCCACAGGGAACAAACTGAGGCAAAAGGATGCCCAGAGCTGGGAAACAGGCTGCAAAGGGATCTGGTGGGCAGACAGTGTGTTCACTAGTGTGTTCCTAGTTCTATAACAGAAATAATTACATAATATGAAAGCTCATTTATTTAAAATGCTTGTATGTGTGTAGAAAAAATGTTAACTGATTTAAGCTCAATTATTAACTGTGGGCTGCAAGATTGGAGGGAGGAAACTTTTACAGTTTTACTTTCCTCACTTCTGTATTGTTAGAATTCTTACAATAAATATTACTTTTGTTATGGAAAAAAAAACTATTAGCAAATCAGATTTTCCTACCAAAAAGTTAATGATGTATTCTTTAATTTAATCACATATTACGTTGCTTTTGTTGCTAGTACTCTGGGAAGATAGCACCATCTGAATAAAAATTAATTATCTAAGCTGTTAAAATTCTTGAGTCCATTTGGTAGTTAACAAATTGCGTTCTTACCCAGTATAAATGATATTCAGGGTGTGCCCAGAAAGAAAAAAGCCTTGTTAAGGTTTAATTGTAGAATGGGACTCAACTGGTTTTGCCATCTGTGGGTACTAGAAGTTTGGCTCTTAATTGTAAGACATGGTCCACTCATTCTATTTAGCATCATTTATCTATATATAAAAAAATTGAAGAAAACAATTTTTGTTGCCTTTAGAAATGCATTTTAAAAGTACTTTTGGAATTTCAGCTGAAGGGTAGAATCACATTTGGTTAAAAAGCCTTGCCTGCTTTGGATCTAATTAGATGATAGCAATTGGTCAGGCCAGGGCATTAAGAGGAGTAATCCAGGGAATTCCCGGGCAATCTGGTGGTTAGAACTCTGTGCTCTCACTACTGGGTCCAAGATCTCTGGTCAGAGAACTAAGATCCCACGAGCCACATGGTATGAGCAAAAAAGAAAGAAAGAAAGAGTAAGCTGGCAGCTATATATAGTGTAAATTAGGGGAGTGAAAGAGGTAAGCAGGAAGGTCAGTTAGAATGGTACTAGAATAATCCAGGTAATAAGCAATGAAGACGATAATAATGGTAGAGGACCGAGCATTCATGTCTGTCCTACGTGAACCAGACTAGCAGTAGTATCCAAACAGTAAATGAGAACAGTGATGATTTTAAAAATTAGAACACGTGCATAAATTACTGTGAAGATGAAAATTAGTAGAAACTACTATATTTAGATAGAAGGACTGAAGAAGAGAGTGTGGTCAAAGATGACTAGAAAAGATTAGTGACTATTTTAGTGAGACAATGTTGAATTTGTAAAGAAATGCTGAGTTTTGAATATAGGTGAATATAGACCTAAGGATAGTCAGTAGGCAGTAGAAATAAGTACCTGGAGTTATGAAAGAATTAAGGACACAAAGGATCATGAAAAGCAAGAAATGAGGCCAGACCTGGGAAGTGTCAGGAAGATGAAGGCAGAAAATTCTATTTATTTTTCACTGTTTGTTAGGAAAATGAAAGTTATAAAACACCCCTATTTCTATCAATTTTCACAGCTCAAGAGAGTCCTAGAAGAAATCAAAAGTATTTTTTATTCTAATAACCGAGGATTTAAAAAACTCAGGAAGAAGCATTGCATTTTATCAGCTAAACTTTCCCCAGAGACTCCAGCTCTATCCTTACTCCATATTTATTCAAATTACCCCATTTATCCTCAATGACAAAATAAAAAATTCTGCAATCTTTGGACCATCCAGGGAAAGAATTAACCTGTCCTCTTGAGTCACTAAAGATTTCATGAGCTTAAAGTATAATCAAAGTTAAACCCACCCAATAAAGCAAGTGATCATGATTTGGGTCAGGTAACAGGCATGCAGAACAAAACTGAAGTGAGCAAATGCATGAAGTTAGAGGAGGCTCCAGGCAGACTGTCCCCCAAAACAAGCCATGGTTAGATACAGGAGGGAACACAGCCTTGAGAAAGAAGGAAAGTCAGCCTGCTCTAGCCTAGAATGATCTTCCTGGCCCTGGGACCGTGGCACACTGGTGCTCTCACTTGCTCTACTCCTAGCCCAGGGGCTGGCTCACTTCCCCAGAGTCTTGAACAGACTGTCCTAAATCTTTAGTCATTACAACTTCTAGGAGCCTTAAAATTTAAGTATTCAATTTATTAATTATCCTCAAACTAATATTTGTTCCTGTTACCTGTTTTTTCAAAGAAGCTTGTACCTAATCCAAAATTTATATTTACTTATATTTATATACACATGCACACACACACACACACACACACACACACACACACACACACACACTTTAAAGATAGTGTTATAAACTATTTTAAGGAATCAATTAAACCTTAGGCCCTATATTTATTTTATTATTATTATTTTTATTTTTTGCTGTCACCATTAAAGTGTTCCTTGGTGTAAAACAAACCCAGATTTTCAACATAAAATATATTTGTTATCCTGGCTCTTTGCACTTTGGGAAACCATTTTCACTGCTCAGTGACTTATATGCCTCATGTCATATAGATAGCATTTGTATTATCTTAAGCACCTACATGCATTCCTGTTATGATTACAGTGATTAAAATAAATACACTTTCTAAACGTTTGAAGAAACTTAATAACATTGTTCCAGAAACAACTATCCACATCCTAGACTCTGTGTTTATGCCACACGGGGCAGGCTGCTCAGCTCTTACACTTGAGAGTTGAATCATGCCACCCACTTGGCTGAGTTTTCAGACACTGTTGCAGGTGATCCTCACTTTACTCTAGAGTTAATACATTTTCCTTGGCATTCAGTATTTTCAAGGACTCAGAACCACTCGCTCTACACAATATGCTCCTTTCTTTTGAGAAAAAAGTGGGAGGGAAAATGGGATTTTCCTGTGGTATTTTCCTAAATTAAATAAAATCAATTCTGTGTAAGTCTGAGAATATGTAATAGGATTAAATTATTCAAATCATTGGCTGCTTTGGTGGGTACTATCAATTTTTATAGGGTATATGGATGTATCACTGACTGATGTGTTAAGTGTTTGTCATGGAGCCATCAAGAAGGTTCTTTGTGGGAGAAAAAGTAAGTGATAGGTTGGAGAGGATAGTATGAGTCTGCTCAGTAAATTAAAGTTTTAGGTGATCTATTTCTCTTAATATAGTGATTCAGAGTGAACAGCAAACCTCTGCTAATTTTCTTCCCTTATTCACTGATGGCCTCACACCCTCATCAGCACATATTTCACCTTTGCATGTGTGACAGATTCAGGACAGTGTGACAATCAGCTGCAAGCAAGAATTAAGCTCATTGTATCTGTTCATCGTTCTTTGCGCTATGAGAAGGCAGAGACTATTGGTACAACCTCTGCCCTCAAGTAAATCATTATCTTATGACAGTAGTTGAATAGCCAAACTGTGACACTAAGCAGAATAAAATACCTTTTAACACAGATATAGAAACAACATGCTGCCAAAAAATAGAGAGACTTTAATTCTTAATGACAAGAATTAAAAAACGTTATTTAATCTTTGAAGATGACTTGCTTTCCTAATAAAGACCATAAATACTGATCTCTCTGCAAGTCTTTGCAGATGGTCAGAACGACTAAGCTAATTTTATGTATTTCATCTGACATGCCATTTATCTCTGTATTCATTCATGTAACAAATAAATACTGAGCATCTATTATGTGCCAAGGATGTCACTGGGAAAGATAGTGGATATGATATAGTCCTGCCTTCAAGGAGATTACAGTCTGGTAGACAGAGGAAATACATGAAAACTAATACCTTTTTTAAATGTTAGAAATTTTGAACAGAACATACCAAGGCAGAAAGGAAATAAAAAATATAGCAGCCAATTCTTTTTCCTAGAACTGGGAGGTTAAGTTAGGTCAGAGACAAAAAGCTAATAATGGAGATGAAGACTTAGTTTAAGGTTGCTTTCCCTTTGATTGACTCCCAGAACTTCCAGCTAGAGTGCAATAATATACAAAAAATCAAGGGTTCAGATAAGTAGAGATTGCTTCAAATGAATTGCTTGTTTCTTAAGAAGTTCTAAACTGCACTGTGCTTAGTAAGAAGAAACTGCAAGGCCAGAGGAGCCCATACTCCAAGGTCTTAGATGTTCAAACTTTTAGGCAACAGAAGGGACTGTGTCATCACCCATGAGTTCAGCCATTTACCATACAAGAAATTCTTTTGTTTTTTTATTTATTTTCTTTACATTATCGTGTTGGTTTTGCCATACACTGACATGAATCCACCATGGGTATACATGTGTCCCCTTCCAGAACCCCCCTCTCACCTCCCTCCCTATTCCCTCTCTCTGGGTCATCCCGGTGCACCAGCCCCGATGGACCACAATTATGTACCTCCTAACTGCATTATCGAGCTTCCCTTGTGACTCAGCTGGTAAAGAATTCACCTGTAATTCGGGAGACATGGGTTTGATCCCGGGGTTGGGAAGATCCCCTGGAGAAGGGCAAGGCTACCCAGTCCAGTATTCTGGCCTGGAGAATTCCGTGGACTGTAGTCCATGGGGTCGCAAAGAGTCAGACACCACTGAGAGACTTTCACTAATTGCATTATCAGGCCTACGTCAGACTTGATCATGGCCTGCAACAGAGATATTGACCTCTGCTGTTAGGGCATTTCAAGTTGAATACACATATGTATCACCATCACCACCCAAATCCATCTAGAATGACAGTAAATACATTTTTTTGAATTAAAATCAAAAACAGAAAACCACAAGGACAAAGAAAAAGAAAGTAAAGATAATAGTTGATAAGACTTATCTTCAAAATCTTGGAAAATGGAGAGAGATAAATATGAGTTAGCTGACACTGCAGATCAAAGAAAAGTTAAAAGTGCTTATGCAGGAGGATAGTAATGAGTAGGCCAAACCCCAGAAAAGCTCAGGAAAGGAGGTATCAATTACCACTCAGGAATCTGCAAGCTGAGAGTAAGGGTGAGGCATTGTACAGAACCCAAGGGAATCCAGGGAAATTTCATATTAGAGAAGATGAGATTCTCTAAACTCTTTCCTTTCATCATCTACCAGTTTGCTGGCACCAGGGGATTATACTGTCAGGTATCACCTTTTATCTCCAGAATATAAGAATGAAATATTCTTCTCTGCAAAGAGGAAAAAAAACCTAAGGGTACTGATATTAGACTGATCCAATTATCCTGCCTCAAAGCTCTCCATTTAACAAGCACAGGTATTCATGCATGCATACATTGCTTCACTCTTCATTCATAACAACCCTTTGAAAATATATACCAAGAGAGATGAGAGAGCTAAGCCTTGTGAAATTGAAGCCGCTCAGTCCTGTCTGACTCTTTGCGATCCCATGGACTGTAGCCTCCATCAATGGGATTTTCCAGGCAAGAGTACTGGAATGGGTTGCTATTTCCTTCTCCAGGGGACCTTCCCGACCCAGGGATTGAACCCTGGTCTCCCACATTGTAGGCAGACGCTGAGCCACCAGGGAAGTCCCTAAAGTGAAAGTCGCTCAGTCGTGTCCAACTCTTTGTGACCTCATGGACTATAGAGTCCATGGAATTCTCCAGAACACTGGAGTGGGTAGCCTTTCATTCTCCAAGGGATCTTCCCCACCCAGGGATTGAACCCTGCCTTTCCCAAAACACACATGCCTACAAACACACAATCACAGAGCCTCTAATCAGTTCTTCATGGTGCCTTACTCTAAGATAGGAACATACTTTAAAGGTGCAAAGCCTTTAACCTGGAACAGAGAAACCAAGACAGACAAATAGAAAAAAATAAGATAAATCTTAAGAAGTTAGAGGAAACAGATAATACAAGAAATATGAGGAAAAACTAAAATAAGAAATGTAAAACTGACTTTAATATTCTCAGAGAGCTATTCCATCCATAAATTACAAGAAGATAGATTTTTTAATGAAGTCTTAGAAGAGTTATAAACCACTCTTAGAAATTAAAAATACAATTTAAAATGTTTAAAGTCAACAGATATTTAGAAGGTACATTGAGGAAACCTAGAAAAGAAAAAGTAAATACAAGGGAAATAATAAAACAAGGAAAAGATTAGAATAGCAATTTAGGGAATATGACATCCAAAGAGTAGGAGTTCAAGAAAAAAAATAACTAGAGAAAATGAATGAAAAGAAGTTAGTAAAGAAATCGTAAAAGAAAATCTCTCATAACTAAAGGAAACAAGTTTCTTGATCAAAAGAATCGACTATTTATCTCCAGAAAAATGAATGAAAAAGACCCATACAAGGATATATAACTGTGATATTTTGAATCATTAGGTATAAAGACCTTAAAAGCTTTCAGAGAGGGTGGAGGGGGAAAAATCAGGTCATATATAAGGAATCAGAAATCAAAATGGCATCAGACTTCTCAACTTTATCTTTAAAAGGGAGAAGAATTTGGATCAATGTCTTCAAAGTTTTCAGGGGCAATGTCCAACCTGGAATCCTATTAATATTAACATGTTAATTATTGATCAAGTGTAGGAGGGTGGGTATATGAATGGCATGAAAAGGATGGGGACCACATTCTAGTCAGAGGGAGTGGTGAGGCATGACTGGTCATCATGGCTTGTTATAGATTTATTACCTGGTGGGTGGGAAGCAGAGGCATACTGGGGAGGCCTTTAGCTGGAGAGTTGTTCATTTCCCTGCTAGCCCAAGAAGTCACTGAGGACTTCAAGAAAGTGATGAAATCCAGGTTTTATTTGGCAAATCTCAGCTGCCAACATTCGGGAGGCTGGATAAGAGTTGAAGATTGTTGGTGGCAGAGATAAAAAGTATGACAAGGATTCATGTGGACCTCACTGAGGGCAATAGCTGAGACCAAAGGACTGTCCAGGCAGTTTCAGAGTAGAATCACCATTACATGTCTGATTGGATGTAGATATTCAGTGAAAGTGTCTAGGATGATTCCCGGCTTTTCACCTTAGGTGACTATATCTTTGACGATATCTTAGGGAAAAGAGGAGTTCAGATTGGAGCATGCTAATTTTGCATTACACTCCACTCTCCTTCTCCAACACTTTTGTGCTCCTATACTTCTTTTATATGTTCTACTTGGAATTCTACCTACCCATTCTCTGTTTTATATAGGCACACCTCAGAGACACTGCAGGTTCAGTTCCAGACCATTGCAATAAAGCAAACATCACAATAAAGCAAGTCACAGGAATTTTTTGGTTTCCCAGTGCCTATAAACTTACTGTTAAATTACACTGTGTATTCTTAAGTGTGCAATAGCATTATATCTAAAAAAAAACAATGTACATACTTTAATTAAAAAGTACTTTACTGCTGAAAAATGCTAACAATCATCTGAGCCTTCAATGAGTCATAATTCTTTTGCTGATGAATGGTCTTACCTCAATATTGTTGGCTGGTGACTGATCAGAACAGTGGTTGCTGAAGGTTGGGGTGGCTGTGGCAATGTCTTTAAATACAATAGCAAACGATGTTTACAGCATTGACTGACTTTTCTTTCCACAAACAATTTCTCTGTAGTATGCAATGCTGTTTGATAACACTTTACCACAGTAAAACTTCTTTCCAATTTGAGTCTATCCTCTCAGACCCTGCTGCTGCTTTATCAACTACATTTATGAAATATTCTAAATTCTGTCTTGTCATTTCAACCATCTTCACATCATATTCACCAGGAGCAGCTTCCATCTCAAGAAATCACTTTTTTTGCTCATTCGTAAGAAACAACACCTCATCTGTTTTTTATCATGAGTTTGCAGCAGTCCAATCACATCTTCAGGCTTCACTTCTAATTCTGCTTCTCTTGCTATTTCCATATCTGCAGTTCTTCCTTCTACTGAAGTCTAGATTCCCTCAAAGTCACACATGAGGGCTGGAATCAAAACATTCCAAATTCCTGTTAATGTTGATCTTTGACATTTTCCTGAGAATCACAAATATTCCTAATGGCATCTAGAATAGGATGGCAATAGATGAATAGGACAGGGTAGATGAAAAGATATTGAGTCCTTTTAAGCAGGTTTTCAATTTGCTTTGCCCAGATCCATCAAAGGAATGGAAGCCTATGGAAGCCAATGCATTATGAAATGTACTTCTTAAACAATAAGACTTAAAATTTTAAATTACTGCTTAATCTATGAACTGTAGAATGAATATTGTGTTCAGTTCAGTTCAGTCACTCACTGGTGTCCTACTCTTTGTAACTGCATAGACTGCAGCATGCCAGGCCTCCCTGTCCATCACAAACTCACGGAGTTTACTCAAACTCATGTCCATTGAGTCAGTGATGCCATCCAACTATTTCATCCTCTGTTGTCCCCTTCTCCTCCTGCCCTCAGTCTTTCCCAGCATCAGGGTCTTTTCTAATGAGTCAGCTCTGCACATCAGGTGGCCTAAATATTGGAGCTTCAGCTTCAATATCCGTCTTTCCAATGAATATTCAGGACTGATTTCCTTTAGGATGGACTGATTGGATCTCCTTGCCATCCAAGGGACTCTCAAGAGTCTTCTCCAACACCACAGTCCAAAAGCATCAATTCTTCAGTGCTCAGTTTTCTTTATAGCCCAACTCTCATATCCATACATGTCTACTGGAAAAACCATAGCATTGACTAGACAGACATTTGTTGGCAAAATAATGTCACTGCTTTTCAATATGCTATCTAGGTTGGTCATAACTTCCTTTCCAAGGAGTAAGCATCTTTTAATTTCATGGCTGCAGTCACCATCTGCAGTGATTCTGGGGCCCCAAAACATAAACGTTTGCCACTGTTTCCACAGTTTCTCCATCTATTTGCCATGAAGTGATGAGACCGGATGCCATGACCTTTGTTTTCTGAATGTTGAGCTTTAAGCCAACTTTTTCATGCTCCTCTTTCACTTTCATCAAGAGGCTCTTTAGTTATTCTTCACTTTCTGCCATAAGGGTTGTGTCATCCGCATATCTGAGGTTATTGATATTTCTCCAGGCAATCTTTTTTTTTCTTTAATTAATTTTTTTTTATTGTTTTTGCCATTCATTGTCATGATATCACCATGGGTTTACATATGCTTCCCCTCTGGAACCACCCTCCCTCCTCCCTCCCCCCCGGGAAATCTCACTGTACCAGCCCCGAGCATCAATCCTGGGCTGGCGATTGATTAGACACATGACAATTAACATGCTTCAATGCCCTTCTCCCATATCATCCCACCCTTACCCTCATCCACAAAGTCCACGAGTCTATTCTATACATCTGCGTTCCTTTTGCTGTCTCGCATGTTGGGTTCTCGTTACCGTCTTTCTAAATTCCATATATATGTGTTAATATACTGTATTGTTGTTTTTGCTTCTGGCTTACTTCACTCTGGATAATGGGCTCCAGTTTCGTCCATCTGAGTAGAATTGCTTCAAATGAATTTTTTTTTAATGCTGAGTAATATTCCATTGTGTATATGTACCACAGCTTTCTTATCCATTCGTCAGTTGATGGGCATCTAGGTTGCTTCCATGTCTTGGCTATTGTAAACAATGCAGCAATGAACATTGGGGTACACATGGCTCTTTCAATTCTGGTTTCCTCGGTGTATATGCCCAGCAGTGGGATTGCTGGGTCATATGGCAGGTCTATTTGCAGCTTTTTAAGGAACCTCCACACTGTTTTCCATAGTGGCTGTACTAGTTTGCTCTCCAGGCAATCTTGATTCCAGCTTGTGCTTCATCCAGCCCAGCGTTTCTCATGATGTACTCTGCATATAACTTAAATATATAAATATATATATATATATAAAGCTATAAGCATTAAAGTTAAATAAGCAGGATGACAATATACAGCCTTAACATACTCCTTTATCCATTTGGAACCAGTCTGTTGTTCCATATCCAGTTCTAACTGTTGCTTCTTGACCTGCATACAGATTTCTCAAGAGGCAGATCAGGTGGTCTGGTATTCCCATCTCTTTCAGAATTTTCCATAGTTTATTGTGATCCACATAGTCAAAGGCTTTGGCATAGTCAATAAAGCAGATGTAGATATTTTTCTGGAACTTTCTTGCTCTTTTGATGGTCCAAGGGTGTTGGCCCTTTGATCTCTGGTTCCTCTGCCTTTTCTAAATCCAGCTTGAACATCTGGAAATTCTCTATTTACTTATTGTCGAAGCCTGGCTTGGAGAATTTTAAGCATTATTTTACTAATATATGAATGAGTACAATTGTGTAGTAGTTGAGCATTCTTTGGCATTGCCTTTCTTTGGGATTGGAATGAAAACTGACCTTTTCCAGTCCCATGGTCACTGCTGAGTTTTCCAAATTTGGTGGCCTATTGAGTGCTACACTTTTGCAGCATCATCTTTTAGGATTTGAAATAGCTCAACTGAAATTCCATCACCTCCACTAGCTTTGTTTGTAATGATGCTTCCTAAGTCCCACTTGACTTCACATTCCAGGATGTCTGGCTCTAGGTGAGTGATCACACCATTGTGATTATCTGAGTCATGAAGATCTTTTTTGTACAGTTAACACCCATGAAAACAATATTGATCTATTATGCATCTCCATGAAAGCTCCTGGGTGATGAGGTGCATTGTCAATGAGTAGTAATATTTTGAAAGGAATCTCTTTCTTCTAAGTAGTAGGTCTCAGCAGGGGACTTAAAATATACAGTCAGCCAAGTTGCAAACAACTGCACTGTCATCCAAGCTTTGTTGTGTCATTTTCAGAGCACAGGTAAAGTAGATTTAGTGTAACTCTTAAGGACCCCAGGATTTTTGGAATGGTAAGTGAGCATTGGCTTCAACTTAGAGTCACCAGCTGTTTTAGTCCCTAAAAAGAGAGTCAGCCTGTACTTTAAAGTTTTGAATCCACACATTTATTTCTCCTCTCTATGTAAGAAAGTCCTAGATGCTATTTCATCTACATTGAAAATCTGCTGTTTAGTGAGCCACCTTCAATAATAATCTTAGCTGGATTTTCTGAATAACTTGTTGCAGTTTCTACATCAGCACTTGCTGCTATATCCTATAAAAGTGAAAGTGTTAGTCATTCAGTCATGTCTAACTCTTTGTGACCCCCATGGACTGTATCCCACCAAGCGCCTCTATCCATGGAATTCTCCAGGTGAGAATACTAGAGTGGTTTGCAATTCCTTTCTCCAGGGGATCTTTCCAACTCAAGGATCGAAGCCAGGTCTCTTGCATTGCAGGCAGAGTCTTTACCATCCAAGACCCTAGGGACGCTCTCTTCACCCTGTACTTTGATGTTATGGAGTTGGTTTATTTCCTTAAACCTCCTGAAGCAACTTCTGCTAGCCTCAGACTTTTCCTCTTCAGCTGTCACCTCTCACCTTTCACAGAACTGAAGAGAGCTAAGGTGATGCGCTGGATTAGGCTTTGGCTTGAGGGAATGTTGCGGCTCGTTGGCTCTTCTATCCAGACCACTACAACTTTCTCTATAGCAGCAGTAAGGCTGTTTTGCTTTTTTTTTTTTTAATCATTCATGTGTTCACTGGAATAGCATTTTCAATTTCCTTCAAGAACTTTTCCCTTTTACAAGCTGCATTCACAACTTGACTAACTCATTGGTACAAGAGGCAAAGGTTTTCACATACTTTCTTCACTCAGTTTATTCATTCCTAACCTTCGATTTAAAATGAGAGAAATGCCACTCTTCCTTTCACTGAATACTTAGAGGCCATTAATTGGCCTAATTTTATTACTGTTGTGTCTCAAGGGATGAGGAAGCCTGAAGAGAGGCAGAGAGAGGGGAAATGGCCCAATTAGTGAAGCACTTAGAATGCACACATTTATTAAGTTCACCATTGTATATGGGTGCAGTTTGGGATGCCCCATAGCAATCGTAGAAAAACAAAGATCCTTGATCACAGATCACCATAATAAATATCATAGTAATGAAAAAGTTTGAAATATTACAAGAATAACCAAAATGTGACACAGAGACAAGAAGTGAGCAAACACTGTTGGAAAATGGTGCTCCTAGACTTGTTCAAGGCAGAGTTGCCACAAACCAATTTGTAAAAAATGCAGTATCTGCAAAGTGCAATTAAGCAAAGTGTGATAAAATGAGGTCTACATGTATTAATAAAAGCTCAAATCAGCGTAAGAAAAAATCATTCACAACCCCAATTATATTCACTATGTAACTTTATATGGTTATAGAGATGCAGTATTATGCCCTGCTTCTTTCACTTAAAATAGTTTTAAGCATGCTTCTCTGCTATTCCATAGTCTTTATAATTACCACTTTTATGATTGCATAATATTAAATCACCTGGTACTTTCTTTATTTTACTGGTTATTTCCATTATTATTGAATTTTTAGGCAGTTTCTATCTTTTCCACTATTTTGCTGAATAATGCTATAATGAGAATCTTTGTGCATGTGTCTTTTTTCATTTTTTTTTCCTGCATTTTTGTCTTTGTGGATATTAGGAAACAGTGATTTTTCTCTATCTCCAGAGAGCTAGTACCATGACTCAAAAATATAAGAACATTTATGGCTGCGTTTTGTTTCGCAGACTCAGGAACATTTTTTTCATGCCAAACCCCTGTCCCTCCTGGATTTCTCTCTGCTCCTTGCCAATGACACCACATAATAAATGATGGTACTGCTTTCTCCAGGCCCAGGGCCCACTGCCCACCTCTGCCACTGTGCCCTGCTGTAGGCAAGCATCTTCCCACCCCTTAACCTTTCAAGCCAGTGAGACAGCTAAACGCTCCATCTGGCTTCAGTTCTTTGGAGTCACTATCTATGGAAGCTATAGCCTTATGAAATCTATTTCTTAAATAATAAGATTTGAAATTCAGAATTACTGCTCGATCTATGAGCTGCAGAATGAATGCTGTGTTAGCAGTCATGAAACCAACATTAATCTCATTCTGTGTCTCCATGAGAGCCCTTGGGTGACAAGGTGCATTGTCAACGAGCAGTAATATTGTGGAAGAAATCTTTTTCTTCTGAGTAGTAGGTCTACGACTAGTGTACTATTACTAGCAGGTCTAGTGTTCACCACCTGGCATGCACACTGGTCTACAGAGTACCCTAGTTGGAAGCAGCTTGTCAGATATCCTAATATGAGACCACAGCCAAGATAATCTACCCAGCTTGGGTCCAGTTGCCTGGATTGCAGTGTTTAAGAGGAGGAATCAGACATAACGATATAATGAGAACAGGGAGACCTGCTCAAAATTTTACTCCTTCTTATGCGAACTACCCTTCCAGCATTTCCCCCACTGCAGTGGTTAAGAGCATGGACTCCACAGTCAGGTTCAAAGTTGTATCCCTTTGAGCAAGTTTGTTTAGCCTCTGTTTGCTTCAGTTTATTCATATCTGAGACCAGGGTATATATGTAAGTGCTTAGGACAGTGCCTGGTACATGGCAAATCTTCATTAGTATTTACTATTATTAGTACACCCTCACAACTCTGGGGAAATCAACATAATTGATAAATTCCCTTGAAAAGACATAATCCTCATTCAGAAGTAATAGTAACTAAACATATAACTGAATATTCATTGGAAGGACTGATGCTGAACTCAAGTTCCAATTCTTTGTCCACCTAATGTGAAGAGCCAAGTCATTGGAAAAGATACTGGGGAGGATGAGGGCAGGAAGAGAAGGGGGAGGCAGAGGATGAGATGGTTAGATACCATCACCAACTCAATGGACATGAGTTTGAGCAAACTCCGGGAAATAGTGAAAGACAGGGAAGCCTAGCATGCTGCAGTCCACAGGGTTGCAAAGAGCTGGACATGACTTAGCGACTAGACAACAAACACGTGTATGAGAGGCGTTGTCCTCAGGACTCTAAACACATTGTCTATTAAAGCTTCTCAGCACCACTTGAGGCAGGTGCTATGATCCCACTTAAAGGTAAGGCACAAGAGTGTTAAGCGGCTGCCTGAGGTCTTACACTGAGGTCAAGATACAGGAATTCAAATTTAGCAGTAGAGTTCCAAGGATGCACTCCTATCTGCTAGACATATGGCCTACTGAATAAAGCAACAGAAATTTAGTGGTTCATGAAGGAGAGAGTGGCTAACAAATTACCTAATCTTTAGCAATGTGATTCCTCTGTTGCAGCTCCAAGGGAAAAAGCTGAATTCCAGGGCACTAAAAACTATTTACAGCCTCCGCCTCCCACTTTACTTGGTGCTTTGAACCGCATCCAAATTGAATTCAACACTTATGGTTTTCTAATGCCATTGTGAGTTAATGGTTCTTTTAATCTGCATCTTATCTCCCAGCTGTAGTCTTTGTGGCTGTCCCTAACTCTTAAAGTGTCAGATCAAGGGATATGAGACTTCAGTAAATCCTTCAGAGTTTAAGATTAATGAGAAGGAAAAAATGCCTGATGTCAGTTAAATGTTAATGTTCTGTAGTTCTCTTTCAAATTTCAGGATGCAGAAATTTTTTACTAATGAAAGAAAAAAAATGCTGTGTCCTGTACTCATTATGCAAATCAGAAACAGTAAGGACATATCTGTAGAGTTAGAAGATGAGTGCTCAGAGAGGACCTCTGTGAATGAGGGAATTGATCATGTTCTCTCTAGTATGAGTGTATTGCTGCCAGATCACCACTGGCAAGGACTATGTTGTGTTTGATTTTCTATACTGATATTGTGAAAAATGATGAGATGCTATCGTGGATAGAGTTCAAGACAATGCAATAAGTTTTGGAAGGCATGGCTGCCTTTGAAGAGAGCATCTCAAAAACTCAGGAATATATGTTAAATGAGGAAAGAAAGACAAGAGATGAGGAAGCTGGAAAGGTGAAAAGAAACCAGATTATAAGTTTATAAAGTGATCCGATGTGCTAAAGAATGCAAATATTTTCCTGATTAAAATGGGTAGTCAAAGCTATGGTTTTTCCAGTAATCATGTATGTTTCTGAGAGTTGGACCTTAAAGAAAGCTGAGCTCCAAAGAACTGATGCTTTTAAACTGTGGTGCTGGAGAAGACTCTTGAGAGTGTCTTGAACAGGAAGAAGATCAAACCAGTCCATCCTAAAGGAAATCAACCCTGATCATTCATTGGAAGGACTGATGCTGAAGCTGAAGCTCCATTTACTTTGGCCACCTGATGTGAAGAGTCGACTCATTGGAAAACACCCTGGTGCTGAGAAAGATTGAAGGCAAAGGAAGAAGGGAGTGGCAGAGGATGAGATGGTTAGATGGCATTGCCGACTGAATGGACACGAGTTTGAGCAAACTGCAGGAAATAGTGAAGGACAGGGAAGCCTGACATGCTGCAGGCCATGGGGTCACAGAGTCAGATTCAACTGAAAGACTGAAAAACAACAAGATGACTTTATGCTGGAGTGACTAGTATAACAGCAAATTAGATTTCGGATTATCAGTGATCTTTCTCAAACTTCTGTGTAGAGTGGAGAGAAGGGAAGGGAAAGGATGAGACTGGATGCTCATCCAGTACTATTTGCCAATAGTACCACAGACCAGGGAAATTACACTGCAGAGGGATCTGGGACTCAAGCAGCAGCAATGAACAGGAAAGATCTGGAATGTAGGAAGGACAAGTTTTAAGTTACATGTGTTCTTAAAGGGATATTCTAGAAGAGTGACTCTCCATTTTAATTTATGATCCCTTTTTCATAAATAGAAAAACCTTACATTTCCCCCCAACAAAATTCTTATGTACCTCTCTAGTGGAATATGCCCCCACTCCACCACTTAAAAATCAACTTCTCTTTAGTTTATTCCTACTGACCAGGAAATATTTTGTCAGATTTTATTTGTATAGTTTTTATTACAAAACAATAGGATTTTAAAATATAAATTTATATTTTATAGTAAAATAGAAATAGTCATCTATAGAATAACCCAGAGAGACTATAAATTCCCACTGTCCTCACTAAAGTCAGTCTGCTTAAAGAGCTCCTGGGTTTCTAGATCTGAGCATAAAGGTCAATTGTGGTTCTTAAATAATATGGAGAATCCAAGAAAAGAGGTTTAGGAAAGTGAATATTGAGTTTAAGGTGAATCAATGTGATTTGCTAAGCTAAAAGCCACCAGACAGCAAGGACCATTTCTTGGCCCTGAATAACCTAAAAGAGTAAGAGACTGGCCCCATCTTTAAAAATAATTTTTAATAAAAAAAAATGTGTGTTGATATGAACTAAGGTGCCTGTTGGACATCAGGAAGGAGGTAGTAGGAAAGGGTGAGTTAGGGCTGTGATGAGAGATCTAAACAGAGATAGTATTTTAGAGTGATAATGACAAAATAAGCATGATTTTTAAACTTTTATTCATGAATTTTTTTAAAAAGCTAATGAAAACTATCAGTTTTCCCCAGTATGTGTACATATACAATACATGAATATAGTTATCCTCTTAAAGTCTTACTTTAGAGTTTAAATTTACTCTTACCTTTAAGAGTTTCCAGGACCCAGATCAAGATTCTCCACACCAGTGACAGTTGGGTCTTGAGTTAGTTAGGTCTCTCCACTCAGGGACAGAGTAGGAAGATAATGAGGCTGAGGAGAGAACTTTGGGGAGTGTCAGTGTTTAAGAGACAGCCAGAAGATAATCTTCTACAGGATGAGCATAACAGTCATAAAAGTAGCAAGAAATAGGAATGATGGGTGTGATTAAATCAAGGAACGAGATTCTTTCCGAGAAGAGGAGACAGGCTCACATAACGTAGAGAGGCAAAGTACGACGGTGATAAAACGACATTATTTGGTTCAGTGGACGCTTGCTTGTTGGATGCCCAGTGTTTATTCTTCTACCTTCTGGGAAGAGAATTCCAAATTTCCTTGGAGAAATCAACTCCTTGTTTCGCCCATTTTCAACCATATGAATCATATAAGATTGACCCAGACCTAGTTTCAGAGGACTGCATCTTCCTGCCTCTGTGATGAGTCCAGAGATAGGTACTTAAAGAAGGTCTGCTGAACTTTAAGATTTTATTGAAAATCCTGGAACATGGAGGCTTTGGATGTGAACAAGAAAGCAAATGGCCTTGGGACCTGCTGGTGGACATCTCTAGACAGAAAGCCAAAGAAGCCAGGCCATAGGTCACCTTGATAGATCACTAAATCAAGCCTTTCCTAAAGCTAATCTGCCTCTGAAAGTTTCCATTTCGTGAGCCCATTTAAATCCGATCTGCTGACACTTTCAATAGGAAGCATCCAAACTGTTACTACTCTTTGTAGAACTCAGTACAATGATGGTGACAGAAATAAGACTGCTGTTGTCTAACAAATAACTGGGAGATGTAATGCTTTAGCAATCCGAACTATACACTTTATTTCTACAGCAAAATTATTGTGGCCATTTAAAACAAAATACAAGTGTTTTTGTTTTGTGTGTGTGGTTGTGTTTTATTTCTTTCTTAATTTTTATTTTATATTGAATTATAGTTTATTTTTAATATTATGTTAGTTTCAGGTGTACAGCAAATTGATTCAGTTATACATATACATGTATCTATTCTTTTTCAAATACTTTTCCCATTTAGGTTTTTTTTTGTGTGTGTGTGAAAAAGCTTTGTTTATTTTACATACTTTTCTATGGTACTGTGGTGTTTTGTTTTTTTTTTTTGGTCATAAGCAAGCATTAGTTCAATTACAAAACCAAATATAACACACTGTTATGCCACTCACACGTCTTAACATTTTGTTTTTGTTTTTATTTATTTATTTATTTATTTATTGTTTTTGCCATACATTGTCATGATATCACCATGGGTTTACATATGCTTCCCCTCCAGAACCCCCCTCCCTCCTCCCTCCTCCCCGGGAAATCTCACTGCACCAGCCCCGAGCATCAATCCTGGGCTGGCAATTGATTAGACATATGATAATTAACTTGTTTCAATGTCCTTCTCCCATATCATCCCACCCTTACCCTCATCCACAAAGTCCATGAGTCTATTCTATACATCTGCGTTCCTTTTGCTGTCTCGCATGTTGGGTTCTCGTTTACCGTCTTTCTAAATTCCATATATATGTGTTAATATACTGTATTGTTGTTTTTGCTTCTGGCTTACTTCGCTCTGGATAATGGGCTCCAGTTTCGTCCATCTGAGTAGAATTGCTTCAAATGAATTTTTTTTTAATGCTGAGTAATATTCCATTGTGTATATGTACTACAGCTTTCTTATCCATTCGTCAGTTGATGGGCATCTAGGTTGCTTCCATGTCCTGGCTATTGTAAACAATGCAGCGATGAACACTGGGGTACACGTGGCTCTTTCAATTCTGGTTTCCTCGGTGTATATGCCCAGCAGTGGGATTGCTGGGTCATATGGCAGGTCTATTTGCAGCTTTTTAAGGAACCTCCACACTGTTTTCCATAGTGGCTGTACTAGTTTGCATTCCCCCCAACAGTATAAGAGGGTTCCCTTTTCTCCACATCCTCTCCAGCATTTATTGCTTGTAGATTTTTGGATGGCAGCCATTCTGACTGGTGTAAAGTAGTACCTCATTGTGGTTTTGATTTGCATTTCTCTGATAATGAGTGATGTTGAACATCTTTTCATGTGTTTGTTAGCCATTTTTATATCTTCTTTGGAGAAATGTCTGTTAAGTTCTTTGGCCCACTTTTTAATTGGGTTGTTTATTTTCCTAGAATGGAGCTGCAGGAGTTGCTTGTATATTTTTGAGATTAATTGTTTGTCCGTTGCTTCATTGGCTATTATTTTCTCCCATTCTGAAGGCTGTCTTTTCACCTTGCTTATAGTTTAGGTTTTTGCAAGTTATTGAACAGAGTTCCCTGTGCTATGCAGTAGGTACTTATCAGTTATCTACTTTAAATACAATACTGTGTATATGTTTTTGTTTTTGTTTTTAAATCTTTTCATCATATGGGCTTTGCTGCTGCTGCTGCTGCTAAGTCATTTCAGTCGTGTCCGACTCTGCTCGACCCCATAGACGGCAGCCCACCAGGCTCCCCAGTCCCTGGGATTCTCCAGGCAAGAACACTGGAGTGGGTTGCCATTTCCTTCTCCAATGCATGAAAGTGAAAAGTGAAACTGAAGTCGCTCAGTCGTGTCCAACTGTTCGTGACCCCATGGAGCCTACCACGCTCCTCCATCCATGGGATTGTCCAGGCAAGAGTACTGGAGTTGGTCAGCCAGCATTTAAACTTACCCACCACTATTCCTTCCCCCTTATCTTAGGCTATACAGTGTACTGTTGACTTCAGATTTTCCTGCTCAAAAAAGCAAACCTAGATGTTGTGAAAACTCGTTACCCAAAATTCATCATCTCTTGCCTTGACCATTGAAACTCACACTCAGGTGCCTCCTTGTTTTGTTCTTGACAACCACTTTCAGCCTGGTCTCTACACAGCAACCAGAGTAATTTTTTTTCTTTTAGTATAAAGGAAAGCATATTCAGAATCACCCACTTGCTTCCTACTGCACTTAGAATTAAATGTTTAATAGGGTGCTTTGAGAATAAAATTAGATTATATTTGTAAAGAGCTTAGAATGATGCCTGGAACATATAAGCACTGAATACGTGTTAGCCTCATTAATGCTTGCTGTTGCCTCTCCCTGAAAAACCCTTCTCCCTCCATGTTCACTTAGTAAGTATATCTTCTTTAAGATTCAATTCATATATATCACCTGTCTTTTTCTGAGCAAAGGACTTTCTCTTCTATGCTCCCATGGAATCTAGTTCATACCTGTGGGTGATGAAATGTGCTGAGTTTATGTACAACTATTTATTTAGTGATCAGCATAAAGAAAGCACTGGTCATAGCAAACACCTTCTTCCAACAACACAAGAGAAGACTCTACACATGGACATCACCAGATGGTCAACATCAAAATGAGATTGATTATATTCTTTGCAGCCAAAGATGGAGACGCTCTATACAGTCAGCAAAAACAAGACTGGGAGCTGACTGTGGCTCATACCATGAACTCCTTACTGCCAAATTCAGACTTAAATTGAAGAAAATAGGGAAAACCACTAGGCCAGTCAGGTATGACCTAAATCAAATCCCATATGATTATACAGTGGAAGTGAGAAATAGATTCAAGGGATTAGATCTGATAGATAGAGTACCTGATGAACTATGTATGGAGGTTCATGACATTGTACAGGAGACAGGAATTAAGACCATCCCCAAGAAAAAAAAAAGCAAAATGGCTGTCTGAGGAGGCCTTACAAATAGCTGTGAAAAGAAGAGAAGCAAAAAGTAAAGGAGAAAAGGAAAGATATTCCCATTTGAATGTAGAGTTCCAAAGAATAGCAAGGAGAGATAAGAAAGCCTTCCTCATCCATAACCCTGTATGCAAGACAGCAAAAGAGATGCAGATGTATAGAACAGTCTTTTGGGAGAGGGCAAGGGTGGAATGATATGGGAGAACAGCATTGAAACATGTAAATTATCATATGTGAAATGAATCGCCAGCCCAGGATTGATGCATGATACAGGGTGCTCAGGGCTGGTGCACCGGGATGACCCAGAGAGATGGAATCGGGAGGGAGGTGGAAGCGGGGTTCTGGAAGGGGAACACATATATACCCATGGTGGATTGATGTCAATGTGTGGCAAAACCAACATGATAATGTAAAGAAAAAAATAATTAATTAAAAATAAACATTTCCACAAAGAATAAAAGAAATAGAGGAAAACAACAGAATGGGAAAGACTATAGATCTCTTCAAGAAAATTAGAGATACCAAGAGAACATTTCATGCAAAGATGGGCTCAATAAAGGAGAGAAATGGTATGGACCTAACAGAAGCAGAAGAAATTAGAAGAGGTGGCAAGAATACACAGAAGAACTGTACAAAAAAGATATTCATGACCCAGATAATCACGATGGTGTGATCACTCACCTAGAGCCAGACATCCTGGAACATGAAGTCAAGTGGGCCTTAGAAAGCATCACTATGAACAAAGCTAGTGGAAGTGATGGAATTCCAGTTGAGCTATTTCAAATCCTGAAAAATGATGCTGTGAAAGTGAAGCACTCAATATGCCAGCAAATTTAGAAAACTCAGCAGTAGTGACAGGAGTGGAAAAGATCAGTTTTCATTCCAATCCCAAAGAAAGGAAGTGCCAAAGAATGCTCAAACTACCACACAATTGCACTCAACTCACTTGCTAATAAAGTAATGCTCAAAATTCTCCAAGCTAGGTTTCAGCAATACGTGGAAGTTCAGCATGAACTTCCAGATGTTCAAGTTGGATTTAGAAAAGGCAGAGGAACCAGAGATCAAATTCCCAACATCTGTTGGATCATCAAAAAAGCAAGAGAGTTCCATAAAAATATCTATTTCTACTTTATTGATTATGTCAAAGACTTTGACTGTGTGGATCACAATAAACTGTGGAAAATTCTGAAAGAGATGGGAATACAAGACCATCTGACCTGCTTCTTGAGAAAACTGTATGCAGGTCAGGAAGCAACAGTTAGAAATGGACATGGAACAACAGACTGGTTCCAAATAGGAAAAGGAGTCCGTCGAGGCTGTATATTGTCACCCTGCTTGTTTAACTTATATGCAGAATACATCATGAGAAATGCTGGGCTGGAAGAAGCACAAGCTGGAATCAAGATTGCCAGGAGAAATATCAATAACCTCAGATATGCAGATGACACCACCCTTATGGCAGAAAGTGAAGAGGAACTAAAAAGCCTCTTGATGAATATGAAAGAGGTGAGTGAAAAAAACTGGCTTAAAGCTCAAAACTCAGAAAACTAAGATCATGGCATCTTGTCCCATCACTTCATGGCAAATAGATGGGGAAACAGTGGAAACAGTGTCAGACTTTATGTTTTTGGGCTCCAAAATCACTGCAGATGGTGATTGCAGCCATGAAATTAAAAGACACTTAATCCTTGGAAGGGAAGTTATGACCAACTTAGACAGCATATTGAAAAGCAGAGACATTACTTTGCCAACAAAGATCCATTTAATCAGGGCTATGGTTTTTCCAGTAGTCATGTATGGATGTGAGCGTTTGACGGTGAAGAAAGCTGAGTGCCGAAGAACTGATACTTTTCAACTGTGGAATTAGAGAAGACTCTTGAGAGTCCCTTGGACTGCAAGGAGATCCAACAAGTCCATCCTAAAGGAGATCAGTCCTGGGTGTTCATTGGAAGGACTGATGTTGAAGCTGAAACTCCAATACTTTGGCCACCTCATGAGAAGAGCTAACTCATTGGAATAGACCCTAATGCTGGGAAGGATTGGGGGCAGGAGGAGAAGGGGACGACAGAACATGAGATGGCTGGAACACATCACCAACTCAATGGACATGGGTTTGGGTGGACTCCGGGAGTTGGTGATGGACAGGAAGGCCTGGCGTGCTTTGAATCGTGGGGTTGCAGAGTCCAACACGACTGAGTGACTGAACTGAACTGAAACCCTGGATAATTTGTGTATCCACACAAGATCTGTCATTTTGTGGCTGACATATTCTACAAATAAGTGAAATTTTGGTCATTGCTCTTTCTTTGTCCACAGGCTGATATATCCCAAATATTAGCAGGTTATTTCCCCACATTCCACCTTTCCTAGGTGGGTCTGTTTGTTACCATGGTTACTGACCGTTAATACCTACCCTTTGATCCCATGTCCAACAACTGACAGATGTCAAGGTGATCTTTACCTGCCAGTAGTCTTACTGTCACTTATTATCTACAATGCCTACTGTGCCAGAGTTTCTAAGATGATGTGGCAGTTCTCTTGAACACGGGCAGTTAGAAGGCAGCATAACTGAAGAAAAAAGTCATCACCAAGATTTGGGGAATTCACTGCCGTCTCTAAACGTGGCTTCTTAACTTGTAAAACCACTCTCAGAGTTGGTGTACATTCAAGTGGAGTAAAAGAGATAACTCCCTATGGATGTCAAAAGATAACATGTTTTACATCAGCCATACTGAACCTTGACCCGTTCAGTATGGTAGCCACGGACTATATGTGCTATTGAGCACTTGAAATATGGCTGGTCCAAAATGAGATGTGTAAAATTTGATGTGTAAAATGCACACCAGGTCTCAAAAGACTTAGTATGAAAAAAGGAATGCAGACTATCTCTTTAAAAATTTTCATGATGAGAATATGTTGAGAGTCGGCTTCCCTGGTGGCTCAGACAGAAAAGAATCTGCCTGCAATGTAGGAGAACTGGTTTCTATCCCTGAATTAGGAAGATCCCCTGGAGGAGGGCATGGCTATCCACCCCAGTATTCTTGCCTGGAGAATTCCATGGACAGAAGAGCCTGGCAGGCAACAGTCCACAGAGTCGAAAAGAGTTGTACATGGCTGAGTGACTAAGCAGATATGTTGAGAATATTTTGGATATCATAGGTTAGATAAAATACATTACTAACATCATTCCCTTTGTTTTTTTACTTTTTATGTGGTTATTAGGAAATTTTAAACTGTATATTTGGCTCACATTCTATTTCTATTTCTACTGATCTAGAAAAGGACTCCCAAGTCCTCATGCATCTAAAAACACGTTTCTGTGGCTTTGATGCCAGGAATAGTCTGCTAAGGGGCACTTTAGATCACTTTTCTGACTCTCCTACAAAAAGGAATGGAGGATTTATGCTGTAACATACTTGTGGGTACCAGTTCTGCATTTTCAAGAAACCTGATAAAGAGGAAGAGGTGATACTATGAAAGTTAACTAAGCTTGCCAGCTCACCCCAGGAATACATTCCACCTCTGAGCTTGTTTGCTTACTGTTCAGAAGTGTTTATGCCCTTTCTTGGCTTCTGGCAATTCCCATAATATCTATCTCTTGGAGGGGTAAAATTATTTCTAATTCACAAATAGAAAAGTACCTTTGTGTTGCCCTACATATGCATAATTAATATCCCCAATACTGACATGCTGGTAATGTAAGTAATGTTTCTTTCTTATTTTACTAGAACTTTGTTAAATGTCAGCTGAAGTACACATGTTTTCTGGGTGGCTACTCTCCAAATTGTCCTACTCACAGTACACCTCCCCCAAGCATGAACTCGTTTCCTAACCAAAATTAAAATGGAAAGCCAGTCACTCTGCATTTTTCTGTTGGACATAGAACTGAAAATAAGCTTCCGAGGAAAGCCATGGAATAATGATCCCATGGAAAGAACATCAGTGGAGGGTAGAGTGTCAGACCTTCCTGATGAAAGGCAGGGCTTCATTTGCTGTCACGGCAATTCCACTCAAGAGGAATTATAATTTTTTAATTAAAATGTCAGCAGAGAAGCATGACTCCAGAGAAACTGAAGGCATCTCAGTGACCAAAGAATGCATGCTCTCAATCGTCACTGTCATCATATTATTGCCTGAGTAGTTGAGAGAAAAAGCGTGCAGTGGGGGAGAAGTATATGTTCTGGGTGGGTCTGGGATTTGTCTAGCAGTGTGTATGTGAATATCCTTACACCTAAGCCATTTCTTTCATTCATTCACTCAACAAATATTTATTAACATCCATTACGTACTAGGGGACATAACAGCAAACAAAGTCTTGATACCCAGGGACCTTACGCTTTAGCAGAAACTCCCTGGAGAGAGATGTGCACCCGAGATGCGCCATCTAAATTTCTCTTAGTACCTTTGCTTCAGTGGCCTGCATCTCCTATCTTCTATCAACTCCACACCCACACTGGAGTCAAATGAATTAACATATCATATGCATAGAACCCAGTCTTAGAATTCAGAGGAACGGGAGGAGGGAGAGGGAGACTCAATTCTGAAATCCCCTTCTAACTGACAAAGACTTCAGAGTCCCATAAATAACTCCCACTGAAAGAACCCTTTGTTCTTTCTTTACGACTGATAAGAAGAGGTAGTCCTTGTTACAGCTGGGTAAACAGCAACCGCCTTGTTCCTGATCTTCCTCCCTCCTTTCCCATTCACTCTGTATGCTCTCTCTGGTATCTGCCTCCCTGGCCACAAACATGATGAAAACGGAGCTGGAGGGTGCACAGTTGGCCGTGCCACTGTCTCTGTGTGGGCAGGGCTTTCCCATGTGAGACAAAGGTCCATTTCAGAGAGGAGTCCTGCTTCTTCCACAAACTAACTCTGTGACATTGACAAGTCACTGAGCATTCTTAGGCCTGGTTTTCTCTTCTGGTAAAGTGAAGGTACTAGACTAGGGCCTGGAGTGAGAAACGGCAACCCACCCCAGTATTCTTGCCCGGAAAATCCCACGGGCAGAGGAGCCTGGTGGACTACATGCTGTGGGGTCGCAAAGAGTCAGACACGACTGAGCACACACACATTAGGACTGTTGTTCAGCTCTTTACGACTCCGTGGACTGCAGCATGCCAGGTTTCCCTGTCCTTCACCATCTCCCAGAGCTTGCTCAAATTCATATCCATTGTGTCAGTGATGCCATTCAAACATCTCATCCTCTGTCATCCCCTTCTCCTTCAACCTTTCCTAGCATCAGGGTCTTTTCTAACAAGTCAGCTCTTCGCATCAGGTAGCCAAAGTATTGGAGCTTCAGCTTTAGTGTCAGTCCTTCCAATGAATATTTAGGACTGATCTCCTTTAGGATGGACTGGTTGGATCTCCTCGTAGTCCAAGGGACTCTCAAGCGTCTTTTCCAACACCACAGTTCAAAAGCATCAGTTCTTCTGCACTCAGCCTTCTTTAGGGTCCAGCTCTCACATCCATGCATGACTACTGGAAAAACCATAGCTTTGACTAAATGGACCTTTGTCAGCAAAATGATGTCTCTGCTTTTTAATATGCTGTCTAGGTTGGTCATAACTTTTCTTCCAAGGAATAAGTAAGTGTCTTTTAATTTCATGGCTGCAGTCACCATCTGCAGTGATTTTGGAGCCCAAGAAAATAAGCCTCCTCTCAGTCTTAAGCCTTCAAATAATTAATGTAACACAAATAAGTAAAGACAGAGAAGTCAGAAAGTAGAATAAAACATCAAGAAGGAATTTGTGAACCTTAATTGATATTTATCAATAGCAATGGAAGATCAGTAACCAGAGGGAAAACTAGTGTGTCCTCTAAAAAGAGACTTGAACAAGGTCACCCAGTGAACAGAGAATTTTTCCTGCAGTGTCTTGCCTTAGTTTTCAGCAAAGCTCAATCTATTACGTTTGGCAGTTACTCAGCTGGACTTGTCGTATCTATATAAATTAGGCTACAGCTGTAGCCAGCTGTTTTGTCAGAAGGAACAGAATCTCCAAGCATATTTCCTATCAACCAATATAAAGGCTGAATTTGGCATTTTCTAAAAACAGCTTTTTGCCCGAAACCGCAGACTTAAGCTACCATTGCCATCCTTAAACAAAAAGGGCAAATACGCTGAAAACATTTACCCTGGAAATTTTGAGAGGTGATACTGCTACATGATCCATATTATAATTAGTGACCCAAAGATTGGGGAAAAATATGGCAGGAAAATTTCTATATTTTTCCTTTCCTCCACCCCCAAATTGGGAAATATTTGCATGGGGAATCCTTAGAAATGAAAAAAAAAACCAGTTTAAAAAAGTAACCTAATTTTTCCAATCCTTCACATTTCTAATAATGGTGGGCCTGGCAGGTTCCACTAATGTTTTCCAAACACTACACAGACCACATAACCGATATAAATAGAACTAGGTCTAAACAACTTATGAAAATAGCACTCAGGGCTCCTGCAGAGGCCATCTGTGAGATGATCCTTTCCTAATGAACCTGTGACTTCAGGGAGTCACAGATTCACTCATTTTGATCCAGTCCTTTTGGGGGGATTGGATAACACATTTTTTTTTCCCTAGGGGAGGGGATACAGCAGAATTAGAAGCAGGGGAAGGGATGAGGATTAGAGAATGGCCAAAAGGAAGCCTAGGTCTAGGTTCCAAAAACTAAATCATTATCAGAAGTGAAGACAGTTTTTGTGATTGAATCCTTCTACCACTAAAAACACTCCATTCTTTGGTCTCTTCTCCCTGTAAATACTTGTAAATACTTGACATTTAAAACGTAGCATTTATTAAGACATCCAGTATTTACTTAGCCATTCACTCTGTTTATTAGGCACATTTCCTGATGGAATTGGCGTAGCATTTTGCTTGCCAACACTGTTTATCATTTCTGGCCACTCACTCTCAGAGAATAAACCTAAGAGCCAAAGGAAGACGGGGGAAAAGAGGGGAGCAGCTGACAGTCTGCAGGTGAAGAGTAAGGGGGAAGAGAAGCCAGGGACGTGAAATCACTCAGTGTGTCTGACTCCTGACTGCAGTCCACCAGGCTCCTCCATCCATGGGATTCTCCAGGCCAGGATACCGGAGTGGGTTGCCATTTCCTTCTCCAGGGGATCTTCCCAGCTCAGGGGTTGAACCCAGGTCTCCCGCATTGCAGGCAGACTCCTTACCGTCTGAGCTGCAAGGGAAGTCTGAAGCCAAGGAATGGCTGCTTAAAATGGAGGTTCTCTCCTACAAATTTGAATGGCCAGATCAATGGAGCCACTCAAAGCTAAAAGTAAACACTTGAGTCATCTTGACGGCTGAATCACTATTTTAACCATTTCGTACTTCATGCATTTGGTTACTCTGTAAACTCTGAGAATTCATTATAAACAATCTCATATCAAATAACTAACTTTATTATTTCCTCTGAAAATGCTGAGTACTTAAAATATCCTTAAACAAGTATGTTTAGTTTCAGTCTTGTTAAATGTTTCTGAAAATTTAACATTTGCTTCTAAATATGTCAAGATGGAAACTGTCTGTGGGCATTTCCATAAGGTTTTGAAACTATATACTCAGAGGCACATGGCACTGATTACTGGACCTAATTTTTGGTAACATACATTTAAAAACCTAAAATTTTAAAAACTATAGCAAATTCTGGAAAATGGATAAGGAATCAATGAGATGTGCACATATACAGAAATAAATCTGAATTCCCACTACCTTGAAAGGTAGTAATAGGAAAGAGAGGCACAGAATTCTGTTATAAACCCACATCCATAAATGTTAAGCATTTAAAACCTGGAAAAAAAAACCTTGGATTCTCAGGAAAAAGGCACTATACAGAACACTTCAGTATTTTTACGTCTTATTTTAAATTTTTTCACAATTTAAAAGCTGATTATATTATAATAAATTCAACATTTTCAAAATCCTTCCCATTAGAATTACTAAGGGCTCAGGTGGTGCAAAATTATCAAAATAGAAAACTCTGTGTTGGGCTTTCTCTTAATTCTTGTTCTGTCTTCCCTTTATGGCTCAATGCCCTCTAACCACTGAAACACTTCCCCATCCAGGGGAGGCTTGCCCCCCACTACCTCTGCACTAGCCACATTGCCTTAAGAAATATGGGGAGGGTCTAGATAAGCCCACCATACCGTCTTAGGTGATTTTGATGTGTAGTCTCAGTTAAACACAATTATATTAATAGATGAAAAAGTTTTCTACGCAAATAAGTTTGAAAAATGCTCAAACCAGCTCTCTTTGATTTGCATAATACACATTGCCAGCGTATGACACATTCTAGGGAATCCTGCTTCAGTACCTTTTTTTAACTTTGATGGCTTTGTACATCGCTTTAGAAAATTTTTAGAAATTTTAGAATTTATATCGCATTAGAAAATTTATATGCATTTTCTCAGTGAACCTTTGACATAGGCTTAAGGACACTGAGATACAGAGAATTTAGGTGATTGCCTAAGATCTCTAATAGTAAATGGCAGAGTGGTCCAAAACACAATTCTTTTGACTCCACTTTGTCAGAAGATCCCATTGGTTTCATTGCCCCACAGCAGCGATTCAGGTAGTAGAAGAACCACATAAAAATGCAACAATGAATTCCATCGTTTCTAAGTTTCTTTTGTAGCTGTTTGTGTTTTTCTTTTGAAATGTTTCCTTTGAACTGATTTCTCTACCACTCTGAAGAGGAGAGGGAGGGTAACGCCCCAGAACAGGTGTTTGTCATAATGACAGCTTCCCGCCACCAAATGACCCTTATCATCTCCCATCTGTCACAGGCCTTATTCATAAAGAAGGAGAAATAACACATGCTAGAAAACATTCCTTCTATGTGGTATGTTCTGTTGCCTTACTTCCTTGACACTTTAATCTGCATTTTTAATATCTGTATGCTCTAAATGATGTCATACAATAATAACTCCGAAACAGTTTTAATGGATGCCAGACAGGGGCACAACTATACATGCAATACTCCAACTCAACAATAAAGTCCTGTGAAATGGACACCATAATGCACTTCACCTTCTAGCCACCTCTGTGACAGTCATGCAGGCCGGGTATAACTATTACACCCATTTGAAGGTGGTAGGAGAGTAATTTAAATGGTTAGTTTTAAAGGAACCAGTTAGTAGCAGGTCTCATTACAAGCTAGCTAATCAAATAATTTCAGCTGTTTTCAAAACATTTATAATAAATAGTATTTTCCAGTAGAAAAAAAATACTTCCACATATATGTTATCTCACAATAACCACGTGAAAATTAAATAAGAGATCCGAAGAAACTCAGTGTCTGGAATTAACTGGTACATCAATCGTTAGTGCAAGTTCACCGAACTTCTGTCTCTACATTCTTTTATCCCTAGAGACAGACAACATACCTGATTATTTCAATGCTGATCATTTAGAAATTTGGTGAAGAAGAGAACATTTTTTATTATGTGTCTCCTAATATTTGTGTACTAGTAAAATATTTTTGATTTGTGTCTCACTATTAATACATTTAAAAGAGAGTAAAGCCTATTTTGTTTTATCTCTTATTTGGGGGCATCAATGACTTCATGTCAAAGAAATCTCCATTATAAGTTTTCACCAAATATAGTGTTCTAAATATGGTCATGTAAAGATGTGCTCTTGAAAGTTTTTGAAAACTTTCAGAAAACTGGATCATATTACAAAGTGCTCTAAAAATGTTTGGTATGAAAAGGAGACTGATGATCACTGATTTTATAAAGCAATATGTCCTGTTTTTTCTGAGAGGTTCTGCAAGACTGACAGCAGTGTGGGGATTACGAAGGGTGTTGTCAGAAGCAGATACAATACAGGGCATGGCATCAGGTTAGCAGGAAGAGAAAGTCAGATAAGCCAATGCTCTTTCCTTGTGAAGCCCAGAGAATGGGCCTCACACAAGATGACAGATGAGGAAAAGGAAGAATTCATCAGTAAGACAAAAGATCTAGCCTCTATTTATTTATCAAGTACTTGTTAACAGCATACAGCGTTTTTAGTAGGCTTCCAAGGTGGCGCTAGCAGTAAAGAACCTGCCTGCCAATGTAGAGCCCTAAAAGACTCAGGTTCAATCCCAGGGTTGGAAAAGTCCCGTGGAGAAGGGCATGGCAACCCAGTCCAGTATTCTTGCCTGGAGAATCCCATGGACAGAGGAGCCTGGCGGGCTACTAGCCATAGAGTCGCACAGAATCAGACATGACTGAAGCGACTTAGCATTGTATGCACACGTGTTTTTGGTAGTGGGCACAGACTACACAGACTACTAGATGTAGAAATAAATCTGTGCACAAGAGAAAACAGAAGTCCTAACTTCATGGAACTTACTGTCTTATCCAGTGTTTTTCAGATTTGGAAAATATAAAGATCTCCTTTTTATGGGCAAAAACAAATCCTCCCAGACACCTAGTGTTGATTTAAATTAATTATATTACAATGTTATATAAAACAATATAAATATAAAACTAGATATGAATACATTGTGCACCTGGCTCATGCATTTACAAAAATATATCAAAATTACACCATTGATGGAGGCAGACCTTCAACACCTGTAAAATTCAAATTAGCATCACTGAGTATCCTGTTGAAACCAATAGTGACTCAAGTGTGCTCCAGTACCATCAAAAACGTGTGCTCTTTCCCACACATGTTTTCTCCATGCAAACCTATGAATCTTTAGGTGGCATAAATGTGAAACTATTTGATCATTACTTGGCACAAATGTTGGGATCTACATGTTGTGACCACCTCTCTTCTACTGTCATTAACCCATGACAACTCAAGGGGCATTATTTGGTGTCAACATAATTGAAAAATATATATATATACATCTGTATATGTATGTGTGTATGGTTATAATCATACAAAAATAAAAAATTTGACTAATCTTGATGAAAACTGATAGACTCCTCCCCCAAGAATACATCCATTCATCCAAAGAGGGATAGGATGAGGAACATAATTAAAAGGATATTGTTCTGATGAGGATGACAGACCCTAAGCTATTAGGGATATGATGGGCTTCACTCACAGGGACAGTGTTACGAGGACATTCAGAGAGAACACTAGCCAGTCCCTCAGTGGACGGCACCTTTTGAAGAAGTAATAGTTAAACTGAGACTCAAAAAAAGAATCTTATCTTAACTGGAAAGAGAGTCAAGAAGAGAGGGCTAATTTTCAACCTATTGGCACTAGGATATCTGTGCACCACTTGAGATCTGTCACTGATCTGGTGGGACTGGCTGTTAAATAATTTGCATTCTCCCATCTACTGAATCTTCAGATATGAGAATAGGGACTATAATACCAATGGCATCATATTCTTGGGTGTACTTCAGTGAGTTATACTACACTGGTACTTGGTATAGGGCCTGGTGTGGAGTAAATATCTTTAATTTGGAATTGCAGTCATGTTGCTGACCATAATTAGAACGATCCTTAGTAATTTACTTAGAAGTATATATTGATAAAACCGATGGTGTATTTGTTAACTGTAAAAGCAAAGTTTAGTCTGTGTCCGGGGCCTGCTTTTCCATCTTCTCCATGAATGAGAAGAGGAAACTGGGACTCCACTATTTCATTTTAATACACATCTCAGACCACTCTTATGCAGAATTTGGGAGAGAAAAGTAGACTACGTTTTTGCCTCTAGGAAGACAAGTGACGACCAGTACATAGGACAATATATTTCTTTGTCTACATAAAACAGTTGCCCTCCATGTTCCCTGTCTGTCTCAAGGGAACTACTGAAGAACTCTGATGGATCAAGACCTCTGTCCTACAGATAATGTGTGTCTTTTAGCTAAAGATCCACAATCCTTGACCCTCAAACAGGTCCCTACATGCTGACTGTCAAGAGACAGAGTTGAGGTTCATATACTCTGATCCCCTAGTCTCGGTAGATCCCACCCCTCTGACCCACACTCATGGCAGCCCTCCCTCGTTTTGGTTCACAAAGGATAGTTCAAGGACTCTATGCCCAGATTCTAACCCACACTTAAGAATCCTGGTCTTGAGTGAGGACAAGAGTTGTTTCCACATTTCTAATGCCAATAACATTAGACAGCTTCCTACAGACTGAAGGTTGACAGTCAAATCAATCATGAAAATAAACTCTGATTTCTAAGTTTAAGACTAAAAATGAATAAATAAATAAGCACGTAGACATTATCAGTGGTGTCCAACTCTTTGTGATTCCATGAACTGTAGCCTGCCAGGCTCCTCTGTCCGTGGAATTTCCCAGGCAAGAATACTGGAGTGGGTTGCCATTTCCTTCTCCAGGGGATCTTCCTGACCCAGAGATTGAACCTGGGTCTCCTGTATTGCAAGCAGATTATTTACCATCTGAGCTACCAGGGAAGCATGTAGAGTCATAGCTATATGGAGTTTTAGACATAGGAAGATTTCAGTGACAACAAAGATGGGACTCTGTTTAGAATCTGAATATGTGATCTATAGTCTATTCATCCCAGAAGCTCATTCTTGTAGAGCACAGCACAGATTCTAATAGTAAATGGATACTCAAAGTCAGTTGCTATACAACAACTTGATTGTACCAATCCTTTCATTCTGCCATTGATTCCTTGGTACAAAATGACCTACTAAAGGTCAGTAAGCTAGTTAGCTTCTATATCAGGTTTATATTACAGCCTTTTTGCTTCTCAACCCAGTGATCTTTCTGATGCTTATTGTTGCTCCCTGCTTTCCCATATGATTTGACTATAGATAACATTTTAAAATCTTCCAGAATTTGTACCAATTTGCATCCAGGAATCTTTCTAAGCTCTGCTTCTCAAACCTGAACTCTCTGTCTCTCTGTTGCCATTCCTTCATGACTGGTTGCATTCTTGCTTTCTATCTGCTTTCTTTGGTCTGACACATCGCACCTCCCTTTATTACCTGTTTTATTCACCCAGTACTTTAGCATCAGTCCTCTTGGCTCAATGCTCAAAAGCCAAGCACCCTTAATTGAAATCTGGCCTTTTACTTCTAAGTAGACACAAAAATAACCTCATACACTTTCTAGCCCATTTCTTCTCCCAGAATTTAACTGCTTCATCATGGGATAAATACGAAACTCAGGGCCCTAAAATTCAATACCAGCCTGAATGGTCATGGTCAAATTCTTGGCCTTGTACCTAATGTCTGCATCCCGTGGTGAACTCTGCTCATTTCCACTAGAGTTGATGCCATGTCCATTGTCTCCTGACCTTGACTCGGTTCTGACTTCTGCTACTTCCTTGGCAACCTGTCCTCTCCAGAAGGGACATGGCTATCAGAGGAGCCCAAAAGCAGCTGGCACCTGACCCAGGCTCTTGGCAAATGCATTTGCTACTGGCCCACCACACTCATGCACAAAGAAGCTTCTTGGGAGGAGAATGAGGTGGCATTCACAAATGTAAATGTAAGTTATGTGAGTTTGGCAGGCCTTATGCTTCTAAAACACAGACTTCTGTGATAGAATTAGATAAAGTTTTATTTCAAAGTTGCATAACTCAGCATTATGCCATGTAAGTCTTCATGCTTTTAATATCCTGCTAAATTTCATGGTCCAAAAAAATCAACAGATGCTGAAGAAAATTACATTTATGTAAAAGAGCTTCTAATTCAATATGAAAATAATAAAAGAATGAAGACTTACTCAGGAAACTCAAAAAATCCAGGCAGAAATTTGAAGTCCAGGAGCTTCTCCCAGGGCATACTAGCCACGATGGTGACTACATGATACTACCACAGCCCTCCCGCACACAGACACCTCTTCCCCAGCAGCACCCACTGTCTTCACAGCCTTTGTCTTCACCCCTTTTCCAGTGATTTAAGTATGCATGGAGCTCTTCCCATCATGGCCCCAACTTTGATTTTTATCCACTCTAAACAATTACATTTGAGAAAAAATATTTCAAAAACATAGCTATTCCACTGCCAGCCATCTTACAAATCAATGCCATTGGACTCAAAGCAAACTTGTATTCATGTCTGTATGGGTTTTGATACATAACAGAGCACTCCAACCTCAGTGTTTAGAACAACCACAGTCATCATTTTCTCCCTAAATATACTGTGAGTTAACCACCTCAGCTAAGCAATTCCTCCACTCCACATGCTGTCAGCTGGGGCTGTGCTCCAGAGACTGGAGTGGGCTGGAATCCAAGATGGCGCACTCACGCTGCTGGAGCTTGACTGGGGTCTGTGACTGAGCACCTGGGTTCTCCTCCACATGATCTCTTCATGTTTCTTGGGCTTCTTACAGAGTTCCAGGAGGTATCATTACACAGCATCACTTCCACCACATTCTGTCACCAAAATATATCAAGATGAACTCAATGCAAGGAGAAGGGGAAAAGGCTCTCTCTTCATGATCCATCACAGCACCAAATTCATCATATCTATAGAGGAGAAATAAATCAAAGGTTTTATTGTTGGGGCACTAATTCCATTGTTTACAAAGCCCCTTCCCTCAGTATATTCAATCCCACCTGAGACCAGAGGACCTGACTCCCTGCTTTTGGATCTTCTTCAAGGCAGGAAAAGAGGGAGAACTCAGATGCTCAGGTTGGATTCTAACTTCAAGATGGCCTAGGGCCCCTTGGGACTAAAGATCAGGGGGCTATGTAGACTTGAAAATACCTTTGGTTTATAACCCGACTGGGAATTTACCTTGAACTATATAAATGTCAAAATAAGCTAAATAATTTTCCAACATATTCTTCCAAATGAAAGAACAGTGGGTCATTTAGGTATAGTTGTTAAAAGACAGAGGACTACACTGATGTCTCTGTCAAAGGGTTGAATTTAAACATGATTTCTAAATCCACCACTCATTGATAATGCTCTTATATTTTACTGGAACAATGACTAGAGAGGACAAGATTGTGGATTCAGTTCCTACGAGAAAGGTCAACCTTTGTTTTCACTATAGCTCTAAGCCAACCTGGCTATAGTGTAAACCTGCACTTTGATTTACCAATAGATCTGAAAGGAAGGGTGCAGATCAGTGTGACCCCTTCCTTGACCCTGAGAACATCTCAAACCATGGGACCGTTCCTTGAATGCCACTCAACTTCTTCCTACTTCTCTTTATCCTAACCTCCCTTCCCCATTAAAAATAGGAAAGAAATTAATCATTATTGAGCTCTTATTACGTGTCACCACTATACTACAATTTTTTTCTTTTATTTTTATTAAACTAATATTGTGTCATTCAGTCATTATCATACAGGATTTTGCACACCACCATCATTTAATAAATAGTTCTCATTTGACTTGCTGAGATAAGTTATGAGCCTGGTGACCAACCATGATGTTAGCAATGTTTCACTGGATGAAAAATCTCACACATTTTTAGGGATAGCCTCCCTTGGTTCTCAAGTACAGAAGCTGCATATCCTTGCCAGGCCTAGAAGTATATTATTTTTGGCTAATATTAGCACAGTATATGATATTAATTTACTAAACGTGGTAATAAAGCCCTGAAGAAATAGAAGACATTTTCATAATTGTACTTTAACCTACGTGAGCTATTTCATCATGAAATATCTGAACAAAATGCCATTCAACCATGATTTGGAGATGTTGCTTATTGCAAGCATTTTACAAGCTAATTTTGGATGAATCTACTATTTTAGCAAATTTTCAGTTCTCAAAAATAGGAATTCCATCCAGAATGGAATGGCAATTTTCCCTCAGGGCATGAATGATCATTCTCATTTTGTTGAAATATTTCAATATGCTGAATTTAATCAAAGTGGTTTTAATTATCCACTTCCTCTGCCCCCACTTCCAGTTCTGCCTTCACCCCTAAATCCCAGATTGTCTTTAGCTGAGTTTAATATCCACACATTTTTTTTCTTCAATTACTGCTAATTTAGTCTACCCTTGATTTTCTGAGGAGTTGAGAAGAATTTTCAAATTAGGATGAATCATCTTTAGAAATCAAAAGACATTTTAATGATAGGACAACTTACCTGGCCTTTGGAAAATGAGATTATATTAAAGAAATCTACTGATCAAGAAGATAGAATGGAAGTATTCAAACGGTATTTATCACCAATATCAGGATGTAAGTCAAGATAACATGTGAAGGGAGAAAAGCATGAAAAAAATATCAAATTATAGAAAGACTTGTAAGAGGTTATCATAAAAACAAGAAATTTGAACCTAATCTTATCTTGGCTAAAATATCAACATTATTTGCTTACTTGAATGAAGATTTTATTTGTAAGGAATTCTGTTGTCTCATTTTTGTGTTTAACAGTATCCTGTCATCTAAACTAAACCATATATTCTGATTAATATGGATTTAACTTGGTAGGTTTATTATGAATTATTCCTAGATGATTGCCAAGTACATGAAGATATTTAATTTACCTCAAATATATGGATATTTTCTAAACAAAAAATATTGTACATGGTGTGTGTGTGTGTGTGTATATATATAGTATATCTGAGCTTCTCAGATGGCACTAGTGGTAAAGAACCCACCTGCCAATGCAGCAGATGTAAGAGACACAGGTTCAATCCCTGGGTCAGGAAGATCTCCCAGAGGAGGGCATGGCAACTCACTCCAATATTCTTGCCTGGAGAATCCCAGGAACAGAGGAGACTGGCGGGCTACAGTCTGTGGGGTTGCAAAGAGTTGGACATGACTGAAGCGACTTAGCACAGAGTGTGTTTCCTGGTGAATAGTTTGTTGGAGGATTCTGTCTCCTTTAGAGGCCTTCCAGCTTTTAATTAAGTTTTCTAAATATTCCAGAAAAAGTTATCCAGCTATCCACTCTTTCTGTTCTGTGTCTACACAAGGTGCTGAATGTCATACCCTATAACAAGGCGGAACCATCAAATAAGTGACTGAATCCCTACTCAAAGTTGTCCTGCCTCCCAGAATCTGACTTCTTCTGTCATAGACTGATGTAGGTACTGTCCTGCCACCTGACTGTAGGTATTCAAAGTCAGTTAATTTTCCAAGTCCCTTTGCAGAATAATATACTTTGAATCCAGCCTATACAAACTACACATGTCAGTCTACTAAATTTGCAATCAGTTCAGTTCAGTTGCTCAGTCGTGTCCAACTGTTTGCAACCCCATGGACTGCAGCACACCAGGCCTCCCTGTCCATCACCAACTCCCGGAGTTTACCCAAACTCATGTCCATTGAGTTGGTGATGCCATCCAACCATCTTATCCTCTGTGGCCCCTTCTCCTCCCATTTTCAATTTTTCCCAGCATCCAAGTCTTTTCAAATGAGTCAGCTGTTCATATTCAGGTGGCCAAAGAATTGGAGTTTCAACTTCAGCATCAGTCCTTCCAATGAATATTCAGGACTGATCTCATTTAGGATGGACTGGTTTGATCTTCTTGCAGTCCAAGGGACTCTCAAGAGTCTTCTCCAACACCACAGTTTGAAGCATCAATTCTTCGGTGCTCAGCTTTCTTTACAGTCCAACTCTCACATCCATACATGACTATGAGGAAAACCATAGCCTTGACTAGACAGACTTTTGTTGGCCAAGTAATGTCTCTGCTTTTTAGTCTGCTGTCTAGGTTGGTCATAAGTTTTTCTTCAAGGAGTAAGTATCTTTTAATTTCATGGCTGCAGTCACCATCTGCAGTGATTTTGGAGCCCCCCAAAATAAAGTCAGCCACTGTTTCCACTGTTTTCCCATCTATTTGCCAGGAAGTGAAGGGATCGGATGCCATGATCTTAGTTTTCTGAATGTTGAGCTTTAGGCCAACTTTTTCACTCTTCTTTTTCCCTTTCCTCAAGAGGCTCTTTAGTTCTTCTTCACTCTATGCCATAAGGGTGGTGTCATCTGCATATCTGAGGATATTGATGTTTCTCCTAGCAGTTGTGATTCCAGCTCCTGCTTCCTCCAGCCCAGCGTTTCTCATGATGTACTCTGCATATAAGTTAAATAAGCAGGGTGACAATATACAGCCTTGACATACTCCTTTTCCTATTTGGAACCAGTCTATTGTTCCATGTCCAGCTCTAACTGTTGCTTCCTGATGTGAACATAGATTACTCAAGAGACAGATCAGGTGGTCTGATATTCCCATCTCTTTTTGTTTGTGGTAACCCACACAGTAAAAGGCTTTGTCATAGTCAATAAAGCAGAAGTAGATGTTTTTCTGGAAACCTCTTGTTTTTTTGATGATCCAACAGATGTTGGCAATTTGATCTCTGGTTCTGCTGCCTTTTCTAAATCCAGCTTGAACATCTGGAAGTTCATGGTTCACATATTGTTGAAGCCTGGCTTGGAGAATTTTGAGCATTACCTTACTAGCATGTGAGATGAGTGCAATTGTGCAGTAGTTTGAGCATTCTTTGGCATTGCCTTTCTTTGGGATTAGAATGAAAACTGATCTTTTCCAGTCCTGTGGCCACTGCTGAATTTTCCACATTTGCTGGCATACTGAATACAGTACTTTCATAGTGTCAGCTCTTAGGATTTGAAATAGTTCAACTGGAATTCCATCACTTCTATTAGCTTTGTTCGTAGTGATGCTTCCTAAGGCTCACTTGATTTCACATTCCAAGATGTCTGGCTCTAGATGAGTGATCATACCATCATGATCATCTGGATCATGAAGATCTTTTTTGCACAGTTGTTCTGTGTATTCTTGCCACCTCTTCTTAATATCTTCTGCTTTTGTTAGGCCCATACAATTTCTCTCCTTTATTGAGCTCATCTTTGCAAGAAATGGTCCCTTGGTATCTCTAATTTTCACAAAGAGATCTCTAGTCTTTCCTATTGTGTTCCTTTCCCTCTATTTCTCTGCACTGATTGCTGAGGAAGGCTTTCTTATCTCTCCTTGCTATTCTTTGGAACTCTGCATTCAAATGGGTATATCTTTCCTTTTCTCCTTTGCCTTTTGTGTCTCTTTTATTCACAGCTATTTGTAACCCCTCCTCAGACATCCATTTTGCTTTTTTGCATTTCTATTCCTTGGGGATGGTCTTGATCTCTGCCTCCTGTACAATGTCATGAACCTTCATCCATAGTTCATCAGGCACTCTCTCTATCAGATCTAGTTCCTTAACTCTATTTCTCACTTCCACTGTGTAATCATAAAGGATTTGATTTAGGTCATATCCAAATGGTCTAGTGGTTTTCCCTACTTTCTTTAATTTAAGTCTGAATTTGGCAATAAGGGGTTCATGGTCTGAGCCACAGTCAGCTCCCGGTCTTGTTTTTCTTGACTGCATAGAGCTTCTCCATCTTTGGCTGCAAAGAATATAATCAATCTGATTTCAGTGTTGACCATCTGGTGATGTCCATGTGTAGAGTCTTCTCTTGTGTTGTTGGAAAGGGTGTTTGCTATGACCAGTGTGTTCTCTTGGCAAAACTCTCTTAGCCTTTGCCCTGCTTCATTCTGTACTCTAAGGCCAATTTTGCCTGTTACTCCAGGTGTTTCTTGATTCCCTACTTTTGCATTCCAGTCCCCTACAATGAAAAAGCCATCTTTTGGAGGTATTAGTTCTAGAAGATCTTGTAGATCTTCATAGAACTGTTCAACTTCAGCTTCTTCAGCCTTACTGGTCAGGGCATAGACTTGGATTACTGTGATATTAAATGATTTACCTTGAAATGAACAGAGATCATTCTGTTGTTTTTGAGATTGTATTTAAATACTGCATTTCAGACTCTTTTGTTGACTATGATGACTACTCTATTTCTTCTAAGGGATTCTTGCCCACAGTAGTAGACATAATGGTCATCTGAGTTGAATTCACCCATTCCAGTCCATTTTAGTGCACTGGTTCCTAAAATATTCACTCTCGCCAACTCCTGTTTGACCACTTGATTCATAGACCTAACATTCCAAGTTCCCATGCAATATTGCTCTTTACAGCACTGGACTTTGCTACTATCACCAGTCATATCCACAACTGGGTGTTGTTCTTGTTTTTGCTCTGTCTCTTCATTCTTTCTGGAGTTACTTCTCCACTGATCTCCAATAGCAAATTGGGCACCTACTGACCTGAGGAGTTCATCTTTCAATGTCCTATCTTTTTGGCCTTTTCATAAGGTTCATAGGATTCTCAAGGCAAGAACACTGAAGTGGTTTTTTGCCATTCCCTTCCCCAGTGGACCACATTTTGTTAGAACTTTCCACCATGATCCGTCTGTCTTGGCTGGCCCTACATGGCATGGCTCATAGTTTCATTGAGTTAGACAAGGCTGTGGTCCAAGTGATTAGATCTTCATTACCTCCATCTATAGTTTAAGTGAGTGAAGTCGCTCAGTCATGTCCGACTCTTTGCGACCCCATGGACTGTACACTACAAAGCTCCTCCATGGTATTTTCCAGGCAAGAGTACTGGAGTGGGTTGCCATTTCCTTCTCCAAGGGATCTTCCCAACCCAGTGATCGAACCCATGTCTCCAGCATTGCAGCAGACACTTTACTGATCTGAGCTACCAAGGAAGCCTGTAGTTTGATCCCAGGTAAATAACAGGGAGGGAACACAACTCCACCCATCAACAGAAAATTTGATTAAAGATTTACTGAACATGTCCCCACCCATCAAAACAAGACCCAGTTTCCCCCTCAGTCAGTCTCTCCCATCAGGAAGCTTCCAAAAGCCTCTTATCCTTCTCCATCAGAGGGCAGACAGACTTACAACCACAGTCACAGAAATTTGCAATGGTGTGTTACAATACAATATCTTGGAATGCTGAAACAATGTTCAAGGTAGTGCTTAACAAGTGTTTTCAGTCCTTCAAGTTGAATCTTATTTCTGAGAGTTCAGAATTGAAATCCATCATCTAAGAATTACGAGGGCCTTCATAGATGTCTACACAATAACTACAACTCAGTCCTTGAAGCCTCCTAAAAATAGGCATTCAGGTGCCAGGAGTAGCTCATGCAGGCATTCTGTGATGACTTTAACCAGGCCAAAGAATGCCTACATTTGTCCTCAATCTATTTTTAGAAACCAGTTGTCAAAACAGCCCATAACTTGTGGATCTGCCCCTGAACTCTGTAAACGGATGTTGCTTTCTCTATCTTGACAAATATGTCAAGTATCATGTGCTAGCTACTAGAGAGATTACATGGAAGTAATAAGAAGTAGGTTAGCTTAACCTTAGCTTGGTGTTCAAAATGAATCAACTTCTCAGAGCAACCCATTTACTACATTCTTCATATCACACTGCTCTACTTCTTTGTGGTAAACTTGTGGTCAAGATTTAAAGGCAGCCCTAGAGAAGATTAATGAACTCACATGATTTTAATTAGGTCCCATTTGTTTATTCGTGTTTTTATTTCCAATATTCTGGGAGGTGGGTCATGTAGGATCCTGCTTTGGTTGATGTCAGAGAGTGTTTTCCCAATGTTATCCTCTAGGAGTTTTATAGTTTCTGCTCTTATGCTTAGATCTTTGATCCATTTTGAATTTATCTTTGTGTATGGTGTTAGAAAGTGTTCTAGTTTCATTCTTTTACAAGAGGCTATCCAGTTTTCCCAGCACCACTTGTTAAAGAGGTTGTCTTTTCTCCATTGTATATTCTTGCCTCCTTTGTCAAATATAAGGTGTCCATAGATGCGTGGATTTATCTCTGGACTATCTATTTTGTTCCATTGATCTATATTTCTGTCTTTGTGCCAGTACCATACTGTCTTAATGACTGTGGATTTGTAGTATAGCTTAAAGTCAGGTAGGTTGATTCCTCCAGTTCCATTCTTCTTTCTCAAGATTGCTTTGGCTATACGAGGTTTTTTGTATTTCCATACAAATTGTGAAATTATTTGTTCTAATTCTCTAAAAAAGACCTCTGGTAGCTTGATAGGAATTGCATTGAATCTATAGATTGCTTTGGGTAGTATACTCATTTTCACTATATTGATTCTTCCAATCCACGAACACGGCACATTTCTCCATCTGTTTGTGTCCTCTTTGATTTCTTTCATCAGTGTTTTATAGTTTTCTATATACAAGTCTTTTGTTTCTTTAGGTAGAAATACTCCTAAGTATTTTATTCTTTTTGATTCGATGGTGAATGGAATTGAAAGCTTCTGCACTGCAAAGGAAACTATAAGCAAGGTGAAAAGACAGCCTTCAGAATGGGAGAAAATAATAGCCAATGAAGCAACGGACAAACAACTAATCTCAAAAATATACAAGCAACTCCTGCAGCTCCATTCTAGGAAAATAAACAACCCAATCAAAAAGTGGGCCAAAGAATTGAACAGACGTTTCTCCAAAGAAGACATAAAAATGGCTAACAAACACATGAAAAGATGCTCAACATCACTCATTATCAGAGAAATGCAAATCAAAACCACAATGAGATATCACTTTACACCACTCAGAATGGCTGCAATCCAAAAATTCACAAGTAATAAATGCTGGAGAGGATGTGGAGAAAAGGGAACTCTCTTACACTGTTGGTGGGTTTGCAAACTAGTACAGCCTCTATGGAAAACAGTGTGGAGGTTCCTTAAAAAACTGCAAATAGTCCTGCCATATGACCCAGCAATCCCACTGTTGGGCATATATACCGAGGAAACCAGAATTGAAAGAGACACGTGTACCCCAATGTTCATCGCTGCATTGTTTACAATAGCCAGGACATGGAAGCAGCCTAGATGCCCATCAACTGATGAATGGATAAGAAAGCTGTGGTACACATACACAATGGAATATTACTCAGCATTAAGGAAAAATTCATTTGAAGCAGTTCTACTCAGATGGACGAAACTGGAGCCCATTATCCAGAGTGAAGTAAGCCAGAAGCAAAAACAACAATACAGTATATTAACGCATATATATGGAATTTAGGAAGACGGTAACGAGAACCCAGCATACGAGACAGCAAAAGGAACACAGATGTATAGAATAGACTCAGGGCCTCTGTGGATGAGGGAAAGGGTGGGATGATATGGGAGAATGGCATTGAAACATGTTAATTATCATATGTCTAAGCAATAGCCGGCCCAGGATTGATGCTTGGGACTGGTGCAATGAGATTTCCTGGGGGGAGGGAGGAGGGAGGGGGGTTATGGAGGGGGAGCATATGTGAACCCATGGTGATATCATGTCATTGTTTGGCAAAACTAATAAAAAAAAAAGTTTAATAAAAAAAAATGAACTCACATGAAAATGAGCCCATTACCATGTCTATTACCAATTTTTCTCCAATATCAGTCCCTATAATGTACAATGGAACCCTGTAGAATGTCTCTTCTACTCTCTTACCTTCTGCCTTTGTTAATTTGCCATGTACAGGCATCTCATTTGTATAAAATGCTAAAAGGATGTATGGTTTTATGAATGGCTGCCACATTTCTTCTCAGCAGAGTTCTACTCTGTGTCAGCAGGCAGAGTGGCTCTCTTTTTTGATGGGGTCAAAATAGGCACATCACCAAAGAGGTGAAATATCTGTGGTACAAGCTTTAGATTAATCTCATTTTTAGTCAGTTACTATACTCCAAGGGGAAGATGGTCTCTGAAGCCAGCTCATGGATCCGTTAGGATATCTACCTACCCCACAAAAGGCTCCCAAATGACGATCTAAAGAGGCTTTATAAACAGATCCCCAGGTCCCCAGAAAAATAATGTGAAATCATCTATGCAATAACTAGGTTACAACAACAAAAGCAAGGACAAAAAAAAAAAAAAGTATTCTCCCAGTGGTCTCTAATTTCTGACTAGAAACCATAAATGACCACTATTTTTGATAGTTAGTAGACTTGGATTTCCATATCCTAAAAGAAATGAATCTCTTACTTATGTTTATACACTGAAAGAGTGAGGGCAAAGGACAGTGTTTTCCTGAAATCTTATATACCACCAGTAAGGCTAAAATCAAATATCTTCTCATTCCCTCCCTTCAATTGTATTCAAGATTGCAAAAACGTTTAAGCTGCAGATAAAAGAGAACAGGTAAGTATTTTGCAGCATAAAAATAAACTGCCTAATAAGTAAGATCTCATAAGTAGTATAAAATTTCTATAAACTGGTATATGTGTTACATGTTGTTCAAAGACAGTCCTTCATTTTCTCCCAATCTGGTTTTAACCTGCTGTTCCAAGGCCATAAACTCTTAAAGGGAAGTCCTCTGTAATTTTATATGGAATTTGATGACTTAGAGGCCCATGGCAGGAATTATGGAGAGAAAGTTTTCTCAACTCTATAGAGACTAAAGCTCTTTATCTGAATCTTTGACTAGTTCATTTTACAAGGCCACAAAGGAGCATAAGCTTTCTTAACTCCTCCAGTTTCATTCTTTGGGTAATGTATTCTATCCACATTCCTAGAAATGTATGTTTATGAGGCAACTGGATAGAGGGGAAGAAAGACTAAGTACGCCCAGAATATTGGAAGGACCTATAGTGGAAAATTAGAAGTTAGAAGATTGGCCTAGTTTTTCTTGAAGACAATCCTTCAGGCTTTCCCAGGAAATAAAAGGCTTTTAGTGAGAAGAAACAATAGACCTGAACAGCAGGAGTGTTTGGGACAGGAGCCAAAGAGCAAGAGTCACTAACAGAGAGTGGTAATTTGGAATGAATTGTTGTTTTGTGTTGTGAAGCACCAGGACACAGCTGGTGTACTGGCTAACCTGAGGATTTATAGTGACTGCATTGAAATGGTAATGAAGTTTTTATTTTATGATTGCAGATGTTTGTGGATTATTGTTATTAAGCTTATTAGTGTAAGGGTACAAATATGAGATTTTTATTTACTTGGTCTCTTATTTATGGGAGCTTTGTTAAAGTCTTTTTAACCGAAGTCAAGAAAACAAAAGCCATGCAATAACCATAATGTGCTGAACCATCAGGCAGGCCTTGCCACATGTGTGGGTGCACTCAGCCTAGGATTCTGCTACACTGGAGATAAATTTCAATCTTCCCATTGTAGTTGTGCCTTGGGTCATGTTGTCAAGTAATCTGCTCATAGGTAAAGCGATCAACCATTATACTAACTGTAGTTACTATCACTGATTCTAGTGTTGAATTTCCTAGTCCTACTCTGCCACTGACAAGGGTGTAACATTAGGCACTTAACTAACTTCCACATGCCTCAGTTTCCTCCTCTGTAAAGTTAGGTTTAAAAAAAATCTTACCTTTTTCATAAAGTCATTGTCAGAATTAAATATTATATGAATAGTGCATTTATCAATTAATAGCTATTTATCAATTAGCACTTTTTTCCAGTAGTCATATACGGATGTGACAGCTGGACCATAAAGAAGGCTGAGTACTGAAGAACTGATGCTATCAAACTGTGGTGCTGGAGAAGACTCTTTAGAGTCCTTTGGACAAGCAAGGAGATCAAACCAGTCAATCCTAAAGGAAATCAGTCCTGAATATTCATTGGAAGAGCTGATGCTGAAGCTGAAGCTCCAATACTTTAGCCACCTGATGCAAAGAGCTGACTCATTGGGAAAGACCCTGATGCTGGGAAAGATTGAGGGCAGGAGGAGAAGGGGGCAACAGAGGATAAGATGGTTGGATGGCACCACCAACTCAATGAGCATGAGTTTGAGAGAGCTCCAGGAGATGGTGAAGTACAGGGAAGCCTGGCATGCTGCAGTCCATGAGGTCGCAAAGAGTCAGACACAACTTCATGACTGAACAACAAATTAGATGTTCCCCAAAAGATATTTTGATATAGAAGAACACTGAAACCTTTCATTCAAAAGTCTCAAGACAGAGAATTGTGTTGAAAATTCTATTAAGTTACAGAGAGATCTGTTTGATTAAACAATTCAAAGAAGTTACACATATGATGCTAATATGAATAACTAGCTTTCAAGCAATATTATAAATAATATTCAGTTGTTAGTTTTTTGTTAGGCATACTATGATCTCTTTTGATGATTCAGAAACTGTTAAAGAATCTTCAAATTTCTCAAGAAATTGTCATCAGAGAACATTGAACAGTGCCATGGAATAGACTGAACAGTGTTCGTGGTTCCAGCTATAAAAATTCCAGATGGTTTGCTTTCAGTATAGTTCTCTTCCTATCTAACTATAAAGACACAGTAAATATATAGAAAAAGTAATGAGTGTCTCCAAGTAATTCAGTTTCTAACTTGCTTGGATAATTTCCTTAGGTTAGAAATATCAAAATCCCTCAAAATATCCCATATATAAAAAGAGAGTCATTACCATTATGCACTTCAAAATTAAAATGATTACTAGTTGACCAATTAAAGAGAAGCTTCTTTCATATTGACTATTCAGCAATTCCTACCAGTGTAAGATATGATGTTTATGATTTAGAGCCAATTTGAGACACTAATGAAGAATCCTGTAATTCACAGTTGAATATATCTGCAGTCTAGTCATAAATTTACAGTAAAGTTGACAACTAATGAAAGTTTTCAAATGGGCATGTCTTCTGTAGCTGTTTTCTTTCTTTAACAATGCAATTAAAATAGGTTCATGGTTGGAGATTATAGACTAATATAAAAATAATAGCGTAAGATTTTTTCAAGGTTCCACTTTAAATATTATAGTATGTAGTTATTAAATTGTTGCCTCCCTGATGGATCAGTGGTTAAGATTTCACCTGCAATGCAGGAGACATGGGTTTGATCCCTGGATCAGGAAGATCCCCTGGAGGCGAGAATGGCAATTTACTCCAGTATTCTTCCCTGAAAAATCCCATGAACAGAGGAGTCTAGCAGGCTACAGTCCATAGGATCACAAAGAATTAGGCTTGACTGAATACACGCAAAACAAAAACAACAAATGATTACCTTAATATTGTTGATAACCTACTTTCTTAAACCAAGGTGTTTCCAAATGATGTTGGAAGCAATAAGAAAACTCTATATAGATAATTAAGCATGATTTTCGGTATGAGAGAATGTTAGGGAATTGGTAAGCAATTGCTGAGTTCTCAAGCACATTCATTTCTCTGGTGCATGCACAGTATCAGCATGCACCAATACCATAGGCTGTCATCAAGAAGATTTTTATGCAAAAATAAGGTCTTCAGAAATTATATTTTGTATCTCATAATTATAAATTAATTGCTTATGGTATAAATCTCAGTTAAACAACAATTCACTTCAGTTTTATTCTCTATTCCAAATAGGAAAAGAAGTATGTCAAGGCTGTATATTGTCACCCTGTTTATTTAACTTATATGCAGAGTACATCATGAGAAACACTGGGCTGGATGAAGCACAAGCTGAAATCAAGATTGCCAGGAGAAATATCAATAACCTTAGATATGCAGACGACACCATCCTATGGCAGAAAGTGAAGAGGAACTAAAAAGCCTCTTGATGAAAATGAAAGAGGCTAGTGAAAAAGTTGACTTAAAGCTCAACATTCAGAAAACTAAGATCATGGCATCTGGTCCCATCACTTCATGGGAAATAGATGGGAAAACAGTGGAAACAGTGTCAGACTTTATTTTGGGGGGCTCCAAAATCACTGCAGATGGTGATTTCAGCCATGAAATTAAAAGACACTTAATCCTTGGAAGGAAAGTTATGATCAACCTAGATAGCATATTGAAAAGCAGAGACATTACTTTGTCAACAAAGGTCCGTCTAGTCAAGGCTGTGGTTTTTCCAATAATCATGTATGGATGTGACAGTTGGACTATAAACAAAGCTGAGCACCGAAGAATTGATGCTTTTGAACTGTGGTGTTGGAGACGACTCTTGAGAGTTCCTTGGATTGCAAGGAGATCCAACCAGTCCATCCTAAAGGAGATCAGTCCTGGGTGTTCATTGGAAGGACTGAATGTGAAGCTGAAACTCCGATACTTTGGCCACCTCATGTGAAGAGCTAACTCACTGGAAAAGACCCTGATGCTGGGAAGGATTGAGGGCAGGAGGAGAAGGGGATGACAGAGGATGAGATGGCTGGCTGGCATCACTGACTCAATGGACATGAGTCTGAGTAAACTCCAGAAGTTGGTGATGGACAGGGAAGCCTAGCATGCTGCGATTCATGGGGTCGCAAAGAGATGGACATGACTGAGTGACTGAAGTGAACTATTCTTTATGGATATTTTTTACAAAGTGGAATGTGTAACTTTAGGTATAATGTAACCTGGAGCAGCACAGAGAAAGACTTCATGAAAACAAAGCTAACCCAGAGAAGAGCTGAGCCAAGGGATGGAAAAAGACAGATGCTGGTGACATCATTTGAGGCCTCCAGATTCAACCGTGCCTGTGATTCAGCCTTGGTTCTATGAGCCAATAAGTTCCCAGTATGGCTTATGCCTATTGCAGCTGGACCTATGTAACTTAAAAACTAAGAGTATCCTGACTAATATAAGGGTCAAACGTTTTTGGAAGAGGCTTCAGATATATCCGTTTCCAGCTGATTCACAATATGCACTGAAGAAACTCATTTATCTTGGTTAACCTACTGTTTCTACACCTGTGTATCAGTAGAACCCCCTCCCTCTTTTTTACCCAACAGAATATCTCTTGTGGCTCAGCTGGTAAAGAATCTGCCTGCAATGCGGGAGACCTGGATTTGCTTCCTAGGTTGGGAAGATCTCCTTAAGAAGGAAAAGGCTACCTATTACAGTATTTTGGCCTGGAGAATTCCATGGATTGTGTAGTCCATGGGGTTACAAAGAGTCAGACACAACTGAGTGACTTTCACACTTCACTATGAATTCCACTGAGCACATTTTGGTAGATGATGCTCTCCTAGGGCAAAGAGGAAAGAGAGTTGTCAAAACTGTATAGGGGCTACTTTACTTGACCTCAACAGTACTCCAGAGATGCAGTGAAAGGAATCCATTAAGTGAAATAGCCTCTTCATAGATGAGCAAGTCTCAGTGGGTAGCACCAAGGTGGTGATATGGAGACCTCCATCATCTCTTTAAATGGCACATCATGTGGTACACACTGTAACTGCTGGTCCTTCCTCTGTCATTTGCCAATACTTCGGTTGTTTTTCTTGACTTCTTTCCACTCCAGAATGAAGTGGAAATGAACCTGTGAGATGAAGTCATGCTAGGCCATTTGGAACTTCTTTATTTAAAGTGGCAATGATCTTCATTTTCCAGGTTCCCATCACAGTTCCCAACCCTGCACTTGCCAGCTTCAACTTCTGAAGTGAGTCTCAGCTCTCTTAACTTCTGCCAGGTAATGATCATCATTTCCACAACCCCATTCAAATCTGAAGACCTGAGAACCAGAAGAGCTGATGGTGTAAGTTTTCCAGTTCAAGTTCAAGATAAACCAGTGTCTCAGCTTGAAAACAGAGAATTCTCCAGTACCCTCCCCATTGTTCTACACAGGCCTCTGAGGGACTGGACAAAACTCATTCACATTGAGGAACACAGTCTGCTTTGCTCAGTCTATTGACTCAAGCTAATCTCATTCCGAAACCCTCACAGACATACCTAGAATAATGCTTAACCAAATATCTGAGCGTGAATCAAGGCAAATTGGAGATGGTCAAACAGGAGATGGCAAGAGTGGACATTGACATTTTTAGGAATCAGTGAACTAAAATAGACTGGAATGGGTAAATTTAACTCAGATGACCATTATATCCACTACTGTGGGCAAGAATCCCTTAGAAGAAAGGGAGGGGCCATCATAGTAAACAAAAGAGGCCAAAATGAAGTACTTGGTTTCAATCTCAAAAATGACAAAATGATCTCTGTTCAACTCCAAGGCAAGCCATTCAATATCACAATAATCCAAGTCTATGCCCCGACCAGTAAGGCTGAAGAAGCTGAAGTTGAATAGTTCTATGAAGACCTACAAGATCTTTTAGAACTAATACCCAAAAAAGATGTCCTTTTCATCATAGGGGACCAGAATGCAAGGGCAGGGAGTCAAGAAACACCTGGAGTAACAAGCAAATTTGGCTTTGGAGTACAGAATGAAACAGGGCAAAGGCTAAGAGAGTTCTGCCAAGAGAACGTACTGGTCATAGCAAACACCCTTTCCAACAACACAAGAGAAGACTCTACACATGGACATCACCAGATGGTCAACACTGAAATCAGATTGATTATATTCTTTGCAGCCAAAGATGGAGAAGCTCTATGCAGTCAGCAAAAACAAGACTGGGAGCTGACTGTGGCTCAGACCATGAACCCCTTATTGCCAAATTCAGATTTAAGTTAAAGAAAGTAGGGAAAATCACTAGACCATTCAGGTAAGACCTAAATCAAATCCCTTATGATACAGTGGAAGTGACAAACAGATTCAAAGGATTCGATCTGATAGACAGAGTGTCTGAAGAACTATGGATGAAGGTTCATGACATTGTACAGGGGGTGGAGATCAAGACCATCTCCAAGGAAAAGAAATGCAAAAAGGCAAAATGGTTGTCTGAGGAGGCCTTACAAATAGCTGTGAAAAGTAGAGATGGGAAAGGCAAAGGAAAAAAGGAAAGATATACCCATTTGAATGCAGAGTTCCAAGAATAGCAAGGAGAGATAAGAAAGCCTTCCTCAGCAATGCAATGCAGAGAAATAGAGGAAAGCAATACAATGGGAAAGACTAGAGCTCTCTTCAAGAAAATAAGAGACACCAAGGGAACATTTCATGCAATAAAAGGGCTCAATAAAGGATAGAAATTATGGACCTAACAGAAGTAGAAGATATTAAGAAGAGGTGGCAAGAATACACAGAACAACTATACAAAAAAGACCTTCATGATCCAGATAATCACAATGGTGTGATCACCAGCCTAGAGCCAGACATCTTGGAATGCGAAGTCAAGTGGAATTTAGGAAGCATCATTAAGAACAAAACTAGTGGAGGTGATAGAATTCCAGTTGAGCTATTTCAAATCCTAAAAGATGATGCTGTGAAAGTGCTGCACTCAATACGCCAGCAAATTTGGAAAACTCAGCAGTGGCCGCAGGATGGGAAAATATCAGTTTTCATTCCAATCCCAAAGAAAGGCAATGCCAAAGAATCCTCAGACTACCACACAGTTGCATTCATCTCACATGCTAGTAAACCAATGCTCAAAAGTCTCCAAACCAGGTTTCAACAGTACATGAACTATGAACTTCCAGATGCTCAAGCTGAATTTAGAAAAGGCAGTAGAACCAGAGATCAAATGACCAACATCCATTGGGTCATTGAATAAGCAAGAGGATTCCAGAAAAACTTCTACTTCTGCTTTATTGACTACCCCAAAACCTTTTACTGTGCGGGTCACAACACACTGTGGAAAATTCTTAAGGAGATGGGAATACCAGACCACCTGACCTGCCTCTTGATAAATCTATGTTCAGATCAGGAAGCAACAGTTAGAACTGGACTTGGAACAACAGATTGGTTCCAAATAGGAAAAGGAGTCAGTCAAGGCTGTATATTGTCACCCTGCTTATTTAACTTATATGCAGAGTAGATCATGAGAAATGCTGGGCTGGAGGAAGCACAATCTGGAATCACAATTGCAGGGAGAATATCAAACTCAGATATGTAGATGACACCACCCTTATGGCAGAAAGCTAAGAAGAACTAAAGAGCCTCTTGATGAAAGTGAAAGAGGAAAGTAAAAAAGTTGACTTAAAACTCAACATTCAGAAAAGTAAGATCATGGTATCTGGTCCCATTACTTCATGGCAAATAGATAGGGAAACAGTGACAGACTTTTTTTGGGGGGAGGCTCCAAAATCACTGCAGATGGTGACTGCAGCCATGAAATTAGAAGATGCTTGCTTCTTGGAAGAAAAGCTATGACCAACCTAGACAGCATATTAAAAAGCAGAGACATCACTTTACCAGAAAAGTTCTGTCTAGTCAAGGCTATGGTTTTTCCACCTTGCAATGCAGGTGTTGCAGGTTCAGTCCCTGGTCGGGGAGCTAAAATCCCACATTCTGCAGAGCAACTAAGCCCAAAAAGGCAACTAGAGAATCTATGCACCAGAATAAATGGTCCCACATGATACATCAAAGATCTGCATGCCACAGCTGAGTCCCAGAGCAGCCAAATAAATTAATATTATTTTAAAATTTTATTAAAGTAAAATTAATAGTCACAGGAGCTTCAGACACTTTTATGAAGTTTGCAGTGTCCCTGTCCCACATCCCTACTCAACATAATTGGCACTATATATATGACTCTCAACTTTTAAAATGATATATAATTTACTTAGTACTTGTACTTTTTTGAGGTAAAGACCCGTCAATAATTTCTTATTTGTTTGACACGATAATGTAAAGAAAATTAATTAATTAATTAAAACAAAACTCAACATTCAGAAAACTAAAATAATAATAATAATAATAATTTCTTATTTGTTTGCATCCTGAGAGTAAGAATAAGAACACTAGACATTTGCATAATCTAAATTTGAGAACTCTTCAGTAATTCAATTTATTTTATCTTTAGATAAAAGGTGAATCAATGTTAAGTGTTTTCATCAGCTGTTCAGAAAGGCATCATATGACTCCTCTTCTGAGTGACATAGAAAATAAGTATTTGGCTGGCATTAATAGTCCTGAAGATTATTGTTACTTAAGAGCCTTACACAGTTCATTCTTTGGGTTTTCAATAAATTCTTGCTGCCTGATTGATTTTGAGGGGTAGAAATGTTCTCTTACTGGTGAGAAATTCTACAATTTGTTGTCATGAAGTTTGTGTTCTGCTTTTTATTCCCTTTCCTTTTTTTTTCTGAAAAGCTTCCTTATGTTTGCTACTACCAGCAAGAGAAGCAATACAGAAGTCCAAGTGTATAAATATGAGTCCTTAGATGCACATAAAAAAAATAAAGTATTACCTAATGGCATGTGATATGATACAGAGTCAAAATCAGTGAAACAATACTAGTCAAAAATTTACTACATCCCCTAAAACCTGGAGAATCTAGGGAATATAGCTACTAATTAATAAATGTATTCTTGTGGCAACAGTCATCTGAATGATGTTTACTAATCTGCAATTTATGGATTGTAGTGAAGTGTCAGAGGATGATTAGCACTTCCTTAGGCTCAATAAAAAATCCAATTTGAAGCATCAGTAAAGACACAAGTCTTACTCAAAAGTGACAGTTATTCATGGGCTTTGTTAGACTCTGGGTGGATTTTTAACACATAAACATCTTGGCAGATGTTGCAGGAGATCTCTGTTTCTAGGCAAGGATTCCACATTGTTGATCCTTGGCTTTATCTCTTCTAATCCAAGAACCACCTTACTTTCTTTTTTCCTCCTCTCTCCCCTCTCCCTTCCTTTCTCCTCTGCCGCCCCCCCATCTCTCACACTCCTCCTTCTCTCTCCACAAGAATTTCTTGAGCCTCTACAGAAGGCTCATGTTGAATCTTAAAGATACAGTAATGAATATTATAGTGTCCCTAAATTTAAGATGCTTATAGAATGTCTTAAACACAGCATAAAAAGAGATGGAATTCAGAGTGTAAGTCACTGATTCCCTAGGTGGATTAAAGCAGCTTATAAAATTTATCAGAATGGAAAAAAATTCAGCAAGTTTCAGTGATAGCAAAAAGTAAAGAAATTTACCCTCAAGTTGAAATTATATATGTTCAAATAAATTGAGGCTGATCAATTTCAATCATTATTTCTAAAGCTTGACTACTTTATAATGGGAGAAAATAATAAAGCATGCATTCATAATACCCAAATTCCTGATATACATTATATTATATTTGACTATCAGAAATACTTTATTATTTAAAATATAGCAAAAAATTTTACTACCACTATGAATGTGTAACCGCGTTTGAGTAACATTCATTTTTTAAAACTAAAATGCATACTGATTCTTTTCTGAATTTATGACTATGCTTTTAGTATATATTCAAGAAATTTTTTCCCATGGTTTCTTTATTTAACAAATATTTGTTGAATATCTCCTATCTTCCAAGCACTATGTCTGCAATAAAATTAATAAAAAGACATGGTCTCAGTCCTCATAAGACTTGTATACTGGTAAATAGTCTCAAATAGTGTGATATAAATCATTTCCTTCAGAAAAACATGCATATTATAACAAACTTGGCTAAAATGCAAATATCCCGGTACATAGGGCATGACTGCCTCTGCTGTTTTAGAACCGCAGTTCTGAAACCACAAAGCACAGGCTTAAAGTGAAATGGACTCAGTTCAAATTCAGCTCTGTATCTTCTTGAATCTCTAACTCCATCTTTAGAAACAGAATAATAACCTCAACTTCACAGGCCTATTATGAAAATCACATGGCGGGTGTACAAGGATGATCTGACACCCAAAAAGTGGTAGCTCTCGATACAGCTGCTACTTCGGTTTGTGTTTTATTTTGTAACCAAACCAGAAGATTGAATTGAGGTCAAATAAAACCTCAGTGCTTGCAAAGTGGTATGTCCTCGTATATTTGTGTACTTATGATGGACTGAGGGATATTTGGATTTTTTTAATTTAAATACCCTTGTTTGTTAAGTCTTTCTAAGCTATAAGAACCATTATTCTTTAATACATTTAGTATAGTCTGAGAATAGTGTGGTATTTTTACACGTAAGAAACTCTGGACCCTAAATTAAAGGATGCTGGAGTAGTAATACTTGAACCTATGACTTTTGGTGTGTTTGTGTGTGTGTATAAGGGGGTGTATGTGTTTGAGGACCTTTCAGGGCCTCTATGCCTGGATCATTATGATGAATTAAATGGATTAGTAACAAAAATGTTGATACAGCAAGAGTCAAGCTGAAAATGAATTCTTGGTACTTGCTTTTAGAACAGATAGGAAGTGTTCCATGCATCTGTTGATGATGGTAAAATCTCTTATTTTACTTTTTCCCATTCATCAAAAATATCATTATCAATTACAAATTGTGAGTTCCTACATTCTAGCTGAGATTCTTCTAAATGGCATAAATTAATAACTTGCTCCTCTCCTTCCCAAATCATTTGACTTGCATCACAAAATGTTTGATGAGGATATTTAGATGTTTGTTACTTCTGATAGTCATAAAAGGATCACTCAAAATTAGAATTTAGGAGTGTCTCATTCACTTGAAAAGAAATATAGTCTTAAAACATTTAAGATGAAAACTATTTGGAAATAACCTAGAAAAGACTAATAAGTGGTAACTTTTCCATTAGTTCATAGTACAGAATTTACTGTTTTTTGTATATATGCTCACATATTTTTTCTTTTTATCCCAATAAAATGTGTCAATTGTAACAAAGTTAATCGATTATAAAATTGATCAAACTAAAATTTCTAAAATGAAACTTTACATATTCTTTCTATGAAAAAAAGGTAACAAATCTTTAAAATCACATATAAGAATCAATTTTCAAACAATAGGATTTCTTTTTCCATTACATTTCCTAGTCAGAGCAGCCACATGTCTTTATTTATTCATTTTTGCAAGACTCACATTTCACAGATGTTCATAGCCTCTTTTATCCTTAAACAGCTTTATCAAAAGATGTATTACATGTAAATCTGTGTCATAAAAAAGATCTTTTACTTTCTTGACCTGATCTTTTCCCACCCTCACTCACCCCCTTCACAAAGAAATTTTTAAGTAGAAAGGCTCACAGGAAATAGTTGTGGGAGTATCTCAAAAAAATAATATCTCAAAAAAATAAAAAAGCAGTTCATCTAGCCACTGATGGTTTCTTATTTAGCATATAGGTGGCCTGACACTATCTAGACATCTATCTCTTACCATTGCCTAACACTTAGGATGATTTCAAAGGAGTACCTCATAGATGAGAAGTGTTATTTGTCTCTGAGGAACTGTTTGACAGGGCTTTTATTTTTTAATAAATAACTTTTAAAGTACTCCTGCAAAAGAAAGCACAAATGCAATATCTCTTTTTTTAAAAGGCTGGGAGTCAGGAGGGGGTGTGAAAGCACATGAAGAGGCCAAGCCAAAGAACATGCTTACAGACTCAGCCTGGAACAAGGATGCTGGTGTGTGTCTGTGTGTGTGTGTAGTTGGATGTCCGTTCTTTCTTTACATCTCTGTTTCAGGATTCCACTGTCCTGTGCCTCTCTACTCAGTCTCTTACTTTTAGTCACTTCACCAAGCAATTCTTGGTAAAGCTAATGTCGCCTTCTCTTGCCTTGTACTTCTGAGGTGTTCATTACCAATTTGTCTTGTACAAGCAACGGACTTCTCCCTTGTCCTAAATCTTGGATTCTGCTTCATTAAAATATGGCAGACTTGGGTGCATAGATTTGGGTTGATGGTTCAAAATGCCCTGACAGGCATGGCAGCTTGACAGTAACTTCAAGAGGGTAGTGAGAGTGGAGACATCTGATGAAGAATGCAAAGATGCCATAGATGTGTGGTAGTAGTTTTATATACACTCCGACAAGAACCGTCTAATTTCTACCATGACCAAGGCAATGGCCAGAGATGATGCTGCCCCCTCGTCTGCTACATAGTCAGCAAATCCTTACTGAGCACCACTGACCAGATACGGTGCTGAACCATATGCGTGCACCTCTGCTAAGTCCCCTTGGTCATGTCCGATTTTTGGCAACCCTATGGACTATATAGCCCACCAGACCCCTCTGTCCAAGGGATTCTCCAGGCAAGAATACTGGAGTGGATTGACATGCCCTCCTCCAGGCTAAACTGTATACTGAATGCAAAAGCAAAAGAGGCCATGTTCTACCATCTTGAATTTGAAGTGCTGCTCAGCAGAAGAGGTAAGCATGCAAACATACCCAGTTATAAGGGAATATATTATAGTAAACTACAAGTTTCTTAAATGGCTATGAAAGTATAGAGAATAGAGCAATCTCATTCATTCATATATGTGATTTATTCCTCCTCCACCCCTTTTGGGCTGCCTGAAAGTATTGTCTAATCTGATGTCATCTGTGTAAAATTTCAGTTCATGGAGGGCAGCAAGAAGAGTCGTACAATATCATTTTCTCTGGATCATTCCTTCTCCCTCAATAAGGCTCCCTCATTTGAAGGGCCCCTTGCCCTGTTGCCTGATGCCTAGTGTTCCCCAAATCTGGACGCTCTCACTAGAATACTAGTACTCATGGGCAGACGGAGCCAGAAGAGTCACAACCTTCTCAATAAACACCCTGACAAGTCTTAATTTGGGGAAGGGGATAGAGTTCTGGGTATCACTGACAAAGATAAAGCACAAGGTCTGTGGGGGGCAGGGTTTGTGGGTTTCTAGTTCCCATCTATGAGTAGTCATTTAAGTGAAAAAATAGTTTTGATTTATTAGAAAAAAAAGTGACTGGCAAAATTTACCAAGAATGTATTAGCATAAAACAACAATTCTCAATCTGTAAGTGATATATCTGAAAAGTGACAGATGATCAATCCTGACTTGGTCATCAATACTTGAGGAATCAAAAGTTGAGAGATATTCTGAAATACCCACTCGTGGATGGTAGGCAATTTAAACATCTCTCAATGTTCACGGAGTATGTTCACTCAGACTTATGCATCTGTCAAACTGGTTGGCCACACACCAAAGTCAGAATGGATTGATGCCAATAAAGCACTGGGAACTAAGATGGTTTTGTTTTGTTTTTAAAGTGCATAGATACCAATTTGGCATTGTGAAACCAGTAAGAGATAAAAGGAAAAGAGAATTTTATCAGCCAAAGGAAAGCGAATTTTATCAGCTCTTGCAAATTGTGGTACCAACATTGATGCTGGATAACTTTAATTTCATTTCTTTTCCAAAGAAGCTTTCTATCCTTCAGATGCAAGTTTTTTACTCTTTTGGTTGAGTTTCTAATTCTGAAAGTTCACAAAAGATTTGAAATCACATTATGTACAGAAGGACCCAGAAAAGACTAGAATTTTTTCTTATAAAAAGTTTAATAAGTAGTCAGTTTGAGGGAAGATAAATTAGTGAGCCATTATGGAAAACAGTATGAATTTTTCTCAAAAACCTAACAATAGAACTACCATGAAGTGAAAAAAGCGTTAGCCGCTCAGTTATGTCTGGCTCTTTGCAACCCTGTGGACTGTAGCCTGCCAGACTCCTCTGTCCATGGAATTCTTCCAGGCAAGAATATGGAAATTGGTAATCATTCCTTTCTCCAGGACATCTTCCCGACCCAAAGATCAAACCTGGGTCTCCTGCAATGCAAGCAGAATCTTAGCATCTGAGCCACCATGGAAACCCAAGGACTAGCAATTCCACTCCTGGGTACATATCTGAAAAAAAACCCACTAATTTGAAAAGATACATGGACCCCAATGTTCATAGCATGTTATTTACAGTTGCCAGGATATAGAGGCAACCTCAGTGTCCATCAACAGATGAATGGATAAAAAGGATGTGGTATATATATTCAATGGAATACTACCCAGCTATAAACATATATTAAAAAAAAATGAAATTTCATTATTTTAAAAAACATGGATGAATTTGGAGGGTATTATGCTAAGAGAAATAAGCCAGACAAAGAAAGACAATACTGTATGATATCACTTAATGTGGAATCTTAAAAAATACAACAAATTAGTGAATATAGCAAGAAAGCAGACTCACAGATATAGAGAGCAAACTACTGATTACCAGTTGGAAGAGGGAAGGAGGGAGGGGCAAGATAGGAGTAGGAAATTAAGAGGTACAAACTACTAAGTATAAAATAAATAAGCTATAAGGATACAGCATACAACATATGGAATATAGACGATATTCTGTAATAACTATAAATAGAGTATAACCTTTAAAATTTGTGAATCACTATGCTATCTACCCTATAATTTGTGTAATATACTATATCAACAATTTTAAAAAGTAAATAGTTGATCTGATATCCCAGGAAGTGGTAAATTACCATGGCCTTAAGTTTTTAAACACTAAGTAAATTTTTCCCTGATCAATATAGAAATTAATAAATTCCTCTTGAATTCCAACAGTGCTCATTATGGCAATAATGAGAGGGCACTCCTTCTTAATGGGGGCTTCTCTTGCGGCTCAGCTGGTGAAGAATCCACTTGCAATGCAGGAGACCTGGGTTTGACCCCTGGGTTGGGAAGATCCCCGGGAGAAGGGATAGGCTACCCACTCTAGTATTCTTGCCTGGAGAATCCTCATGGACAGAGGAGCCTGGCGGGCTCCATGGTTTTGTAGAGAGTCGGACACAACTGAACGACTAAGCACAGCACCCATGGCTGAAAACTGCATCCTTCCTTGCAGCATATCTCTTTAGAGTCATTCTTCCACATCCGCTACAAGAAAAAGTACTCACAGTATGAGTAAAGCAAATGCACACACACACACATATACACACTTAGTTTATTGAACTTAAGTTGATCCTGACAAAAGAAGAAATTTTCATATCTTTGAATATTTCACTTATAGATACCTGTGCACTAATCAAACGTTTGGTAAAATTCATTTCTTGCATTAGAAATGTGCCTATGAAGGACTTTATGTATTCAGTGACCTAGTTGTGTTTTTTTCTTTTTGTCTAATGGCTACAATCTCATATTCCCAATCGCTGAATAGTCTGTGCTCTCTCAAGGATTATGGATCTATATATAAGAAAGGAAACACTCAGGATAGTGGTGGTATATTAGGGTTCTCCAGAGGAACAGAACCAATAGCAGATACAGGTTGACAGACAGACAGACGTATAGATGTATACCTACACATATAAATTGGCTCACACAGTCGTGGAGCCTCAGAAGCACCACCATCTGCCATTTGTAAGCAGGAGACCCAGAAAAACCTGTGGTGTAGTTTGATCTAAGTTCACAGGTTCAAGAACAAGGAGCGAAGACATCCGAGGGCAGGAGAAAAATAGGTGTCCCAGCTCAAGCAAAGCACAGATTCTCCCATCCTTCATCTTTTTCTTATATTAAAACCTTGAATAGATTATATGATACCCACCCACATTGCTGAGGGCAATCCTGGGTACTCAGTTTACCAATTCAAACGCTAAAAACACTGTCATAGATACACCCACTAGTAATGCTTTATCAGCTATCTGGGCATTCCTTAGCCAAGTGGACACATAAAATTACCCATTACAGGTGGTGTTATCAGCTTCATTAACAACATCACTTCTGACACTCACAGCCTTTTATGTGGCTGGCAATATGCTAAGTATTTCATTGGCATGATCTCAGTGAGTCCTCTCAACAATTCAGTGTGACAAGTGCAACATAATAATTATCTCCATTCTTTAGATTAGGAAATTGAGGCTTAGAGAAATTCAGTAGCTTGTCCAAGATCACAGGGCAAGGGGCAGAGCCAGCATTCAACACGCAGGTCTGTCTGACATCTAAAGACCACACCACACCCTTCATCCTCCAACCACCCATGTCCAACTTGAAAACGGGTGCTTAGTTATTTTCAACCATCCTACACGTATAAAATATATGTGAAAGTCAAGCGATACTAACCTTATTTGGTTAAGTAAACAACACGATTTATAGACTTTCTCCAATAGAAAGCTTTCTTTACTTATTATTTATACCTCATTTTGTCATAGAGATAAAACTAAGATTTAATACCAAAAAATAAATCTTCATAAAAATCGGTTGATCAGAAACCAGTATGGCTTAAACAGAAGACGTCTGAAGCAGAGTTACACTGACTGTCATGCATCAGAATCCTTCTTTCTTCCCAGCGCCTAATGGGAAAGCATTAAGCTGACTTCGGCTCCAAGTTCCCCGGGGTTTGGGGGTTTGGCAGGCCATCTCTTCCTAAGGGCTGGTGTAACCACACAAGCAGATCTAACAGCTGCCCTGGGACTAGGCCACTTAGGGTACAGCCATTGAGACCACAGTGGGTGGTTGCAGTTAGCAGACCACGGGGCCAGGTTCCTGCAGTGGTCCTCTCAGAATCCAGGTGGCCAAGAGGATTCTCTCCCACTCCTTCCACACACCCCACTTAATCCAGAAAAGTTGGTTGGAGAGAGGGAGGCTTCCATTCCAGCTAGAAGAACAAGTTGAGGAGAAAATTGCACCCAGTGTGGGGGCGTGCCAGCCTTCCAAGCAGCCCGAGTGCTGATCCCCAGGAGCGTCTGTCAAAATCCATGTCAGCCTTCATCCCACGGTGGTGACTCAGCCGGGACTTGCTCTGCCTCCAAAGGTTTCCTTGGAGTCGAAGCAGCCCGTGCAGATGGCAGGGAAGGTTTCACAGTCAGCAAAGAATAGAGCACCCTTGTTTTTAACAGGAGTGACTAGTCAAAATGCAGCTCTTACCACAGGAGGCTCACTGGGGAATCAGAAAGTAAAGCACATGGCCTTTCACATTAGGCAGGAAAGGGTCCACGGAGCTGTTTGAAAACCCGGAGAGAGATGGAAGCTGAAGAAGCGTTTCTACTTACACACTAATCATATTTACCTGTAGAGATGGCTTCTGGTACTTTATGTATTATTTAGGGGCCTTAAAATCTCAGATAATTCATTATAAATGTATTTCATATTTGAAATTTCAGAATAGTAGCTCAAACATTTCCAAAATTACTCTTTTTACTTACACGGTGTTTTGCCTCTACCACAAAATGAACAGTCCAGATACAGTAACCCTCCTAAAATAATTGACTCCTAACTTCAACCCTGCTTTGAATATTCAGACACACAGCTGTGGGAGTGAAGTGAGAGGCAGGAAACCTACCAGTGAAAAAGCCCTGTTTTACGTCAACTCAGGCACTCTGGGGTTTGGGAGACGTGTTTTCCAGAGTGTTAGACATACTTCTTCAGTCCTAATTGAGAGGTTGTTATCAGCATCCTGTAATTGCAAATGCCGAATTTAAACATAAATTTAAATTAAACGGGAATGAAGAAAGAAAAATACAAACACACTTGGTAGAAGAACTTCAATTTCCTAGATTTATCTGCATTGATTTATGTGCTTAGAGATCTAGGTCCATATCTGGGTATTGCATTTTCAACAGTAAAAGAATAATGTGAACGTGAGAATCATAAAAGATCAAAGTCAGATCTAGATCCTGTGACACTAGAGCACTTCAAATGACCTTGGATGAATCACTTATGTACTTGAAGTCATGGGTCCTCACCTGAAAAATAAGGAAGAAGAACACCTACAGATAGGTGTTATTATAATATCTAATGCAGTTAGAGAATGTAAGCACCCACCAATTTGTATATTTCATGAGAGCAGATAATCTGAGGTTTTTGGGTTTCTCCCCCTCCAGTTGCTATGTCTTTTTCAGTACCTAAGACATTGCCCAGCATTCAAATATTTGTTGAATGAATGAATACTAAACACACACACACACACAAAAAGAGATTATATATGTGAAATGTCTGTCCCTTACTTAACTAATAAATGTTTTTTTCTTTCATTCATCTCCACCTGGTTCCATCTTCATTCCTACCATACTAATTCAAATGTTTAAGTGTGAATTATTTTGATTCAATTCATATAATAAATTTATGTTCAGATATTCTTACAGATTTAAATTAAGAATTATATTTTAATCTTTCTTTTCTATTATTCCTCTTACTAAATTAATTAGCAGGTTTATTTTTTGTTTTTTTGCTTCAGACTACTTTTTGATAAGCATACAAAACAACACTTTTTAACACTTCGAATTTTCTCTTTGTTGCATACACTCATACCTTAGTTCTCTATACCAGGGTTTCGTGAACTCTTTATGTAATGGGCCAGATAATATGTATTTTATATTTTGACAGTCATACAGTTCGAGTTATCATTAGTTAACTTTAACAGGAATGCTAATTTAACCTCCAGAATATGTCTCAGATTCATCCACTTTTGTCCACCTCCACTGTCATGATCTAATCTGAGCTGCAATACCCCAAATGAACTCTTGCAATAAATAACTTCGTAACTGGTGCTTCCCATTTTGCTGTGCCCTTACAATCCATAGCTGGATCTCAAGTCTCATCTTGCACTATTTTCTTCTCTCTTTCCCATGCTCCAACCATCCAGGCTTCGTTTCTGTTCCTCACATTTCAAGCTCTTTCTGGTCTCAAGCCTTCATACTTGTTACTCATCCTGCCTAGGAGTGCTTTTACCCTGGCTCTTGTGTGGTTCTGACACATGCACCTCCTCAAACACACCTCTTCAGAGAGGCTTTCCCTGTTATCATGTTGTCCCGACACATTTCTTCATATTTTTATTTGTTCACTGATTTAACTTTTGGCTAAACCTGGCTCCACCGTTTACCCACTGTGAGAACTTAGACAATGTACTTGGTATCTTCATCTGTAAGATAAGGGTAATAATAAGACCAATCTCACAGAGCTATGAAGAATAAATGAGATATTAGGTGAGAAAAGCTCTGAACATTACCTAGAGCATGTACTTGCTCAATATCAGTTATATCTATTATTTTTATTATCATATTCACCTGAAAAAATATATGTTCCTTGAGGTCAGGGAGTGCATCTGTTTTCTCATCATTGCCTTGCTAGTTCCTAGAACAGTGCTGGCACTAAGTCATCAGTAAATGTCTTCTAAATAAATAAGTACTACCTAAATGGGCCACATGCATGTCAGCATAAGAGCTTCTTATAAATATACATGCATGTTTAAATGGTAGTGGTGGTTTAGATGCTAAATCATATCCAACTCTTTCCAACACTGTGAACTGTAGCCCACAAAGCTCCTCTGTCCATTGGATTTCCCATCAACAATACTGGAGTGAGTTGTCATTTCCTCTCCAGGGGAATCTTCCTAACCCAGAGATCTAAACAGAGTCTCCTGCATTGCAGACAGATTCTTTACCAATTGAGCCACCAGGGAAACCCTGACCCTGTTTAAATATGCTTAGCTAATTAGCTGCAATAAATACCTGATGTTAAGAAAGAAAAGAGAAATTGCTATCTGACAACTACTACCCTGGCTAAGCCACTGGGATTATCTCAGTTCAGTCGCTCAGTTGTGTCCAACTCTTTGCGACCCCATGGACTGAAGCACACCAGGCCTCCCTGTCCATAATCAATTCCCAGAGTTTACTCAAACTCATGTCCATTGAGTCGGTGATGCATCCAGCCATCTCATCCTCTGCTGCCCCCTTCTCCTCCCACCTTCAATCATTCCCAGCATCAGGGTCTTTTCAAATAAGTCAGCTCTTCACATCAGTTGGCCAAAGTATTGGAGTTTCAGTTTCAACATCAGTCCTTCCAATGAATATTCAGAACTGATCTCTTTTAGGATGGACTGGTTGGATCTCCTTGCAGTCCAAGGGACTCTCAAGAGTCTTCTCCAACACCACAGTTCAAAACATCAGTTCTTCGGCACTCAGCCTTCTTGATGGTCCTACTCTCACGTCCATACATGACCACTCGAAAAACCATAGCCTTGACTAGACAGACCTTTGTTGACAAAGTAATGTCTCTGCTTTTTAATATGCTGTCTAGGTTGGTCATAACTTTCCTTCCAAGGAGTAAGCATCTTTTAATTTCATGGCTGCAGTCACCATCTGCAGTGATTTTGGAACCCAGAAAAATAAAGTCAGCCACTGTTTGCACTGTTTCCCCATCTATCTGCCATGAAGTGATGGGACTGGATGCCATGATCTTAGTTTTCTGAATGTTGAGCTTTAAGCCAACTTTTTTACTTTCCTCTTTCACTTTCATCCAAAGGCTTTTTAGTTCCTCTTCACTTTCTGCCTTAAGGGTGGTGTTGCCTGCATATCTGAGGTGATTGATATTTTTCCCAGCAGTCTTTGGGCCATTTTTCTGAGGCCAGTTCTTGGAATCATGGCAGCGCATGTCATGGCTACAGCCTGGTCATCGTGTAGCTAGCTTCTTCTGCCTGGTGGGGGTTTCAGTACCTATAAGACAGCTCCCAGCTTACGGCTCAGAATATTATTTATGGCCCTTGAGGAGGAACTAAAAGGTCCTTGACTTTGCCTAATGACTAAACTATTATCATTTCATCTCCTTTGGCTGTTTTCCTTTGTTTCTTCATTTTCTCACTTCTCTGATTAAGCCTACTGTTTTGCTAAAGTTCTTCCACAGACAAAAGGCAGGTTGAGAATATGGTAGAGACCACTGAATGTGTTTAACTCTACAATTAAGACTAATAAAAACTGCAGTTTATGGTGAAGGAACATGGTACAAATTGTATATGCCTGACAATAAAATAATAACTCTACTTGAAAAAAAAATGGATGGGAAGAGGGAAAGAATGTGAGTAGAACTGTAAGCTCCTCCATCTGCAATAGCCAAGAGCCAAATGCAATAATTTAAAACTGACTTTGAAGCATATGTAACCCTACAAAGCAGAGTATTAAGAAAGATAATTGATTAAAATTAGACAGTGAAAGAGAGAGAGAGAAACAAGAGAATAAGAGAAAAGAAAAACTATCTATCATCAAAAAAGGAAACTAATAGAGTCCATTTGAAGATTAGGACTAATGACATTATGTAAAGATATAATTATAAAATATTAAAATAAAAACATAGACCTTAAATCTCTGCAAAATTTCACATTGAAAACAAATACAAGATAAAAAAAAATCACATAGTAATAGACTTTTTTAAAGGTATAAAAGAAAAACATGATATAAAATAATAACAAAGCTAAGACCCAACACTTCTGTCAAATCAATATGTGAATTGTCTTAATTCAATTTTTACAGATTAAATCACAAAGTAAAACCATACTCCATTCCAGACACAAGGAAAAAACTTAAGTTTTCTTAAAATAAGACTCGTGGACTTTGTGGATGAGGGTAAGGGTGGGATGATATGGGAGAAGGGCATTGAAGTATGTTAATTGTCATGTGTCTAATCAATCGCCAGCCCAGGATTGATGCTTGGGGCTGGTGCAGCGAGATTTCCCCGGGGGGAGGGAGAAGGGAGGGGGGTTCCGGAGGGGAAGCATATATAAACCTATGGTGATATCATGACAATGTATGGCAAAAACAATAAAAAAAAAAAAGCAAAATCTAAGGTTTCCCAAATAAAAATAATAATATAAAGCAGAAATCAAAATCTTAATATCAAACAAGATGAAAGTCAGAACAAACAGCTCAAACTAAGGCAAAGAAAACAGCTTAATAATGCCAAAGTGTTCCATTTCCAGTAAAGATACTACAATTAGGTATATCTGTGCAAGAAATAATAGCATTCATTGAGCAGAAATTATAGGAGCTATAAAGACAGATAAACACAAACATGCTAATATTGGGAGACTTCCAGTTCATCTCTCCAGTGCATGATTAATCATGCGGAAGAAAACAACTAAGGATACAATGACCTAAATATCACAATTGATATAATACAGATGATTGCTATATTATAACCATCATAACCTGAAAATAGAGAATACACTTGACCAGTAGAAAAATTTAATAAAATCTAAAAAAAAATAACCATAGAAATAACATTCTTTAATCATAGTAACTAGGAACTAGTCACACTATTGATAATGGTGCAGATATTCTAAACAATATATTAGCAAAAAGAATCTAGGAGCTGACTTTAAAAAGCAAAAACAAAAAAAAAAATTGTTACCAAATGAGATCATAATGGTCCAATACTAGAAACTCTGTTGACAAATCTAAAGAAAAAAATTATAGGATCCCTCCATAGATGTTGAAAAAGCATTGGACAAAATTCATCAGCCTTTCCTGACACAACAGACAAACAAAACAACCAAGAAAATATTGAAATAAAAACAGGAGGCTATCTTGTCACAGTGAAATGTATTTAATTCACAACAAAGCATCATAATGCTTCTGACTTTAATGGAAATGTCTTCACTGTGTTGGCTAGTATCCACTAACATCACTGCTTTGTAACATTGTGCTGGAATTTTTAGTCAATATCATTATCCAAGAGCAAAAGATTATAAATATAAAAATTGGAAGAGATGAGTTAAAAATATTACTGATTGTAGATGATGTGGTAGTATGATTAGAAGATTCAAGAGATTTTATTAAAAGCTACTACAAGCAATAAGATAATTCAGCAATAATGAAGTACAAAATCAACGTGCAAAATCAGTCATTTTTATATATTTAAACAACCAATTAGAAGATTTAATTGGAGAAAAGAGTTCATATATAACAGCAGCAAAAAGATGAAATACATAAACAGAATATGAACAAAATGATAAACCTGTTAAAAATTTAAAAATAATACTGAAGGCCACAAAATAGCCTTTCTATAAATAGGAAGACCATGGTTTTGGGTAAGAAGCCTCAATATCATAAATATGTAAATTTTTTCCAGATTAATCTATAAATTTAACATGATCTCAATGAAAGCCCAAAAGTTTGAAGCAAAATTTCATAAGAAAAAGAAACATAGAAGGGGACCAGCCCTCAAAGACATTAAAACAATTTTAGAAGCCTAAATAATTGAGCAGTGTAGTGGTTTATTAGCAAAACAGAAATTCCAGAAGTATCAGATATATACAGGAATTAAGTGTATAAAAAGATGCTGTATCAAGTCTTTAGGAAGAAAAGCAACTGGTCAATAATGGTTTAGGGATAAATCAAGTAATATCCATATATTACTTCATATGGCAGAACATATCCCAAAGGTACAAAAGATTTAAATTTTTGAACATAACCATAAAACAGTAAGAAGGAAAGTTTAAACAATTACTTTTTAACTTTGGGGTTAGGAAGATATATCTAAACTTTTGTGACTCAAAATTCCCAAGACATAAATTATTTTATTGGTAAATTTGGACATACAAGAATTTTTTTTAATTAGAAGGACAAAAGTATGAACAAAATTTTTAAAAGACAAATTGTGGAAAAAAGTTATAACTTGTCACAAACAAAGGGTTAGCTTCTCTAATATACAAATTGATAAGACAATTACCCATTTCAAATACAGAAAAAGAAATGAGATTTACTCTTAAATAAGTGGCAAGGTAATCAACATCCCCGTAAAAAAGAAATGTATATTAAAACCACATAGAATATCATTTTCTACCTCTCTGTTGGCAAAAATCCAAAGCTAGGTAACATAATCTGTTCAAAGACTCTGAGGGGAAGAAAAGTATCTTCTCATGCTTTGCTGATGGGAGTATAAATTAGGCAATATGGTAATATCTATACAACTTACAGTTTCACTTCTAGGAAAACCCAGATACTGCTAGTGATGTATAGAATGCTAGCTGTACAAGATTAGTCTTTGCAGCAAAAATTTTGGAAATATACTAATGTCTATTAATACATAATTAGCTAAATAGTGATATGTTCACATTATTGAATTATAGGTAGCTGTTAAAAACTGAAAATAAAACTCTCCACTAATATCAAGTCTTATCCAAGGTATATTAGGAGAAAATAGTGTAATTAAGCAAAAGTTTAATATTGTTCATTAAGTGAAAAGAGAATAGAGTGTGTAATATGTCATCTTTTGAGTAAAAAGGAGAGAAAATAATGCATTTATATTTTCTTGTATATGCATAAAGTAATTCTAAATGAAATATTTGTAACATTACTATAAAAAAAGTTAGTGGAGGTGATGGAATCCCACTTGAGCTATTTCAAATCCTAAAAGTTGATGCTTTTAAAGTGCTGCAGTCAAATTTGGAAAACTCAGCAGTGGCCACAGGACTGGAAAAGGTCAGTTTTCATTCCAATCCCAAAGAAGGGCAATGCCAAAGAATATTCAAACTAATATACAATTGCATTCATTTCACATGCTGGCAAGGTAATGCTTAAAATACTTCAAGCTAGGCTTCAAGAGTACATGAACTGAGAACTTCCAGATATACAAGCTGGATTTAGAAAAGGCAGAGGAATCAAAGATCAAACTGCCCAACATCTGGTAGCTCATAGAAAAAGCAAAGGAATTCTAGAAAAACACCTACTTCTGCTACACTGACTACGCTAAAGCCTTTGACTGTGCGGATCACAACAAACTATGGAAAATTCCTAAAGAGATGGGAATGCCAGACTATCTTGCCTGACTCCTGAGAAACCTGTATGCAGGTCAAGAAGCAACAGTTAGAACCAGACATGGAACAATGGACTGGTTCAAAACTGGGAAAGGAGTGTGTCAAGGCTTATACTGTCACCTTGCTTATTTAACTTCCATGCAGAACACATCATGTGAAATGCTGGGCTAGATAAATCACAAGCTGGAATCAAGATTGCCGGAAATATCAACTGCCTCAGATATGCAGATGGTACCACTCTAATATTAGGCAGAAAGCAAAGAGAAGCTAAAGTGTCTCTTGATGGTGAAAGAGGAGAGTGAAAAGCTGGCTTAAAACTCAAATTAAGATCATGGCACCCAGTCCCATCACTTTATGGCAAATAGAAGGAGAAAAAGTCGAAACAGTAATAGATTTTATTTTCTTGGGCTCCAAAATAACTGTCGGTGGTGATTGCAACCGCAGTTAAAAGATGCTTGCTTCTTGGAAGAAAAGCTATGACAAACCTTGACAGCATATTAAAAAGCAGAGACATCACTTTGCCAACAAAGGTCTGTATAGTCAAAGCAATGGTTTTTCCAGTGGTCATGTATGGATGTGAGAGTAGGACCATCAATCAAGAAGGCTGAGCACCGAAGAATTGGTGCTTTCAAATTATGGTGCTAGAGAAGACTCTTGGGAGTCCCTTGGACTGCAAGGAAATCCAACCAGTCAATCCTAAAAGAAATGAGTCCTAAATATTCATTGGAAGGACTTATGCTAAAGCTGAATCTCCAATACTTTGGCCACCTAATGCAAAGACCTGACACATAGGAAAAGACCCTGTTGCTAGGAAAGATTGAGGGGAAGAGGAGAAGGGGGCGAAAGAGGATGAGATGATTGGATAGTAGCACTGACTCAATGGACACGAGTCTGAGAAAACTCTGAGATAGTGAAGTACAGGGAAACCTGGCTTCCTGCCATCCCTGTGGTTACAAAGAATCAGATATGACTTGGGACTGAACAACAGCAAATGAATACTTTAGGGTTAATAACAACTGTTTACAGAGGATTAGACCTAGGGGGCAAAGTAAAAAAATTAAAGACATGGATCTAAAGGGCACTTTTCATTCTATAACTTCTTATGTTTTTTTGAACCACAAGGATGCCTTATCTATCCAAAATTAAACTTAAAGGACTTAAATAAAAAAGAAAAAAATGTTATGAAGCTAATACTGTCTTGTGTTTTTCTTAATTTTCAAAATTTAATTCAAGTTTAATTTCTTAATTTTTAAATTTAATTCATTTTCTTAATTTTTTGCATTATCTTATTGATAAAATTTTGACAGCATTAGTTGACTCTTCATTTATCTGTACACTCTTTCCTTTTGAATAAAATTCCAGCATTTCCATAGTCCTAAATATTCCTATTAGGAAAGGACATAGTAGAGTCAGGCTGTAAATGTTATAACCTGGCTATAAATTATATATATATATATATATATATATATATGATATATAAATGATAACTTTTCAACTATAAATGTTTCACCACCACCCCCAGGGGTTTGCTGCTGAATATTTAGTTTCCTTGTCATTTCTTCTGATTGGCAGAGTTCTTATGATCAAAGTATCTTTAATAATAAACAGAAGCTCACTTAGAACACATCTATTGGCAATGAAGTTCAAAGGCAGTGAAATCCTTAGCATGCAAAGATTCCCATTTTGTGATATGTTACCAATTTTTAATTAATCAGTGTATATATCTAGTGTATTAAATGTAAGAAATGACATTTTATCATTCATCCCAAATTTTTTCAGGAAATTTCACTGCAAATTTACTGCCCCATTCATGCATGGACAGTCTTCCCAGCTCCAAACAAACCACTGGTACCATCTTATCCTCTCACAAGTTCTGCAAGTCAATGGAGACACTTGAGTTCCTATGTCTTATGGCTCAACCAAAAGCTGGAGCCAGTTCTATCCCCTTCTGATGAAAATAAGAATATATAGTCAAATCATAACATAGTGATTTGATATTTATGTACATTTCAAAATGATCACCCTTATAAGTCTAGCTTCCACCTGTACCATACAAAGATAGTATTGTAGGTCAATTATACTTCAAAAACAAACTCATAAAAAGTGATCACAAGAGGCAGGAGGTGGGTGGAGCAAGAAGAAAGCCGATGAAGGCAGTGAAAATGTACAAATATCCAATTATAAGGTAAATGAGTACTAGGATGTAATGTATGATATGATAAATTAATTAACATTGCTATACTTTATACATGAAAGTTGTCAAGAGAATAAATTCTAAGCAGTCTCATCACAAGGAAAATAAATTTTGTATTTCTTTAATTTTGATGATGGATCTATATGTGATAATGGGTGTTCACTAAAATTATTGTGATTATCATTTCATGATGTATGTCAAACCATCATGCTATATCAGTTCAGTTCAGTCACTCAGTCATGTCCAACTCTTTGCGACCCCATGAACCACAGCACACCAGGCCTCCCTGTCCATCACCAACTCCCAGAGTCCACCCAAACCCATGTCCATTGAGTCGGTGATGCCATCCAGCCATCTCATCCTCTGTCTTCCCCTTCTCCTCCTGCCCCCAAACCTTCCCAGCATCAGGGTCTTTTCCAATGAGTCAGCTCTTCACAAGAGGTGGCCAAAGTATTGGAGTTTCAGCTTCAACATCAGTCCTTCCAATGAACCCCCAAGACTGATCTCCTTTAGGATGGACTGGTTGGATCTCCTTGCAGTTCAAGGGACTCTCAAGAGTCTTCTCCAACACGATAGTTCAAAAGCATCAATTCTTCGGTGCTCAGACTTTCTCACTGTCCAACTCTCACATCCATACATGACCACTGGAAAAACCATAGCCTTGACTAGACCAACCCTTGTTGGCAAAGTAATGTCTCTGCTTTTCAATGTTATCCAGGTTGGCCATAACTTTCCTTCCAAGGAGTAGGCGTCTTTTGACTTCATGGCTGCAATCACCATCTGCAGTGATTTTGGAGCCCCCCCAAAAAAGCCTGATACTTTTTCCACTGTTGCCCCATTTATTTCCCATGAAGTGATGGGACCAGAGGCCATGATCTTAGTTTTCTTAATGTTGAGCCTTAAGCCAACTTTTTCACTCTCCTCTTTCACTTTCATCCAGAGGCTCTTTAGTTCCTCTTCATTTTCTGCCATAAGGGTAGTGTCGTCTGCATATCTGAGGTTTTTGATATTTCTCCCAACAATCTTGATTCCAGCTTGTGCTTCCTCCAGTCCAGCATTTCTCATGATGTACTCTGCATATAAGTTAAATAAGCAGGGTGACAATATATAGCCTTGATGTGCTCCTTTTCCTATTTGGAACCAGTCTGTTGCTCCATGTCCAGTTCTAAGTGTTGCTTCCTGACCTGCATACAGGTTTCCCAAGAGACAGGTCAGATGGTCTGGTATTCCCATCTCTTTCAGAATTTTTCAGTTTATTGTGATCCACCCAGTCAAAGGCTTTGGCATAGTCAATAAAGCAGAAGTAGATGTTTTTCTGGAACTCTCTTGCTTATTTGATAATCCAGCAGATGTTGGCAATTTGATCTCTGGTTTTTTTGCCTTTTCTAAAACCAGCTTGAACATCTGGAAGTTCATGATTCATGTATTACTGAAGCTTGGCTTGGAGAATTTTGAGCATTACTTTACTAGTGTGTGAGATGAGTGCAATTGTGCAGTAGTTTGAGCATTCTTTGGCATTGCCTTTCTTTGGGATAGCAATGTAAACTGACCGTTTCCAGTCCTGTGGCCATGGCTGAGTTAGACGTATCCAGTGCTATATGTCAATTATATCTCAAAATTAGAAGAAAAAATTTAAAAATATAATAACCAAAAGAAGGCATTCCTATTTTTATCATTATTATATCTGTATTTTCACTTCAGAATCAATATTCAAATAGATAAAAATAATTCTACGGTAAAGATGAGGAGGTCTGTGAAGTTAAGCCATGGCATTCAAGTTTTTATAGCAATACAATATAAATAGTCAGTACTTTGTTTAGCCAAATAATGCCTGTCAATGTTTCAAAAACCACCTGCAAAATCTAGCTTTGAGAATAGCATCCAGGGTTAAGTAATACATGGCCATGGTGAGCACATACTGAAGCCTGGTGTGCCGCAGTCCATGGGGTTCCAAAGAGTCGGACACAACTGGGAGACTGAACAACAGCAAACAGTGAGCACCATTGGCAAAGGGGTTAATAACGTGCCCAGCCACTTTCGTTTCTGCTTAAATTTTGGTCTGAACTTGAGCAGCATCATGCTGACACAACACATTCATAACAAGAGAGGAGTTTCCTGTTCTTTTTACGAAGCTTTATAACCTTGGTTTCTGGGACTCCTTGTTTTGGGGGGGAAAAAAATCACTTCCTGATAAATTCTCTGTTGAATAAAAAACTAATTAAATGAATAATTGGAAAATGAACATGCCTTCCATAAAGATATGCAAGTGATCTTTTTTTGTTATGCTTTTAATTCAACTTAAAATCTGACTACACGTTATTTTTCTCTATAAGTATACACAAGAGGGAAAAAAGAGTAAACCACTTCTGCTGGCTGGGTGCTCCTAATAGGTGTTGGGTATCACAAAGACCACAGACACCATATGATTGTGACAATTACTATGGCAACTAACAAAATTTTCAAACTGAAATACCCACAATCCAGGCTGCCCACACAGAGCTCAGATCTGACACCCATTTCCACTTCAGTGTACAGTGTACAAATTTGGAAGCCCCTGTCATCTTGTAACCACAGTGAAAAAAACTGCCTGCATTAACTCTGCTACTTTATTTGTAGTTGACTGTTCCATACGTCAGGGAGCATCTCTTGCAGGACTCCATTAAAAAATGCAGAAATTTGGCTGCCTACCTAGAAAACTGCACAGAAAGCCCGCAGCACACACAGTACTAAATTAGCAATATCATCCATATGTTTTCTCCTCTGTGTGCTTGGTGCCATGAAAATAAGCTCATTAAAAATAACTTCCATCACATAGTGTATCTTTTCCTTCTCCTGACTCAGATCATCATTTTAATCTGTCTGATTTAATTATCAAAAAAACAAGTCCCTCCTATCAGAGAGGGCCACTCCTCAAATAAATATCACACAGGAAAGCTGGTATGTAATAGGATTGTAAACGGCTTGATCAGAATGTTCTGTTTTGTGTTCAGAAACAACAGAATTTCAGGAATCTTTTGGCTCATTATCATGCAGCGATGAGGAAAGGCTCAATATGGACATCAAAGCCATCCAGGAAAAGGCTGAAAAGACAAGGAACGTGAAAATAATCCTTGTACTGGCAGCACACCCTCTTAATTGGGGGGAAAAAAAGCCATTGGACAGAATTCTACTGTGATCAGCAAACATCACTGTGTGACTCTTTCTTCCTGCTTCTACTTCAAAAGAAAAAAAAGACACAGGAAGTTTTAGGGCAAGAAAGCCAGAGGAAATGATATGCATCTTAGCAGGACAAGCAAACAAGAAAGACAAATGGAGCTCTCTTCTCCTAGGACCTATGAAATGGAGACATGCAAATCCACTACGGAGACAGAAATTTTCCTTTTGGCCCCAAAGACATCGTGGTCATCATCATCATCATATCAGCAACCCAACATCTTCTGAGTGCTTATATATGTCAAGCATTGGTTAAAGGGATTTACATGGATAGACTCTTCTAAGCCTCACTTTCAGTGTACCACTACTGTTCCCCATTGCCTAAGCAAGTCATAAGATGTAGAGTGGAGCCAGTATTTAAACCCAGGCAATCTGTTCTCAGGTTTTAAAGCCTCAAGAGAAAAACAGGTGTCTGGAAACATCTATAATAGCTCCCCTTAGAACCTGTTGCCTTTCAAAGTCTGCACACAAAAATGATAATTTACAATAGTGTTGTTGGATGGGACCAGTGTTTAATGAGAAGATATAACTATAGCTGGAAAATGTCACCTGGCTACGGTTCTGAGTTGGGGATCAGAAGAACTAGATTTCCACAACCAGCCTATGGCAGCAAACCATCGTGTCCAGAGCAACATTTTAAAAGGGGAATAAGTCTAAAGTTAGTAAAATGGAAGTAAATGGAAGCAAAAAATACAATCATCTCTTGATTGTGATTTATGGCTGGGAAATACAGATCATTCAAACAGCTACTTTAGCTGAAAAGTTCTACTTTCTGCCCATGAAGACCTTCAGTTTTTATTACTGCTATAACAAATAACCACAAATTTGGTAGCATAAAACAACACAAGTTAAGTATCTCATAGTTTAGTAGGTCAGCATTCCAGTGTTGGTCTGACCAGACTACAAACCAGGTGTCTGCAGGCTGTATTTCTCTCTGGACATTTTAAGGGAAAACCCGTTCCTTGCTCATTTGGTTTACTTGCAGAATTTAGTTCTTTGTGATGGAAAGAGGACTGAAGTCTTGTCTTCTTGCTTCCTGTAAACCGAGACCCATTCCAGCTTCTAGGGGCTACCATGTTCCTAGGCTCACGGCCCCTTCCCTCACCTTCAGAGCAAGTTGAGGGCAAGTTGAGCCATTCAAATCTCACCTCCTTTCTCTTCTGTTTCATATTTCTGACTCATCCGGGAAAGTTCTTCCCTTTTGAGGACTCAGGTGATTATACTGTGCCTGTGCAATTAATTAAGGATAATCTCCTGACCTCCAGGTCCATACCTTTGATTACACCTGCAAACCTCCTTTGCCAGGTAAAGTAAAACATTCATAGTCTTATCCGCTTCCACATGCTCACATCCCCAGGTCCAGAGATAAAGCATGTAACACCTTTGGAGGACATTATTCTGCAATTTCATTTATGAATAGAAAGCACAGAAAGTTTTGTTTGTCTCTCTTTTTCTCTTTAACAGCTTTATTGTGGTATAATTTATGTACCTTGAACTGCCCATCTTTAAAATGTACAGTTTCATGAGTTTTGACATTGGCATACAGTATACAACTATAAATCTATCACTGTAGTCAATATAATGAAGAAACCCATTATCCCTAAGAGTTTCCTTTTGCGCCTTTGTAACCCATCCCTCCCTCCTCATCTCATCCCAGGCGATCACCTGATCTGCTTTCTGTTGTTATAGATGAGTATATATTTTCTAGAATTTTATAAAAATGGAATTACACAGTATGTACTTGGGAGGGGGGGTGGTCTTACTTTTTTCATTTAGTGTGATAATTTTAAGATTTGTCCATATTTTGGCATGAATCAATAATACTGCATGACCTAGCCATTCTGCTCCTATATACTACTTTTATTATTTCTGCCTGGGACAGTGTTTTAAGAAGAGACAAGAGACTGAGAAAAACCAGAGCTTTTCTAATCTCCCATCCAGCTCAGACACCTGAAATCTTTGATACTCAGACACTATTCTACTTGATCCGTTAGTTTCTGCTGTGTAAGAAACTGCCCCCAGAGCTAATTGATTTAAAACAGTATCACTTCTCTGTGAATCAGTGATTTAAGTTAGTATTTGCTGGTCATCCTGCTAGGTTTGGCTAGGCTCACTCTGGTGCTAACGTCAGTGGGTACATTGGCTAAGGGCTGATTCAGTGCCTCACTCAGTCTGGTGCCCAGTGCCAGCTGTCAGTTGACGTTGGCTCCCAGTGGGGTAATGAAGATGACAGGCCACAGGTCTCCAGCAAATCACTCCAGGTTTATATTTATCTGGTTGCAGCCACAGGGTTCCGAAGGGCAGCAAGAGAGGCAAGCCCCAGTGTTTCAGGACTTTTTGAGCTTCTGTTTGGATCACGTTTGCTAGTGTTTTATTGGTCATAGCAAGTCACATGACTAAGCCCAGATGAAGGGGTGAAGAAACAGACTCCGCCTCCTGATGGGAATAACTATAAAGAAAGACTACAAAGGGACATGCATTCAGGTAAGGGAAGATGGTGTAGCCACGTTTCTGCAGTCTAGCACATCCACCTCTTATGCTTTCTTCATTACCTCCACTTCCTCACTACCCGTTCATGCCTCAAGCCATACCTCAAGTTCACCCAGCAGAGTCTGTTCTCTCCTATGTTACCAGTGATGGTCTTGTTTCTTGTTAAATCTGGGAAGCCCATTTCACTCATCATTTCATTTGGCATCCAGGTATCATTTGATACAATCTTCTCCATTGGCTTTGATAACACTACTGTTTTCTGTACAGCCCTCTTTTTAGCTATTTCTTCACAGTCTCCTTTGTGGAAAAAGTGTGTAGCATGGTGCCTTGTATAAAATAAGCATTTAAATGGTGTTTTGAATGAGTTCTTGAATCCATGAATGAACAAATAGGACAGGATTTTGTTCCCCTACCCACCAATTAAATGTTGGATTTTGCCAAGCTTTGGTTACTACTTGTGCACTGATGACTTCCAGTTTTATGTCTCCAGCCCAAATCTCTCTCCTCTACTTCAGGCATATATATATATATATATATATAGAAACTCTGACTGGGCTTTCCCCTCACTGACACTCCATACTCAACCTGTTCAATTCTGGTCCCATTAACCTCACTGCCAGACTTACTTTTCTTCCACATTCTTCTACAATCTGCCCAGTCACCCAAGCTAGAAATCTGAGTGTCATCCTTGGCTCCATCCTATCAGTCACTAAGTCCTATTACATCTTCCTTTTGAAATCAGCCCGCTGGCTTCCGACAAGATTGTCTCTACTACTTTTTGTTTAGATCCTTCCTAGTCCTTGTCTGTCAGAGAAGGCAATGGCACCCCACTCCAGTACTCTTGCCTGGACAATCCCATGGACAGAGGAGCCTTGAGGACTGCAGTCCATGGAGTCACTAGGAGTCGGATACAACTGAGCAACTTCACTTTCCCTTTTCACTTTCATGCATTGGAGAAGGAAATGGCAACCCACTCCAGTGTTCTTGCCTGGAGAATCCCAGGGATAGGGGAGCCTGGTGGGCTGCCGTCTGTGGGGTCGCACAGAGTCAGACACGACTGGAGCGACTTAGCAGCAGCAGCAGCAGTCCTCATCTATAAACCTACAACTACTACACAACTCAGTGTCTGCAAAATCTCTCTGAAGTCAAAAATCATCTAAAGACAGGAAGCATATGCTTTTATGCTTGTTAAAAATATAGATTACCAGACCTGCCCCAGATCTTCTGCATTGTAATATCCCAGAAAGGAGCCTGGACATATGCATGTTTTAAAAGCACCCCAGGAAATATGGGAAAACATTTTTCTGCCTCCCAAACACCAGAGTTGCCACCTACCTTCCCATCCAACTCTCCACGGCATTGCCAGAGTGACCCGTTTAAAACAGAAATCTCATCTTATCAGTACATCCCATGATTCTTCATGGTGTCTAGGATAGATATATACATTCTTTAATAACAGACTCTTCGTATCTCTCTGGCCTTATCTTTCAACTCTTTTCGGTATGGACCCTACACTCTATTCTTAACTCTTTCCTAAAAGCAGCATGCATGCCCTTTCAGGCCATTGCACCAGCTCTACTCACTACCTAGGACACTTAACACCTGTATTCATCACACACTTACATAACACTTTGGTGACACACAGGCTCTGTTCTGAGTGCTTTGGAATGTTAAGTCATATAGTCATCCTTACAACTCTGGGATGGTGGCTACAGTTGTTATCCCCACTCATGGAGAAAAGTGAGGGACATTTGCCTCAAGTCATGTTAGTTTCTGGAAAAACCAAGACTTGAGCCCAGACAGTTTGGCTGTAGAACCTGTGCATTTAGCACCCATGCTTTGGTGCCTTGCTTTCATCTGGTTAAAATCATTTTTATTTAAAGCACAGCTCATACATTAAGACTTCCTGGAAGGCTTCTTCAATCTCCCAGTCTGAATTAACATTCTGGGCTTATTTTTTGTCACTGCACTCATAGCACTGTACAGCTATACAGTCTACTTTCTTGTTTTACAAATCAGACTGTAAGTTCTTTAACAAAGGGAAACACATTTTTTTTGTATCCACCAAACCTAGCACAATGCTAAGCATGAAGTATGAACTATCTGTTGAGTCTTTTAAAAAAGGAATAAATGAATGAATAAATAAATGCATATATTAACTTGTAAAGAAGCAACAGGGAATGACAGACGATCTGAATCCTCTGCCCTGAATCGTCACATCATCTGCACACCATTTTATAAGGCTTTTCGATCTGAGGCAGACGAGATGGCCTACCGTGTATCAAAAATAAACTTTGGAGTCTTTCTGACAAATTCTACAGATTTTCATGGGTACTCAAATTAAATGCATGATTGAACATTTATTTGTTTAATCCACTCAGTAGATGTCTTTTCTTTCTCTGTGTCAAGCAAGAACATTAAAATGATTTCTAGACCTTTCACCTTACCTCAACTTTCCCCTTCATTTCTTCACTCCAAAATGTTGAACAAAACAGAGCCCTTTTTGTGGCTGGAAAGTTTGGCTTTACATAGAAGCTATCAGCACACAACTGTCAGCACCTGATTATGGGTCATTTTTTAGCCCCTGACTTTCACTTCCTTCCTTAAATAGATCTTTCAGATGAATCATCTCCAGCCACTCTGTGATCATTCAGGGAACACTTGTGCAGTATACACATGAGCAGGGTGCACTCAGCCCCCTCCTACCTTATAGCCTTCTGGGCTCTGATTTGGGGGTTTTCATTTCTCATTCAGTAAAAATTTGAGTGACAACGATGTGCTAGGTTTTGTTTGAGCCCTCGTTTCTTGTTAACGCTTCCTGCAAGAAAAAGAGGAAACAAAGAGCTGGGGGAAAGCTCATATCTCCGTTTCTGGTTTGGAGACGAATTTAATGGAAAAGGACTTGGATAAAACACTTTATGATACATGTGCAATTATTGTTCTATTCAGCCTCATGTCATTATTAAGACAACTGTGTGTGTATATAGTATGTTATACATACATACATATATATATATATATATATAAGTAATCTGTCAATCAGCACAGCATTAGAGCCCTCTAACTACTTAAAAATTTATCCTCCGGTCCATAACCCATGAATGCTTTATCAGGTTCATTCCTATAATAAATATGCTGAAATCATAAGTATTCAGTACTTATTGGATCAATTTTGGAAAATAATACATTTTGGTAAATAATCTCTTTCAGTTCACTTCAATTCAGTTGCTCAGTCATGCCCAACTCTTTGCAACCCCATGGACTGCAGCACACCAGGCTTCCCTGTCCATCACCAATTCCTGGAGCTTGCTCAAACTCATTGAGTCAGTGATGCCATCCAACCATCTCATCCTCTGTCATCCCCTTTCCTCCTGCCTTCAATCTTCCCCAGCATGAGGGTCTTTTCCAATGAGTCATTTCTTCACAATTAATCTTTTTAATGATGGTTTATTGGTTGTTTCATAACATGTACATAGTTCTATGAATATCAATATGAAAGAATCAACTTTTTTTTTCCATTTGAAACCAAGTTAAATGAAAGTACCAAGGCCTCCAGTACTGGAAAATACTAGAATGAATTAAGGAAAGAGGAAGTTTACAATAGGAATTTTTGTCTTTCATCTTCCATATGAATGACATCCTACATATGTATGATCCTGACCTACATTTCTACTGTTGAAGGCTGTTTCCTGAGTGAGTCACAGCTGCAATGAAATATGCAGCATCAGAGATATGAGAGGATATTGACAACAGCACTCTGACGAAGCCATTCTATAGGGGAGAGATTAAAGGACTCGTGCAGGACCTCGGATGGGGTAGGTTTAGGGAAGATTTTGACCCTCCATAAGAGTGCAAAAACTACTTGTTTAAGAGTCTTTTCAGGCTGCCAAAGAAGATTCTGACTTTGCGCTGCTTCTTCCCCTCCTTTATCTTCTGAGAAGAGATGTGAAAAGAAAGTAATGCTCTGGGCATTAGTAATGGAGAGTCATCAGAGAACGAAGAGAAAGCAGTGTCTGCGAGGTGGTAGGAAGAGAGGAAGACGTAACTGAGTCAATGATGATAAAGAGCCAGAGAGGGTGGGAAGAGAAAAATAAAAACAGCCCAAACTGGGGGCAGAGGAAATGGCTCAGAAAAGAAGCACAGAGTGAGAATAGCTGTGGGGTGTGACGGCAGCTTGTGGGAAAGAGAAAAGGGGAAATTTGAGGAAAATTTTCTGAGAGATATTTGTACCCTTCATCGTACTTGAGAAACACAAGGGCAGTGTTTGAGACACTCTGAGATTACTTTTGGTGACTGAGTTCGTTAGCATACAGTCCTGCCCCGGGACAGAACTGCATGGTTCATGGCTTTATAAACATTACACACACATAAGGTGAAATGTTATGAAAACCACCTTCACCGTCATCTGGCCAGCACGATTTGCTACCCCTGGATGAACCGATAAAACCCATTTAGACTGACTCATTCTGTACTCAGACCACATCGCCTCTTCTCCTTTCACCATCTTCACTTACTGTTATTTGTGTCCTCATTAATATACAAATAATGTGCTAGACTCTCACATCCTTGATGCCAGGAACTGTGTCTCTTTTATCTTTGTATTTTGCATTATATCTGGCAGAGCACCCAGAACATGATCATACATTCAGTTAGTTAACTAATCAATCAATTCATTCTAGGATACACATAAAGGTTTTAAAAATAAAGGAGTAAAAATTCAGGAAGAGAAAGCCAAGTAGCTTTGGTTTTGTTGGTGGTATTTTAAATATTATCATTTTAATTGATCTTTGACATATTCTGATTCAGTAATATATTGGAATCTAAGAAATATCATGTACATTAGTCACTGGTGATTTAATTACTACGAACTTTGCTTACTGACCTTACCAAATGTTCTCATTTCAGCAATACATCTGAAACTCCAAGGTTATTGCTACATTTTAACACTTCAAAAAATATCACTAATTTAAGAGACCATTTTGCTAGGAAGTAGTTATGTAAGTAGTATTAATAACACCTGCCTTTTCCACCATTCTTGTCTAAAAATGAGCTACAAAATTGGCCAGTTTTAATTCTCTCAGTTTTCTGAAGGTATACACGAGATCGTAGCTATAGCTCCCATACTAATTGTTTTGATTGTCTGGAAGTCTTTGTTGTCTCATTAGCTATTATCCATCTGCACTAAGTATTAACATAATGGAATTCATCGAACCATCTCTGGATCCACAATAGCAGTGTGCCATGAGTGTTATTTAATGGCTAGGTGGGAGCACCCACTGAGAATCTAGATTGAAGACATTGTATACTGTTCACTGTAGGTATAAAGCATATACCTACAGCATATTTTGTTGTTAAAAAGCAACAAAAATATTTGTCCTCTGACAACAAGGAACGTGTGTACAACATATACAAAATAAATTGCTGTGGTGTGAAATGACAAGCATTAAAAAATATATGTACACATACTTTTCTGTCATGCATTCACAACTTACATTTTCAGGTATGTGGCTGCTCTTGCAGCGTCCACACATTGCTAGACAGATGTGTTTATGACCAGGTAAAGCAGAAGGGTCCAATCGAGAAAACAGGCCTGGAAGAGGAAGCGCTTGTTAGCTGTGTGTCCTCTGTGAGTCTTAGAACTTCGGATGTGATTAGGAGTGAACATCGACCTCTTGAGTGGGGTCTAAAGAGAAAATGAGGTCACTCATGGAAGGACCTAGTGTAGAGCACCCACAACCACCCGTTCTCTCTCCACATGGCATTTTACTTCCATTTCTGACTACTAACTCAGGCTAAAACCTGCACCTCCTTAGCAGTTCTGCTTCGTAGACACCAAGATTGAACAAACAAAAAACCAAAAGTGCCCGTCTGATGACTGTATACCAAGCAAATGTATATATTGTTTACTACAAGAGAATCATGAAACTATTTACACAAAGAAATAGCATTAAATCTATTACTATGAAAGTTGTTTAGATATACATAAATACTTGGCTATTTAAAAGATATAAAGGGCAATTAATATAAAGGAGAAGAGATTTCCAGGAAGATTGTGGAACAAGAAACTGTCACTTGAAAGGGCGGTATAAGATCTGATCAAGGAAATTTTTATTGTGCTTACTTTTTTATGATACAATGCACACTTTAAAATTTGAAAAAAAATTTTAAAAACATAAACTCAGCCACAAAGTCAGTCAGTTCATATTTTATCAGATATAAACACTGTTAAACTTTGGTGTTTCCTCCCAATGTTTTTCTTCATATGTAATCTAAGTTTTTGCCTATTTTAAATTATACAATTTGTGTGGTTTTGCATCTTGGGTTTTTTTTCTCTTAGATTGTGTAATAAGCATTTTCCATGCTATTAAACATTTTCTGAAATCGTGATTTTTAATGGCTGTCTGTTATCTATACACTACATGCATAATAACTGAATTTCACCTGTTACCTGTTCTTACTCCTTTATATTTATATTCCTAGTTTTTCACTTTTAGAAGAACTTTAGCCAATGAGATGATGCATTTTAGTTAAAAGCAACATTTTGACCAACATGACGTAAACTTACAGACTGGATAATGAGGAGAAAGAGATGAAGGGTGACAGCTCAGAACACAGGGCCACCATGGGATTGTGTTATCTCTATATGCTGTCAGACAGTATAACAATGCAACTGTACTTCTAAGTAAGTTAAAAACATCTTAAGGAAGTCAGAGAGTGTTTACTCATATCAAGGAATGGACAGGAATTGAACAGTGAAAAGGGTTATGTTCTTTCCAAAATAGTGATGAATGTGAAACCTGAACCGGCTTTTGCTGTCACACTTGGTCTCTGGAAAGTGTCCTCTATAATAACAAGATGCCATACTTGATAAGCACCAAATGGCGGGATGACATCTGAGTAGTAAAGCAGATAACGAGTCCATCTCATTCCCAGGTTGAGCTCACGTGAGCTCTGACATAACCATCAAAGAGTGCAAGGAAGGTTGGCAGAAAGGGCAAGGACAGTAGGGAAGAGTTCTTCCCTTCAGAACCACACAATTCCGTCTCATCAGGTCTTTCCTGAATGATCCCCTTTTCCACTGCCTTCTCCCGTCACAAGTTCTACACACTGCAGGCTAACACACACTGTCAGTTCATGGACTCAGCTAAGTCACAGCTGTGTAAGGACACACAGAAGAAGTTCAGTTCTCATGATGATCAGCCTGTGTTCCTCTTTTGTCCAACACTGAAGAGTCTCCTTGGAGGTTCCGTAGACCCTCCTCCTTTGTTACGCTGACACTTGAGCAACAGTGGGTTGTGAAATGAAGGATTATAAACCAGGGCCAGGAGAACTATAGCAGAAAATGAACTAAGGAAGAAGCTGGAACCAGATTATAAGAACACACTGAACAGACACCCTGGAGACAGAGATATATAAAAACCAAAAGATAGAAGAAACTGTGGAGTCAAAGTCAGACAAAGAACCTGAAACCAGAAAGATCAGGTCAGGATAAGGCACTACTGAAGAAACGAGACCTGCCTCAAATAGAAGGATATTGCTATTCCTCCTGATGACTCAAGATCCATAGATTGGCATCTTGGATGAAGAGCCAAGAGATTAAGAGGAATGCATTAGGTGGGAGGGGAGTTTGGGGGAGAACGGATGGTTGTATATGTATGGCTGGGTCTGAAACTCACACCTGAAAGTACCACAACATTGTTAATTGGCTATACCCCAGTGCAAAATAAAAAGTTATTTAAAAAGATGAATGCACTGAATTTGGTAAACCAGCACCTCTCATTCAACTCCCTGAGAACCAGCAACTTTTCTGATCTTGGGGTTGGATCTTTCTCTCCTATCTACCCTACCTCCAATACTCTAGTTTCACAGCAGGTCAGATGCTCTTTTGGTTAGTAAGTTTGATTTACATTATATTCTTCATAGAATCCTTTGATTTCTGGTTGAAACTACCATATCCAAGGTCACCTCCTCACTCATGCGAGAGATATCCCACTCCTTTCTGTCTTATATGTCCTCAGCTCATTTTAAACAAGAACATTCTTTCCCGGGTTGAGAGTGGCAAGATGTGTTTGAGCAGCTCAAAACCCTTCCTATTTTCTTTGGAGTTGAGGAAGAAGGGGATTGAGAAAACAATATGGAGAAAACAGTACCCTTAGGGACGCCCAAAAGGACTGAAGGCACCTGTAACAGAGTGGAACCCTAAGGGGCCTTCCCAGGACAGAGCACACTCCCCACCCCTCATTTGCTCTGCCTGTCTCTTATCTGTAGAAAAACTTTAGTCAAAGAGTAAATTTAATCAGAGAAGTGAAAAAAGGCAGAAAGAAAGGAAAATAGTCAAGCAATGAAAATAATAATAATTTAGCATTAAACAAAGTTAGGGATCTTTTCATTCCTCGTCAAGGGCTATAGATAATATTCTAAGCCATATCCTTTGAGCTGTTTTACAAATACTGAAACTCCCACCAGGTAGAGGGGGCTTCCCAGGTAGTCCTAGTGGTAAAGAACCTACCTGTCAATACAGGAGACTTAAAGAGACGTGGGTTCCATCCCTGGGTCGGGAAGGTCCCCTGGAGGAGGGCATGGCAACCCACCCCAGTATTCTTGCCTGGGAAATGCCATAAGTAGAGGAGCCTGGCAGGCTACGGTCTATAGTGTTATAAAGAGTTGGGCAGAACTGAAGCAACTCAGCACGCACACCCCACCAGTGGTGGAAGTGTAGACGGAAGTTAACTACACGATGGCCAGATTATAGCCATGGCACGTGCTCCATCTTGCCCAATTTCAAGAACAGTCCTCAAAGAAATGAAAACAAACCAGCGCCAGAACTAAAGGTGAACTGAACTTAAAACAGTCAAGATGATGCTGATTAGACCACCACATAACCACAATGACTGTTGGAGCTGACTGTGCTATCCTACATGTTGCCCCCTCCCTCCACTTGTACACCCTTGACCCTGAAATTCCCCTTTACTCATTTTTTTTTTTTTTTGGTCACACCAGGCAGCATGTGGGATAAGTTCCCCAACAGGGATCAAACCCACACCCCCTTGCCTTGGAAGCGCAAAGTCTTCACCACTTGACTACCAGAGAAGTCCTTGAAATTCCCCTTAAAAAGCAGTTGGGAATTGGTCTTGCACAGGAGTCCACCTTTGCCCCAGGTTGCTGGCCTCCAGAATAAAGCAGACTTTCCTTTCCCACTCACACTTGTCTCTAGAGTATGGGCTTACAAGCAGCAAAAAGTTGAACCTGATTTCAGTTAACACTCCTTCCAAAAGATGGCCCCCACAGCAGGACTGCACCATCCCACATGTGCCCTGGGCTCACATGCAGTGCCTCAGCCTGGCCTCAGCCTGGCTCTCTAGGCAACCCTTTCTCAGGAACTCAGAACCTGATCTGCTCATTCCTTCTCTAACCTTCTCGTTATGCCAGAAAACCCTTTCGATCACTTTCTATTCTCCAGGCATAACTGAAACCTTCCTTCTCATGCAATTTCTTTTTATTTAAAACTTTCTTGTGCTCTCTTCAGCAGAACATATACTAAAAACTTCTCATTTTGTGGATTCACATATTCACATGTGAAAAGCAACATCATGGGGATTCTGGTATATATGTAGAACCCTGAAATAGAAGTATTTACATTTTTAAATGAATAATAATGTAGCTTATATTATTGTTTCCTTAGGAGGCACCAGAGATTCTGCTAAGTGCTTTATAGTATTAACTATATATAATTGATGTATCTAATATTTTCAACATACTATCAGTCCTTTCAGTATACTTCTTATTTCCACTTTACAGAAGAGAAAATGGAGAATCACAAATAGCACATGATGGGAATCGGAACTGGAGACCAAATCCATATGACCACACCATTTATTCTCTGGTCAGTATTCTGCATGGTTCCTTGCTTTGAATAACTCTGGCATTGCTGTCTTTGGCATTTCGTTGGCAAGAAGTGTGGCACTTTTCAACACCCTGCAACAAAGACATAGTTACTTCACAGTCTTGTTCACAGAATCATTTAGCTGCTCTGAAACAGTTGTGTATAAGGCTTGTTAGACTCATAAATTTCCATACTGACCACCTTTTGAAGTAGGAGTGGAAAGGAAAAACTGCAAAATCACCCTGGGATTGCCATCCTGGAAAATAAAATGCAAGGCTCGTCTCCAGCGGAACCTCCCTGTTAACGGTCACGCCACTCCTCTCGGCCACCTCCCTTCCCATCCACTCTTATCAGCCCTTCACTCAGCACCCTCTGTGGTCACACTTACTTCATCAGTGCCCTACTTTGTAAATGGTCTGAGGCCCATTTTATATTCATGGATTGTGTGTCTCCCATGCCATAAAGTAAGGTCTTTGGGGATAAAGTTTCTATTTCTCATCTAGTAGAGGAGTTAACTGAATGGATACTGGCTTGAAGAAATAAAGATTGGTGCCTGGCACAACTAAGCATCCATGTATTATAACTCCCATACTAATAGTAATAATTCTTGTGTTTGGTGCTCTGGTTCACAGAAATATGTATACCTATTCAAGACGTGTTGAAATATCCTGACAACTCTCATATCTTGAGCACATGACAAGACAGGAAGCCAGAGGTTAGTTCACTTTATAGTGGTGATTATCAAGTAAAGACAAATACCTGGAGGCAGATTTGATTATCACAATTTGGGGAGTCAGGAATGTTACCGGTAAGTAGTGGACAGATGCCAGGAAGGCTACCAAACACCCTAAATTGCACAGGAGGGCTCCCCCCCCAACCACAGCAAAGAAGTACCCATCTCAAAATGTTAGTAGCACTTAAGTTGAGAAATCCTGGTTCAGGAAAAAACTTATTCTGAGATCAGGCTGTTAGCATTACCTGCATTATTTGTGGTTAATTTGTTTGCCAATTTATTATCCAAGGCAAAGTATAGATATTATTTTTAAGATTGAGAATACCACCATTTACATACCAGTTGTATTAGCTAAATACACTGTAACACAATTTGTTTCACCTTCCATTCAAAATTACCATCTCAACTTTTAAAATTATTATTTAAATAATTTAAATTATTAGTCTAAATATTTTACAGTATTATTAATTGTTATTATTATTTTCCATTTTTGTATGCAATATAAATCCATTTCCAAATTTTTAAATAAAATCTCTAGATTGGAAGAGATGTTAGGGATTACCTGGCGCAACCTTTTCATTTTACACATGAAGAAAGTGAGACCCAAAGTGGTCCAGGGACTTCGTAATGACAGGAGTAGACTGGATCCTACATCTCCAGACTGGTATTCCAGTGCTTCTTTACAGCATCACACAATGCAACCATTATGTAAATAAGGAGTCACTTCTTCTTTGGGAGAGTTTGTCTTTCTAAGGACAGGCTGTAGCCTTTCTGTGTCTAGCGACTATGCTAACCAGTTTCACTAAATCATAAGGTAGAAAATAATTGCTACAGTAATATATGATGAAACACTTGTCCTCTGAGGCAGACAAGATCAAACACTAAAATTCCATCTTGGAAATGGGAATTCTAAAGCCATCTGGCGTTTTTTACTTTTAAGCTCTTTTAGATAATACATTTCTGAATATTATCATTTTTGCTTCAAATAATTACTTTAGGACTTTATCTTTGTTAGATGTTGGTTAAGACTTTCTTGGTAAACAGATTATTACAATAGACATTTAGATGTGGAAATCTTAATAAAAGTCTCTCAAGAACAATCTTTTTTTTTTTTTATTATTGTTTTTGCCATACATTGTTATGATATCACCATGGGTTTACATATGCTTCCCCTCCGGGTCCCCCCTCCCTCCTCCCTCCCCCCCGGGAAATCTCGCTGCACCAGTCCCGAGCATCAATCCTGGGCTGGCGATTGATTAGACACATGACATTAACATGCTTCAATGCCCTTCTCCCATATCATCCCACCCAAGAACAATCTTAATAAGTGTTTTTGTTCTATGCAGTAACTTTGGTGTTCACTTCATTGACAAAAGAATTACTGGAATGGAGAGTTTAATTAACTTATCATGCAGTACCCTTGTGGTAAAGAAAGGATTCCAGTACACAGTATTTTGCTTTGTTTGAATTTGGTTTTTTAGTATTGTTTGCTTTTATTTTGCAAAGCAAATTCTTTTAAATTATGCATTAAGTCTTCCCTGGTGGTTTAGTGGTCAAGAATCCACCTGCCTGCCGATGCAGGGGACACAGTTTCTATCCCTGGTTGGGGAAGATTCCATATGCCTTGTGTCAACGAAGCCCATCCTCCACAACTAGAGAAAGCCCGCGTGCAGCAACGAAGACCCAATGCAGCCAAAAATAAATAAATCATTTAAAAAATAATAATAAAATAAATTATTCATTCAATTGAATGCCCAGTTTGTTGTTCAGCCTGCATCCACCCTAGAAGGGCATGCTTCTGAGCTCTCAGACAGTGTGAAAGAAATGAGTAATAAAAACTGATATTACCATTTCTTAATATTTTCTATTGAACTAAGTTGATGTAAACATTTATGATATAAGATTATAGATCAATTTGCACTTTTAGCCTCCGTTATGCAAATTTGAATTTGTGTCATTTGTCCCAAAGAAGACTCAGTGGAAATGCATGGAAAGATTAGTCTGAATCAAGCACTTCAACTCAAGGAACAATTTAAAACAAAGCCCCAGTAATCACGGAAAATGTCACTAGTTCCTATTTTGATTAAAAATGAGGAACAGAAAGGAGGGTTGAACAGACTGGAACTTCTTGCAATGACTCGTTTGGGATTTATAACAGAAGGAGGAAGTTACTCTCCAGAAGTTTTGTGTTTGAAGCAGAAAGAAATGTGTTACTGGCATATGAATACCAGTCAGGCTGACAGCACTATTAGAGGTAGGCATGATGTGCGGAATAAATAGCCACTAAATGTAGCGACAACTTTGAGCAACAGATGAAGAATAAAAATGAACAATTTATCTGATAATGTGTCAGGAAACAAATGCCTCTTTCTGTCAGAAGAAAAAAATATATATGGTTGTAAATTCCGGCAACCTTCCATCTGGTGAACTCTTTCTTCCTTAACATAACTATCATTTTGGCCCCAAACAGAGCAATTTCTTGGTGGAAATTGTTACTTCTTCAGTTCATTGGAGGTTTACAACAGTTTATTCTGACTATTTCTGTTCAGCTTTAACCATGTGTTTTATACTAACCTTGTCCTGTCTGCTGCATAATAAGAGATCCAAGAATAGTTTAGGCATTTTGTCCTCTGTAGGGCAAATGCCATCCTAAGTTCAGATGTACTATTCAGAGCAAATTCACATGTGCTTTTCTGCACCAAAAATATATAATGTTTTAGGAGTCACCTTTTTATGAAATAATAAGAAAATAAAATTTTGTATTAATTTTCCTTTGTCAAAAACAACTCAAGGAGATGATATGGAAAAAAATTTTTAGAAATTATACACTACGCATCTGTGTCAATCATTAACATCTTGCCTTTGCCAACGAAATGAACTTGAATATTATTTAAACCTCCTCCAAGAAATTTCTGGCATGGATCAAAAAGCAGAAAAGAAAATAATGGGCCTCAGGCTACTATGTGCACAGTTTCCCTGAATGATGGAAATCCCATGGCGACAGCCATTCATCACACCAATAGATGTTTCCAAAGATATGGTTCTATAAAAGTCCCTCTGAACTTAAGAAAGAAAATATTAATTAGATAGTATGGTGTACTGTGTCACTTTTAATTCTCCTATGCCATCTGAGAAAACTTGAATCTAATATCAAACCAATATTTGGTTTCAACTGAGAATGATATCTGTTTGTATATGACAAGGATCTGTGACTCCAATGAAAGAAAGCTAAAGCACATTATAGAGCTATCTGTTCATTATAGGAATTCGTTACCTATGCAGAAGACAGTTTTGACCTTTTTAATTTCCTTACATGATTTATTATGTTGAGGGTATTCTCACTTCTGCCCAGAAATTTCAAGATATAAGTTGAAATGTTACTTTCCTACATTGTTAAACTTTATTATTTCTACATGGAGTTCTCATATTATGCATCATGGTAATTGTTTCCACTTAGAGAAATGATCAGAAATTCACTTTGCCCAAATTTCAGTTTTGATCTTTGCATAATTTCAAAACTTCTCTTTGGAAAAATATACAGCAATTGATGGTTTCCCTTTTATGTTTAATATTCAAGTTAAGAGTGTACAATTTGTAAGGCAGATTTGTAAGGCCCTGACCAAGAACTCACCTCCATATCATCAGGATTTCCCTTAATGTCTCATCACCTCAGCTTCCATGATTTCTCTTTGACATCTCAGTGATTTCCCAGCTCCCACTCATTACTATATGCTTAGCATTTGGAAGGACAAATTAATTGACATCACTTCATAGGTTTTTATAATTGATTGATGATTGTTTTGCCATATCGGTTTGATTTCTGTCATACATCAACATGAATTAACCATAGCAATATGCTTTTAAGGTTCTTCCACGTTTTTGCATCTTGATAGATTGTTTTTTTTTTTTTGTTTGGTTGTTTTTAGTACCTACTAATATTCCGTGCTGTGGATGTGCCACAATTTATTTATCTATTCACCCTTTGAATCTTTTTAATTTAACTCAGCACAAATCCTATAAGTTCTTGCTATTCTCTTTGACATACAAATAAACTAAAATGTAGAAGGTTCAGGGAACCTGCAGATAGAAGTTGCAGAGCCTGGATTCAAACCCAGGTCTGCTCATTTTTCAAAGAAAAAGAATGAACCACTCTGTTTCTTCCCCAATGCAGAATCTGAGAAGAACAAGAGGCAGTGGTTCAGCATTGAGTCAGATCTTCGCCAAACTCAGAGTCTCGAAAGTTCTGAGAAAGTGAGGCCGTAAGGGAAATGAGGCAGCAAAAGGTCCCTTCTTCTAGTCTCAGAACACACAAAGGGAGAGAGGATAAGAAATGAATTAAAGAAACCAGACTTTGCAAAATGTTGAGGATTAGTGATTTTGTGGACAGAGAAACAATCTGAAGTTTTTTAATATATTTAATTAACACTTATTACCCAATGGCTCAGCGGGTAAAGTATCTGCTTGCAATGCAGGCGATGTGGGTTCAATTCCTGGTCTGGAATTGCAGCCCACTCCAGTATTCTGCAAAGCTGGAGACCTGGGTTTGATCCCTGGGTCAGGAAGATCCCCTGGAGAAGGAAATGGCAACCCACTCCAGTATTCTTGCCTGGGAAAGCCCATGGACAGAGGAGCCTCCATAGTCTTAGGGAGTCACAAAGAGTCAGACACAGCTTAGCAACTAAGCACATATAATGTATGTCAGACACTGTTCTAGGCACTTCATAAATAGCAGCTCATTCTATCCTTATACTAACCTATGAAATGGGTACTATTACTATCCTCATTTCCAAGATGAGGAAAATGAAATATAAAAACATTAACTTCTGTGCCCGGAAACCTGCTGTTAGTCAAGACAAGATTAAGATTTAAATGTAGGCAGTTTGGCCTTAGACCGAGCTCTTTAGCACCATAAATTACTGCTCCTGATAGTTAGGGAAATATTTTGTTCCTTTTTATGGGCATAGACCAGTGTTTCTTAAACTAGAGTTCAAGATCCCCTGGATCCTTCAGATGGTTTTTAAAAGGCTCTGGGGTTCTCTTCAAGAAGTTTTGTATTTTACGTTTGGTTCTCAGCTTGCACTGCAGCACGTGTGCCAAGTCACATCAGTCGTGTCACATCAGTCGTGTCCATCTCTTTGCAACCTCATGGACTGTAGCCCTCCAGGCTCCACTGTCCATGGGATTCTCCAGGCAAGAATACTGGAGTGGGTTGCCATGCCCTCTTCCAGGAGATCTTCCTGACCCAGGGATCGAACCCACATCTCTTACTTCTCCTGCATTATCTGGTGGATTCTTTACCTCTAGCACCACCTGGGAAGCCCTAGGCATGCTTAGCCACTCAGTTGTGTCTGACTCTTTGCAACTCCATAGACTGCCCCCGCCAGGCTCCTCTGTCAATGGGGATTCTCCAAGCAGGAATACTGGAGTGGGTTGCCATGCCCTTCTCCAGGGGAATCTTCCCGACCCAGGGAGGGAACCCAGCTCTCCTGCATTGCAGGCTGATTCTTTACCATCTGAGCCACCAGGGAAACCCTGAGGAGCCCCAGTTCTCAGCTTAAGTGAGGCTTAGGTTACAACTGACATAGTTTTCCCATTCTTTGGGAACGTTGCTTCTTAAGAGGGCCTTCATGTTAGCAGGGGCTTCAAATTCAGGGTCTACCAATCCGAAATGAGAGAGCACAAGGAACTGAGGTGGGCAATAGGGTCTGACCCACCACCCACCCACCAGGTTGTCTTCAGATATGGCTCCTGTTGTGAAAACATCTCAAGACTCCCATCTGGATTTGGTCTCTGAGGCCGGTTGTCTTTTGTTTGTACCTCTCCTATCATCCTTCGCTCATGATGCCTACTATTATCATTCTGTTTATACTGACCAACTGAGTCCATGTTGGAACTACCTTGAGAGTTCTGTACAGACTGCTCATTGCCCTCAGTAGCCACTCTCCTCTTCTTTTGTGATAGAATCTTCTACTTTAGCTAGGTGCATTACCCAGCAGCTAAAAGACTCAATCTCTTAGGCTTTGATACATATATGAGTGTCCCACACAATTAAGCTCTCACCAAATGAGAGGTAAGCAGAAATGTTGACCGAGACCTCCAGAAAATGTCCTTAAAAATGAAGAGACTATGGAGCATGTTGATAACTCATGTGTGAAGACAGGAGATAAATGCTAAATCTCTGTACCTTCTACTCATTGTGCTGTGAACCTAAACCTGCTCTTATCAAAAAAAATTGTCTAATTTTTTTTTTCTAATGAGGGCTGTGCCTGTCTCTGCCTCCTTCCTCTTTCCTGCTGCTGCAGACAGAGATAAGAAGGCTAAATTCCTAAGCCCATCATGGACCTTGGATGGCCTTGGTAATACAAGCCCCCTGCACCAGACAAGGACAGGAGAAGAAACAAAGTCCTTCACCAGCTCCAACTGTGTCACCCAGACTGCTTTATTAGTGGAAGGGAAATATGCTTCTCTTTCGTTTAAGCTGAGGTTATTTTGGATTTTCCTGTGATATGCAGCTGAACTTGATCTCCAGGGGTATAGAAGTACAGAGATGATGTTTTAGTCACCCTTCATTGAAAATATGCTTCACAGTCTCAATACAGCAGGTTCAATTGAAAAATATATTTATTGAATTGAACGTCAAAAACCACTGGAAGGGCTCAGAATTCTCCATCAAGATATACATCAAAGTTCCTCCTGGTCTTACTGTCTACATCTAATTAAATTCATTCCAAATAAATTTTATAATTGTTTCTTTTTAGTCTTTCTTGATCAGGGGTTTCATAATGGGAAAATATTTCACTAAAATACTTAATGAATATTCCATACACTTAAATACATTTTATTAGCTTTAGGATAAAAGGTGACCAAAGTATTGTTTTCTGCTTTTTATTGAAAACATAAAACTTTAGCTTTATTGTTAGGGATTAAAACAGCTTTAAAAAGAAGAACTAAACTGAAAACAAGTTAGCATTACAATGTATTTTATGTTAAGACAATATAATGTATATTGTATATCATATTAACAATATTATATAAGGCTCAATAATTATCTTGAGTTTTAAACTATCAAGTTACAAGGAAGCTTTTAGAAAATAACATATTTGTAAATTGGTGAGTAGGGGCTGCATATAGACATGTAAACTCCAAATATCAGTACTATAGTTTCTGGATTTTGGAAACTATAAAACCTTAGGATATTCTTTAATCATAACTTATTGGATTTCACCCTACTAAAATAATGACTATAGTTTTAGCATTCAGTTTGTTTTTCTTTTTTTATATTGAGGTATAGTATATTTACAGTAATATATAATTTTCAGGTGTACAACATAGTGATTCACAATGCTTAATGCTTATAGTCCATTTATCATTATTATAAAATATTGACTGTATGTTCTGGGCTATACAACAGTTCCTTATAACTTATTTATTTCATACATAGCACTAATAGTTTCTACCTCTTAATCCCTTCCTCCTATCTTTCCCCTCCCGCTTCCCTCTTCCTACTGGTAACCACTAGTTTGTTCTCTGTATCTGTGAGTCTGTGAACTATATCGTACAAGTAAAATGAAGAATATTATCAAGTCATTCTATATAATGTTTAAATATATGTAATGGAGTATAGCTGACCTATGAACAACACAGGAGAAGGCAATGGCAACCCACTCTTGCCTGGAAAATCCCAAGGACAGAGGAGCCTTGAGGACTGCAGTCCATGGAGTCACTAGGAGTCGGATACAACTGAGCAACTTCACTTTCACTTTTCACTTTCATGCATTGGAGAAGGAAATGGCAACCCACTCCAGCGTTCTTGCCTGGAGAATCCCAGGGACGGGAGAGCCTGGTGGGCTGCTGTCTATGGGGTCACACAGAGTCGGACACAACTGAAGCAACTTAGCAGGAGAAGCAGCAGCATGAACAACATAGGACTTGGGGCACTAACCAAAGCAATGGAAAATTCACATACTGCCAACTCAGCCTCAAAAACAAAGTAATTGATAAATGACTTACCCAAGGACAAGAAGCTGAAACAGTGTGGATATAGTCAAGACTCAAACCCTAGTTCTTTTGATCCTACATATTATGATCTCTAATCAAATACAGACTTTTCCTCACACTTAGTTAAAGATCTATAAAATAAAAATGAAATTGCCAACATTCGTTGGATCATAGAGAAAGCAAGAGAATTCCAGAAAAACATCTACTTCTACTTCATTGACTATGCTAAAGCCTTTGTGTGGATCACAACAAACTATGGAGAAGTTTTAAAAAGATGAGAGTACCAGACCACCCTACCTGTCTCCTGAGAAACCTGTATGTGGGTCAAGAAGCAACAATTAGAATTGGCCATGGAAAAACTGAGTGGTTCAAAACTAGGAAAGGAGTACGTCAAAGCTATCTATTGTCACCTTTCTTATATAATTTATATGCAGAGTACATCATACAACTGCCAGGCTGGATGAAGCACAAGCTGGAATCAAAATTTGGGGGAGAAATACCAACAACCTCAGATATGCACATGATACCAGTCTAATGGCAGAAAGTGAAGAGGAACTAAATAGCCTCTTGAGAGGAGAGTGGAAAAGCTGGCTTAAACTCAACATTCAAAAAGTGCTGTGAACCTAAACCTGCTCTTACCAAAAAAAAAAGTCTAAATCTAAGTCTATTCATGGCATCCAGTCCCATCAATTCATGGCAAATAGAAATGGAAAAAGTGGAAACAGATTCTTGAGCTCCAAAATCACTGCAAACAGTGACTGCAGCCATGAAATGAAAAGACACTTGCTCCTTGGAAGGAAAACTATGACAGACCTGCTGCTGCTAAGTCGCCTCAGTCGTGTCCGACTCTGTGGGGCCCCACAGACGGCAGCCCAGCAGGCTCCGTCCTCCCCGGGATCCTCCAGGCAAGAACGCTGGAGGGGGTTGCCAGTGCCTTCGCCAATGCAGGAAAGTGAAAAGACAGGGTATTAAACACATCACTTTGCCAACAAAGTCCATATAGTCAAAGCTATGGTTTTTCCAGTAATCATGTACAGACATGAGAACTGGACCATAAAGAAGGCTGAGCGCCAGAGAATTGATGTTTTTGAGTTGTGGTTCCGGAGAAGATTCTTAAGAGTCCCTCAGACTATAAGGAGATCAAACCAGTCGATCCTGAAGAAATCAGCCCTGACTATTCGTTGGAAGGACTGATGCTGAAGTTGAAGCACCAGTACTTTGCCCACCTGATGGGAAGAGCTAACTCATTGTAAAGACTCTGATGGTGGGAAGGATTGAAGGCAAAAGGAGAAGGGGGTGGCAGAGCATTAGATGGTTGGATGGCATCACCACCTCAATGGACATAAGTTTGAGCAAACTCCAGAAGATGGGGAAGGACAGAGAAACCTGCTGTCCATGGAGTCACAAAGAGTCAAACATGACTTAGCAATTGAACAACAACAACAACAAAATACATATTCAAGTGCTGTATTTATTGAAAAAAATCTGTGTATAAGTGGAATTGCACAGCTCAAACTTTTGTTCAAGTGTCTACACTACTTATGAAACTTCTACATCCAAATAGAAAATTCTCATTAGTCCACTGATATTTCCTTTGCATCTCTCTTACAGAATCATTCTGTTTAAACTTTAATCAGTATTATCTAGTCTATATTTTAATCAATAATTACTATTAAAAAAAAGTTGTTCTGTCACTAAGTTGTCTCCAAATCTTTGTGACCCCATGAAAGATAACAATAGTCAATATTTATTGATTATTTATCATGTGCTAGGCACTATTTTAAGAGTTTCACATATTCCACAAATAGAATACTGAAACTCAGAAATGATAACAATATGCCCCAATCCTACCAATAAAGGTAGAATCATGATTCAAATCCAAGTCAGTCTGACTCTGAATTCAAATCTTTCTACCAGTGAACACACTTTGCTGCCTTCTATTAGTAACAAGGAGACTATAATTTTAATATTTTTGTCATTACATTTTTCTTCAAGTGGAGGTCAACCAAATTAATGCCAAAAGATTTGCCAGCCAATTTGTTAAATTCAAGAGAAACTGTAAGTCTTTCTAGTCTGCCTGAAGTGACTGCTTTTTATATACATGAGAAAATAAATTCTATCATTATGTAAAGACTGTATCACCACAGTTATTATTTATCTTTAAGCTGCCTGGAAGCCAAGGCAACAAAGCAAATATGATGATCTGCATAATTCTTATATCAAGACTTTGAGAAAAACATTTTTTCTGATATCAAATTCTAAAGCCCATATATTGTAAATGGATTTATGAAGAAACAGATTCAACAATGTCTTCAATATCATTTTCACAACAAAAACAGAAGTGATATTCTGTGCCCAACTTTTGGGTTGTGTGTCTGTGAAAGTCAATAGAGCAATAGTAAAGGATAATTCAAAACTAGTAATTTTTTTTCAGAATTATCACAGTCAATCTCTACAAATGTTCTATAGGAATCAAACTTTCATTTAACTAATACTCACACTGTGTGTATAAGTTGTAGAAACATCATATCAATGCCGTCAAGCCAAAAATAATGTATTCCATGATGCCTACTGTCCACATCGGCTCAACATTTCTTTGACTTGTACGATACCATACAGAATTATACAACATCTGTGCCCTGCATCCTCCCTTTGAGCTCAAAAACCTTTTCACCTATTTATGTGAAAAAGTGAAAGTTAGTCGCTCAGTTGCTTCCGACTCTTTGAGACCCCGTGGACTGTAGCCCACCAGGCTCTTCTGTCCATGGAATTCTCCAGGTGAGAATATCAGAGTGAGTAGCCCTTCCCTTTTCCAGGGGATCTTCCTGACCCAGGGATTGAATCCATGTCTCTTGCATTGCAGGCAGATTCTTTACCACCTGATCCCCACATCTAAGCAAAGCATTCTTTTGTTGCCCTACAACATATTCCCTTCCTATAGCTGACACCCCTGAGCATACAGGTACAAAACCATCATGGCCATTGGTTCTCGCCAGCTCCCAGCTCTTCCCTAGACAGTAGACAGGCAGAGACAGGCAGCTAGAAAGAAAGTGCAAGGGCAAAGTCACCTGAGTTGACCTTTTGTGTCAAAAGTGCTTCACCTCCCCCACATTCAGCGGCGAGCTCACAGAAAGCATACTCACAGAAAGCATGCTCACGTTATGTCTGTGATAAAAGCTGCCTTTGCCTGAGCACTTGCGTTGTGAATGAGGTCACTTTAACAAGCACAGTAGAAGTGATATAATGAAGAGATGCGGGTCTTCTCCTCATTAAGACATCACGTAAAACATAGAATTAGCTATGGTCCCTCCTGAGGAAACTTAATTAGACATTTTAAATTCATAGTTATCTTTACACATTCAAAGATAATCAGCAGTAGCAGACTTACCTTGGATACACTGAGGCACAAAGGGAAAATGGAGCGTAGGAAATTGCTTACCTAGTTCACAAAGGTACTGAGAAGCTTAATGCTTGAACTCAAAGCACTTGAACTGAAGACACAAAGCACTATCTTCTTACCATGCCATTGTGACAGACACCCATATGGTCCCGTCTTCCACTAATTGGACTTAGATGTTGTATGCATTTGATGATTGTGATAACGGGTGATCTGATTAAGAGCCTCTCCATAGGGCATTTTGTCCACAAATAAAATTGTCTTTATCCTATAGGAGAAAATGTTTCTCAGCTTGAAATAATTTGATTTTGTCACCACAGGTTACAAACGGTGTCTTGGGCTTGTGGTGTGCAAAAATGTCTTTAAGTCAAGTGCCTGTCTTAAGAGTTTCTTTAAAAAAGAGAATGGACGCCTCCATTTGTACCACGTGACATGATCTTATCTGTTGTCTAGACTGTGTTACCAGTTCAGATCCTCTACCGTTGGGTGAAGTGAGTTTAAAAGTAGATAAAGCAAAGCTATAGTTACACTATGTAAACTGATCTGGAAAAAAAAAAATTTAACAGTTTACCTACCATGAGATTGTACACAGTACTTGTGTTCATTCACTTAGTTCTAGAAATCTTAGAGAATTCGTCCTCAGCACAAATGTGTGAATTTTGTAATTACTCATAATTAAATTGTGGCTTATTTGAGAGAACGGCAGAGAGTCAAAAGTTCATGAAGTTTGTTATCTACATCTCAGATTGTAAAGTAAATAGGTCAAGTTTTCAGAGTTGCACTTTTTTCTTCTTTTTTTTAATTTATTTTTTAATTGCAGGCCAATTGCTTTACAATATTGTGTTGGTTTCTGCCATACAACAATGCAAATCAGCCATAATTATACATACATCACCTCCCTCTTGAGCCTCCCTCCACAGAGTTGCATTTTTAACCCATCAATAAGAGAAAAAAATTGCAATACCCTGTGACTTTGCAATGTTCCTATTAAACTATTTAATAAAATCTGAAAATGTAAGTTAAAAATATTCATTGCTTATAAACTAGTTTTCATTTCCTTTAAGAACTATATACCATTCAAGTTTTTCATTCCTACTTTATATTATTGTGAAAGTATTTCTGTTTGAACAATGAGTATTGGGCAATAATCATCTTCCCCAGGGTCACAGCCATTCTGATAAAAGTTTAAGAATGAATTAAGGTCTCCTTTTGAGTAAGGCAGGTATTGATGCAGCCATACATACATAAATATATATATATATGTATGCGGGAGTCAGGCCCTCAGAAAAGGTGATCCATTATCTCTGTACTGGAAGCCAAAGACCTATACAGAAACTCACATAACTCTGCCTTCACCCATCCAAAAAGAGGCAAAAAAATAATAAGAAGAAGAAAAAGATTGATAACAATATAGCCTGTTCTATTTACATCAGAAGGAAAAATACACAGTAGCTTAAAATAAGAAAAAGGTAAATTCCTATTACTTCCAACAGCTACAAAAGAACAGTGGACTATATTCTTTTTGAAAACTATCTGCATAAATCAAATAAGATTTTTCCAAGAAATGGGCAAATTTAGAAAACTCAATCTAACACAGTTAAAAAGATATAAGCTCTTGATGTATATGTAACTATTTGAGGAAAGTTCTTAGATTTTTCCAGTAACAGAGTTGTACAAAAAAGCTAAAAGCTTTTTGACCTCAATTAGCTAAGTATTTACTTGGAAAGGAATCCCAATACTGAATGGGAAAGGAAAAATTGAAAATGTGGAGGGACAAACACTCATTTCATTCAAAAAGCCCTTGGCCTGTATGTGGTTTCTTAAGGGATCTGGATACTGGTACTATTCATCATTTATCTCCCACTGCTTTTCAAAACATAAACTGTAATGTCATTCTTATAAAATTTCCTTACAGCTATTGGAGTCTCCATCCTATCTTGCCTTTCAGCTAATTTGGCTTGATTATTTACCATTGGTGGGTCCATAATTCATAAAACATATCATTCTTTTTAATTTTTCTTATTTTTATCTGTATCTCCTATTCTCAACGTTTTTGATTCATTCATCCAAAATTGTATTTACAAAGATATCCACAGGCCTAGTTAACCAGCTGATGCTATTGTGTTGCTGCAAAAGGGAGGTCTTAGAATTTATTTCACAGAAATGAAGATTGTTTCCTTTCTGGAAGGATCAATCAGTGCAGTCTTTTTGTGTCAAGCTTAATGAAAGTGAAAGATCCAGTCATTTAAAAATGAATAAACTGAGCTTGGACTCTTAGACAACACTTACTTACCCATGAAAAGAGACCACCATGATCTGAAAACTTAAGGAACTGATTTCAAAATGACTATTTGATACTAATTTTAATTTTCTACAGTAATCCACCATTCATTATTTTTTTTAATTTTCAATCTTATGTACTGTGTCCTGTAGGAATGTTGCACCATTTGGATAAAAAGTACAAACAAAGCTGTAGTTTCGTCACGTTATTCAATTAATATTAGCACTACCAATAAAGAACCAATGGTGAAAAAGGAGACAAACTTCAGTATCTACTGGTATACTTCTGTTACATTCGCCATCAATTATTTCAATCTTCATTAATTAGTTATGTGGGATGCAAACATGTGTTCTTCAAGGAGTTGATCTCATTATAATTAGATAAGTATGGCTTTGTAGGGATCTACTCAGCATATTATGTAACTCACATACAGGACAGCTTGTGTTAACTCTACTCTTTATTATAATTCCAATATATTGTTAAACCAGAATTTCATTAATAGAGAAGTAACAAAGGAATAAAGTTCTCTCAGTGTAAGCATATTTTTGAAACAAAGAGAATGAAAGAATCCTGGGAGAATGTTTGGGATAAAAGAGCATCAAACATGTTGTCATTTTTCATATGATTTAATAGCTTGGTTATAAATTTAGCTGGACACCAACACAGCTTTAAATCCGATGGCAGGTAATTTTTTTCTCAGCTCTTAGTGATAAGCTGGAGTCATTGGTCTTTTTCACTCTGCATTAAATACATGTCAGACATCGGTAAATGAGTTTTTAATTTGTCTAAGTGGCCTTTTAGTTTTCAAACAACCTTAGGATTTGCTCCAATTACTATTAAATATTGGAATCATTACATTATAAGTGTTACCCAGTTAATAGAAAAGGCAACCACGATTTTTAATATGTGTGTTTGGGGGGAGTGCCATTCAAGGAAATAAGACATGTACAACTGTTTCTCAAGTCACTTTGAAATCTACAGTCTACCCATAACTTGTACTTAGAACCCTGCCATGGTCAAAATTACAATGGTCCAGGCAGCATCATTAGACCTAACATCTTACTGCACTAAAGGGAATGAAACCTTATCTAAGAGGCTGTGCTGTAAATGGTATCAGCCTCCTGACTTAGGAATCAGCTTCATGGAATTGTCTTCTCTGTCAAATATGACATACACTAGAGAGTGAAATTGATTGGTAGTTTACAGAAGAAAGATATAACCTTCAGATTGTATAACCAAAACTTTCTCAGAAAATCTTTTCTGAAAGTCAAAATCCTCTTTTATAGTCTTAGCAAACAATGATCAGCTGGAAGATTAAGACATTATTAGGTTTTTCCTAGAAAATCAGTTAAAATGGTGGTTATTTTTTACCTCTTTTATCCAAAAGATAAAATAGATCATTTAAAAATTATAAATCTCTTAAGCTTTTTTTCACAGAAGAACAATTACAATCATTCTCAATCTATTTTAAATGTTTCTAAGTACTTATGGAAATACATATATATAGGACAATTCAGGTAAAAATTTCTATGTAACCATGTTTAAAAGACCCTGTATCCTGTCCCCAAAGAGAAAATGAAAACAATATCCAAACTTCAATGAAGGAGACCCAGGTTCAATCCCTGGGTCAGGAAGATCCCCCGCCTGGAGAAGAGAATGCTACCCACTCCAGTATTTTTGCCTGGAGAATTCCATGAGCAGAGGAGCCCAACAGGCTATAGTCCATGGGGTTGCAAAGAGTCGGACATGACTGAAAAACTAACACCAGGACTACAGTTTACAACTTCCTTCATATTTTGGCTTTTGTGTTTGCAATTTCCTTTCATACTGTATTCACTCACCCTATCGAATCCAGCCACACTGATCTCTCAGCTCGACAACCATATCTAGCCCTCCCCTAGCTCCCCCTCTTTTTGGAATGCTTATCTTTCCTCTCCTTGAATGGTTGCTTGCTTATCACTCAGGCCTCAGCTTAAATATCACCTTCCCAGTCAGGCCTTTCCAAGTAATTTGTCACAATAGGAACCCTCACTGTTAGTTCCTGTTTGAGAAATAGGAATAGTTCCTTGTTTGTGTTTTCTTAACACATACTGTCATTTGTCATTTGCCTGATTATTTGACCTCCATACCGTTGCATGTTCCACGGCAAGGGGGTCAGAATGTGAAGTTCTATACCATATTGTGAGTACATATCCCTCTGCCTGCCTTTGGTAAATTCTCAATAAACATTTGTTCAGTAAATTAATTGATGCCCAAGAAGAGGTCATACTGGAAAATTATTTTATGTCTTTATGTTGGCAAGTCATTTCTTCTTAAACTCTAATGCTCAGAATGTTGCCTCTGTCACCACCATATAAACTACGTCCTTGCAAAGCAATTCATTCTACAAAATTATTTTAGAATGTTTTAGGGACTCAGTCAGTTCAGTTCAGTTTATCTACTTAGTCATGTCCAACTCTTTGCGACCCCATAGACTGCAGCACACCAGGCTCCTTGAGGATGGACTGGCTGGATCTATTTGCAGTCCAAGGGACCCTCAAGAGTCTTCTCCAACACTGCAGTTCAGTGCTCAGCTTTCTTTATAGCCCAACTCTCACATCCATACATGACTACTGGAAAAACCATAGCCTTGACTAGACCGACATTTGTTGGTAAAGTAATGGCTCTACTTTTTAATACATTGTCTAGTTTGGTCATAGTTTTTCTTCCAAGAGCAAGCGTCTTTTAATTTCATGACTGCAGTCACCATCTGAAGTGATTTTGGAGCCCCAAAACATAAAATCTGCCACTGTTTGCACTGTTTCCCCATCTATCTGCCATGAAGTGATGGGACCAGATGCCATGATCTTTGTTTTCTGAATGTTGAGGTTTAAGCCAACTTTTTCACTCTTCTCTTTCACTTTCAGCAAGAGGCTCTTTAGTTATTTGCTTTCTGCCATAAAGGTGGTGTCATCTGCATATCTGAGGTTATTGATATTTCCCCCCACTATCTTGATTCCAGCTTGTGCTTCATCCAGCCTGATATTTCACATGATGTACTCTGCATATAAGTTAAATAAACAGGGTGACAATATACAGCCTTGATATATTCCTTTCCCTATTTGAAACCAGTCTGTCGTTCCATGTCCAGTTCTAATTGTTGCTACCTGACCTGCGTACAGATTTCTCAAAAGACAGGTCAGGTGGTGTGGTAATCACATCTCTTTAAGAATCTCCCAGAGTTTGTGTGGTCCACACAGTGAAAGGCTTTGGCATCATCAATAAAGCAGAAGTAGATGTTTTTCTGGAACTCTCTTGCTTTTTTGATGATCCAACGGGTGTTGGCAATTTGACCTCTGGTTCCTCTGCCTTTTCTAAATCCAGCTTGAACATCTGGAAGTTTACTGTTCACATACTGTCGAAGCCTGGCTTTAGGGACTACCTATCACCAATAAAATTAAGTTCAGGATCCTTATCCTGACACACAAGGCCTCTAGAACTGGTGTCTAGAGCTCTGCCCAGTGCTGCATTCCCCCCGTCCCTTGCTTCCTTCTTCACACTCTGATAAGGGCCAGCTCTGCCAAGCCCTATGCCTATGACTGAGCAGGCACTCCACAAGTATTTGATAAGTCAACTGCTGGCAGTTTTCTGCATACTCCTGCATGTTTTGGTGATGGCAACTGAGACTGGAGAGCTAGTCAGAGACCAGATGTAGAAAGATGTCCACATGGCATGTTGGGGATTAAAGCCTTTAAAGCTTTAATGGGAAGCAATGGAAGGGCTCTGACTAGGGGAGTGACATAAGGAAGGACTGCTTATGTATCATGTGTATCCTTCAGCACTGGCGTAACTTAGCATGTCTTTATGTGATTAGCTCTAAGGATGACTTAATAGTCCCCCACAAGAGTCAGGGGCAGAGTCTGGAAAATATTTCTAGCTGGTAGTTTCCACTTGAGTTGCATCTTGTACACTTTCAGTTCTGTCTTTTATGGAGCATGTAAGTTCTGAGTAATCTCCAAAGTCACTCAAGTAAAAATAAATCAAGAAGGATTGTGTTTTACACTTTGCTTCCCTGCGTGTCCTTAGGCAGGAAGAAAGACAGGCATGGAAGGTCTGTATCTTTCCCAATCATTTATCTTGAAAATGTCTGAAGAAACATTGAACTTGAATGATTTTAATTAAGGTATATTTTCCCAAGTAAAATTAACATAGGAACAAACAAAAACCTCCCTGTTTGGGTACAAGTAGCTCTAAACTTAATGTATTATCTGTTGAAATGTCATAACTGATATAATATTCGCTAATGTTTGTGTTGATAATGGCTACACATATTTGAATAAGAATGCAAGGACAAATTTCATAATCATCATCAAAGAACTCCTTATAAAAAGTTTTCTAAGCATCTTTTGATAACTTTTTGATAATAACTATGCACTAAATTAATCACAAATTGTTTATTCCCTCAGCAGTAAGGATTATTACCTGGTGTTTGAGCTCCTTTTTTAATAGCTTAGGTATTAAAACTTCTCTGTGACTGTCAGCCAGAATGTTTTACTCATTTGTCAAAATAATCGAGCTAATTTGACAGCATAAACTCAACGTGTGCAAAGAAAAAGGTACATTGTTCTTTAGAGATATCCAGCAGCTATGCAATGACTAGGCATTACATTTCTCATTTTTCAAAAATAAATTCCTATGACTTTCATAAAATCTGAATTAAAACTCTGTGCTTTCCAGAACCTCATGAAATAATCTGCAGGTGCTAACATGCTGATAGCCACTGAGCTGAGAACAAAGTTAACATGTCAAAACTGGTTGCATTTTGGATATTCTAACATCTGGGCATCAAGTTGGATGTGGATGGATACTTCTCAGCTTCTCACACTCAGAAGAGGATGAGTATGAAAAAGAAACAGAGGCAATCAGAAGTTTGCAGGAGCAGGCCAGGCACCATCTGGGCTATGTAGGAGGACTGCTGGGGAAAAAGGAACATGATGGCATATGCTATAAAAGTACAGATTGTAAAGAAGGGTAGCACCCTTGTTTTGCAGACAAGTAACTACATTTATGTTGCAAAAGAACCCTCTAAGACTCAGGAGGAAGAAAACATTCTGGTTTCAGGTTAGCTGTATTGCAATGTTCTCTCCTGAAGGATGGGGATGGCATGGGAATATGCACCAATTATAGCCCAACAGGTATAAATAAGTGTTCATGGGTGTAAATCTCTTTAACAATTGAGTAAGAATCTTAGAGGAGGAACCATGTCTGAAATGTCTCCTGCCTTCCCCACAGAAATGCAATGCTGGGCATGTGAGAGTGGCAGAAGCTCTGTATTTGAAACTCAGAGCATCTGGGTTTAATTACCATCTGTGCTTTTGTGAGAAAGTCAACCTCTCAGCCTAAATCCTCATCTGCAAAAGGAAAAAAAAAAAGGAAGTGGATGGTTAAATCCAGTCCTGCTTGGGGTTTTTTTTAGGGTTTTTGTCAGAGTTAATAGATTAGTATGTGTGAAGATGTCACATAAACTGTAAAAAGCTCCACTGCTGGAAGGCGATGATGTTCTACCTGAAGCAGGAGAGCAACAAATAGTTGCTGGTAGACTGGTTTCAAGATTAGGATTTATTATTCATGACTCATCTAGGGAAGGATTCCTTTCCCTTTACTTCAGGGCTCTCAACCCCAGCACTGTTGACATTACGAACCAGATAATTCTTTGCTAAAAGGTGGGAGGTGAGGGATGGGGATTACCTGGGCATTGTAGAATGTTTAGAAACCAAACATTGCACTCTGTCTACCCCTAGATATCAATGGCAGCCTCCCCTCCCCACTCACCCTCATGACGTGAGACAACCAAAAACACCTACGTGCTCAGTCGCTTCAGTCATGTCTGACTCTCCCCTATAGACTCTAGCCCACCAGACTCCCCTCTCTATGGATTCTCCAGGCAAGAATACTGGAGGAAGTTGCCATACGCTTCTCCAGGGTACTGTCTCAGCCCAGGGATCAAACCCACATCTCCTGAGTCTCCTGCACTGTAGGCAGATTCTTTACTGACTGAGCCACCTGGGAAGCCCAAATATGTCTGCAGACATCACTAAATGTTCCCAGGTGAGGGCGGGGTTTAGGGGGCCAAACCATCTCACAGTTGAGAGCCACTGATTTAACCTAGAGACAAAATCCCATTATTTTCTGAAAAAGCCATAAGTGATAACAATAAAAGTCATCTGTGATTACTCTGTGGAAGGCACTCAGCTAAACTATTTGCCTATATTAACTCCTTTAATCTTACAACAGAGAGGAGGTTTGAGTAATCCTCATTTTTACAGATGAAGAAATGGAGGCTTAAAGAGTTGAAGCCACTTGCCCAGGTTTAAAATCAGAATAAAGCAGAACTTGCGTCTGGATCCTGCTCTGTAGGATTTCAGAGTCTTCACTCTTAACCACCCATCCTGTCCATGCTCACATGAGATAAGCTGATCAAAACAGCCCCACTCTCTGTTGAACATAAGACAGAACTTGCAGAGGTGAAGCCGACAGAAGGATTAAAGCACACAGCTATCTAAAGGCTGTAGCTGCTTGATAAATATTATTTATATGAACCATGAAACTAGGCTAGGCATTAAAAAAAAATAGGCATGTCTGAAGAAAGACGGGCAGCAAGTCCTAACGTATTCATGCATAATCATCATTTAATTCAATACAAACCATTTTTCATGGGGAAATTGTATTTTCTTTGTAAATATTTATATTTTCTTATTTAAATGATGTGGAAAGAGATGAAGCTTCCAAAAGTAGGAAGCAACATTGGTAAGGGTAAGTTGATTAAAGTACAACTTACTCGATGGATATGAAGTTGGAGAGCCCCTTTATGGGACCAAGTAGCTCAGGGCAAAGACTGTTGTTCATTAAGCATCTATGTGGGTTTGTTTTGCCAGGTGCTTAGCAAAAGTTAATGCCCTATGACTTAATATCTAGGATCTAGGCTCTTTCAAAATACAGAAGCTGTCGATATTATTCCCAATTCCCAAACCCAAAAATGTAGACAAAGTAAAGTTGACCAATATGTATCAAGTCACAGAAATCAAGAGAAGGCAAAAGAAAACTTTAATTACAGAAGGATGTATAACTCAGATCATTCTACTTGTACTGTCAATCATTAATGTCCCCTGAAATAGTAACCTGAGTAGCAAAGGTATTTAGTTTCTTAAGAGATCCATCCCTCATAGATGGTTCCTTCTCAACTGACCATTGAACAAGACTGCAACTGCTAATTTACTACAAGGAAACCTGATTGCATTTTCTTCCAACTTCTATTCTGCTCCCCTAAATCAATCAGAACTCCTAACTTTACAAGTTGATACACATGTTTATTTCCTCCAAGAATAATCTTGAACTTTAAAAATGTGAAGAGAATTTCTTTCTACCAATAACAAGAACAAATCAGTGTTCCCACTGGGTCCAGAAGATCCGGTCCTTCCCCAGTCAGAGAGTCAGTCTGAGTATATGCATGAAGGGTATGGTTACAGTCTTGTTCTCAGTGTCTCTTGTATGGTCAGCCCCCACTGTCGCCCTTGCACTTTGAAGAGATGGTCCCGAGGGGAAGCGCCTGCCTCTGCGCTTGCCCCCAGAAGGTATTATATTCGTGTTGGTTTTATTGTGCCCCCTTGCTGCTTTTCATCTGATTCAGATGCTGCTGCTGCTCCTGCTGCTGCTAAGTCGCTTCAGTCGTGTCCGAATCTGTGCGACCCCATAGACGCCAGCCCACCAGGCTCCCCCATCCCTGGGATTCTCCAGGCAAGAACACTGGAGTGGGGTGCCATTTCCTTCTCCCAATGCATGCATCCATGCAAAATCAATTCAATCATGTCCGACTCTGTGCAACCCCATAGATGCCAGCCCACCAGGCTCCTCTGTCCACAGGATTCTCTAGGCAAGAATACTGGAGTGGGTTGCTGTTTCCTTCTCCCCTGGTTCAGATGAAATGTCAGATAATGCAGGTGCTTGAATTCTGTAGGAGATGACTAGTAAGTCAGGATTCTTTGTTACAAAGGACAGAAACCCAGCTCAAATTTGTTTAGGAAAAACTGGGAAGTTATTCTCTTTCCTAAATGAAAAAGTTTAGGCATGAACCCTTCCAAACCATGGGCCCAGAGTTTTTAAGTTACAAAGAATGTTTACATTTATTGGATTGCTATTTATAGATAATGGAGATAGGTAGGTAGGTAGAGAGATAGATAGTAGATAGATAAAGAAGAAGGCTAATGGGCAGGACAGGTCTTACCTTCATCTTCTAGATGTCATTAAATGATATGCTCAAGGTCTCTCAGCTAGTAAATTGCCCAGATGATTCCAGTTGCTGTGAATCCTAATCACTGTGTATTTCCCAGTGTAGCCTGCCTTGAAAGGATTGTATTAGACAATATCCTTATCCTCAAGATATCTAATTAATAGCAGAAAGAAAAACTGATGCCCTTGAAAGCACTTTTGTGTGAAGAATTGATTTGTGGGGACTTCTAACAGCATGTGCAAAGTAGAAGGGGACACTTTCTTTTGTCACTAGCATACTAAACGAACAGACAGAGAACCGTGTCATTATCATCAGCGTGTCACGGTCTTGTTGCTATTGCCAGCAGCGATCACAAGCACCTTGAGAGTAACTCCGAGCTCAGGCCTGTGTGCATCTGCAGGGTCTCAGAAGCCAGCACTGCATTCATTCATCATCATATCCCTGACACCAAGTGTAATTTTGGTTGAATTAATGGAGAACAAGTCCTGATGGGACATAAAATCTGAAGAATGAGTAGAGGGAAAACGGAACTCTGGAGACTTTAGGAGGGCCATGGCTGTAGATATTATTCTTTTTTGAGAGCATAATGAAAATGAATCATTTCTTGAAATTCCCATTGGTTATAAATGAACATTGCTAATTGATGAAGGACACATGTAAGTTACCCTATTGTTGTGGAGCTGTATAAAGTTTCAGCAAAATTAAAATGAAAAAGTACCTCTCCTCCACCTACACTCTAAATTCTATCCCCCCTCACACTCTAGGGGGCTTTTTGCCATCAAATACCCCCTCTTCACTTGTAGGTTTATTCAGTGTAAAAGTATAGCCATCCGTCCCAATATTAAAACAATCCTGGCTCATCCTAGTATCCCCCTATAACTACTGCATTCTTTCCTTCCATTGAGAAACTAAAGTCTAAACTCATTGTCTCCAGTTCTTCATTTCTCATTCATTTTTCATACTGTGACTCGGTTTTCATGCCCTCTATTCTGCTAAGCTTGTTCTTGCCAGTCTCTGATACCATATACTAATTTCAATTTCAAAAGAATTCTTCTTATCCCTTATCTTATTTGACCTCTCTCTGGTATTTGACATTATAAACTCCGTTTTTAAAACTCTTTCCCTGGAAGACCATATTCCCTGGATTTCCCCTATTTACCCCTCCTCACTGAAATCAACTCTCTTAAATATTATTATTCCCCAAGGGTCCATTGTCAACAGCCTTTTCTGTCTACATACTCTTTTAGGAAATCTTATATACTCCTATGCTTTCAATGAGTATTGATTTAATGTCTCCCAAATCTTGGTCTCCATCAATAAATCCACAAGCACTTCAGCTATCCTGCAATTTCAGCATGCCCTAAGTCAGTTGCATTGTATTAAATCCCACCAATGTTCATATCATTGACTCCCGGTCCCCATGAATACCGGTATTATCTATCCACATTGGAAACTTCAGTCATTCCAGATTACTCTGCCAAATCCTTTCAATTCTACTTTCTAAATATTTCTTGTATTTGGCCTATTTTTCCCATGCTCACTGCCACTCTCAAAATATTTCTTCTGATTGTTATGAAAAAGCTTTTTATTTGGTCCACCTGTGTATGATCCACCTACTCACTTGTCCCTATTTCCCCATCACCACTCAATTCATCTCTAAAACAAGCTGTCAAAGGCCATTCTAAAAACCAAATATGATCATGTCATTTTTGTGCCTCAAATGCTTCAGTGGTTCCACATTACCTCAAGGATGAAATTTTAACTCTGTAGTATGTCTACAATATAAGGCCTTTCATTATCTGGCATCTCACAGACATATTGAATTCTATATTTACAGCCCTAGTACAAGATAGGCCTTTGATAAGCACCTACTGAATGAATGAATGAATGAATTCTGGAAAAGATGTCCTGAGATTTTTAAAAAATATTATGTTGATTTTATTTATCTTCAACAAATAATAATTTTTATCCAGGGACTTTCCTGACAATCCAGTGGTTAAAACATTGTCTTCTGATATAGGGGGTGCAAGTTTGATCCTTGGTCAGGAAGCTAAGATCCTACATGCATCATGGCCAAAAAACCAAAACATAAAACAGAAGCAATATTGTATCAAATTAAATAAGGCTTTAAAAATAGTCCACATCAAAAAAAAATCTTTAAAAATTAATTTTTACACAAAGATAAATTCACATAGCTTCTGTATTTTGAAACTTAACATGTATCATCCAAAAAATAGTGTCTTAAATTTTGCTTCTTTTTTTTTAGGAAATATATCTTTTAGGGAAAACATCTAATAAGGCATTTTAGAATATCCCACAAATATATGAGGAACTCCTGAACTTGTAAATGGGCCGTGTTCCAAACATTCTTTTATAGCTTGGTTCTGTGAAACTTGGAATGCATTTTCTCATAGAAACAATGTTTTATGTATTTTATTTAATTTAGATTTAAATTATTTTAAAATGATTTAAGGTAGTATATAATAAAATGCGCATGTCATAAACTATTAGAGTAATGAAAGAAAGTCTATTAACAATATATTTGGCCTATGGAAAGTAATTATATCATAAATCTCATAAGCCTGCACTAACCCAAAACCACATAGAAATAACTGAGAATCTTGTCAACCAATGCAATATGAAAGGGAGAAAATAATGAGATTCTTTTTTCTTTTTTGCTTTTTAAACTTCTTTTTTAGTTCTTATTGTCTAAAATGATATATACTAATTCATCAGGAGACACATTTTCTTTGTATTAAACTCTCAGAAATTTTTCACATGGACTCATACAAGGAATGTTTAATAAACTGTTAGGCAAATGTGGTCTAGTAGAAAAAGCAATAATATTATACATAGAGCTACCATCAATGAAACTGAGAACATATTTCATTACATTTCTATAAAGGCATTTCTGTAAGTAATTCAAGTAATATATACCCATATCTCTGATGCTATAACTTTATATGGAGTCAAATCTGGTCATAGCCAACATGTATCATTTAGAAGGTTTGTACATGCAAAGTCTCATTTAATCTTCACAAGAACTTTTGTGGTTAGTACAATTATTACCATTCCCATTTTACAGATGAGAAAACTGAGGCAAAGAAGTGAATAACTTGCCCAGTTAACACAGCAACACTGGTAATATTCCCCTTACATTTTTTCTCCTTCAAATATTAATGATCTCATTCAAGAATTCAAAAGCAGTTGAATAACAAAATTCTTGAGTTTGAGCTCAAGACTCAAAATTCTTGAGTTTGTTGTCTTTAAAATGAGTTGCATCACTCCTGTCTTTCCAATGTTATCTAACTCTTTTATCCTCTTTTGTCAGTGAATTTTTATAAAGAAATAAAATGCCTCTTACCAACCAAACTTCTTCCCCACATTAGAGGTTTACACTTGGGAAAAAACCCTCTTCCTAGAAAATATTTCCCAAAACTCTTTCCATGACTGATGCTTTCATGTAACCAGGTCCCAGCAGAAGTCAAACTAGCTCCTCCTTGACCATGCAATCTAGAGAAGCCTATTCAGATACTCTTTAATGCATCACTAGATTTTTATTTTCAGTCTGTTTACTGGTATTTCATTTATTATCTTATCATAACTTCTAGAATTGTGCTAACAGAAATATACTGTGATTCATAAATGCAAATCACACTTGTAATTTTAAACTATCTAGTTGTCACACCAAAATATATATATATATAAAGAAATTTTATTAATTTTAGTAATATATTTTCTTTAACTCAGTGCATCTCAAATATTACCATTTCAATAGCAACCAATAAAAATTTAAAGAACTATTTGACATTCTTTTTTTCACATTAAGTATTCAAAATACAGGGTTTATTTTATATTGGCAACACACTAAAATTCAAATGAGCCACATTTCAGGTTCTCAGGAGCCACATTCAAATGTTCAATAGCTTCATGGGGCTGTTGGCTGCCACACTAGACAGAAAAACTTAAAATGTAAACTCTTATTCACTGGTATATCTCTAGAGCCTCAATTAGCACGGTAATGTCTGGCCTTTGGGGTGCTCATAATGCTATGGAATGAATGAATGAATGAATGTGGAATATGTGGAATGTAAGTGTTCTGGAATGCCCATATTCTGTTAGTGCCAAATTTGACCGTGACAAAGATGACATTGTCTTATATAATTTTAGATGAGTGCTGGTACCTTGATGCAGCTAGCGAACTGATTGCAGATGTCTGACTTCCAGAACTGAACAAGAGTAAATGTATGTTGTTTTTAAGCAGTTGAGTTTGTGGTAATTTGTTATAGCATCCATAAGTAACTGATACACTTATAGATCTGTCAAGCCACTTTATACTACATATAATTCTATGATAGCTTGCAAAAATGTTATCATCATGATAGCCACTCCTCTCTATATGCATACCCCTTTGCCATGTGAATTATCAGATCCTCTCCTTAAGAGGTACGGTTGGGTTCTTCACACTCTCTGTTGCTTTGGCCAGTAGAATGCTGCAGAAACAACATTCTGCCAGCTCCTGCTCTGGGCCTCAGGAGAGCTTGCATGCTTCCTTCCTCTCATCCGGAACCCTCTGCATTTCCACGCAAATAAGCCTGGCCTCTCCCACTGGATGCAAGAGACAAGGGACCCAGGTGTCCTCCACTGTCCAACCTGACAGAGAACCATCTGCTGGACCTATGAGTGAGGTCATCTTACACCAACCAACTCTCAGTTGACCTGCCGACAGCTGACTGTAAACAAACAAGCAATCTCCACAGAGATCGAAATAACTACCTAGCTGAGCCTAATCCAGATTACTAGCCTATAGTATTGTAAGCTCAATAAACTGTTGTTTAAAGCTGCTAACTATTGGGGTAGCTTGTTATGCAGCAATAAATAACTGATGTACTCCCATAAAGCAAATTCCTTCTACATGTGCTTCCCATACAAATTCAGAGAAGGAGTCTGCCAAAAAAAGAACAGTTTGTAGTCTCACTTGGGGACAGTGCCAACTACTCCATTTCTCACTGGATCTCTAGGGAGCTAAAATTTTCTACAGAAGCAACATTTCATCATGTTGAGTATCTCAATGAATACTTGGCTAAGGCCAACCGCTCATCATATATCACAGTAGACATAATACAAACCTGGAATTTCAAGGTAGATATGAGTATATAGCTGATCTAAACATTTATTAAGTATCTCATTTCCTGCCAAATATAATTTTGAGTGACATTAAATCCTTTTTGCCTGGTAAAGATGAATTTGTTACAGATATATCTTTGATAACTGTAAGAACCAACCTGTTGGATAGTTAGCCTGATCAAATTGAATCCTGAAGAACAGTTGTTTAAAAAGCATGATTCTAATTCTGTCACAATTGACATGAAATTGCACTTTCTGTAACTTAGCCACCAATTTCAGTTAGTTCTTATTCTGGTCCTGAATAACAATAAAACTATGCCAACAGAATAGATGATGCTGGTCTTCCTGTATGCTAAGACAGGAGCTCAGTTTATCAGGGTGAGATTCAGATAAGTGACTAAGAGATGCTAGGATGTGACCTATATACCAATGTTTAAAATTGTAATTCAAGAATGTATTTCAAATATTGGCACTTGATTAGCAGTCCAGGCTGCAGATGATCCAAACAGATTGCTAAAATACATATGAAGGCAAGGGAAAAACAAAATCTGATGACAACAGAAACTAAAATTGACAGTCATCCTACCACCAGAAACAGAAAATTCCATTAATTGCAGGAACAAGGGAGGTGAGTTGTAAATCATAATAGCAGTCACTTTAAATAGGGAGGGCTTTCCCTGGTGGCTTAGATGGCAAAGAATCTGCCTGCAGTGCAGGAGATGCAGGTTTGATCCCAGGGTCAGGAAGATCCCTTGGAGAAGGAAATGGCTACCCACTCCAGTATTCTTTTTTTTTTTTTATTTTTTTTTATTGTTTTTGCCATACATTGTCATGATATCACCATGGGTTTACATATGCTTCCCCTCCAGAACCTCCCTCCCTCCTCCCTCCCCCCCGGGAAATCTCGCTGCACCAGTCCCGAGCATCAATCCTGGGCTGGCGATTGATTAGACACATGACAATTAACATGCTTCAATGCCCTTCTCCCATATCATCCCACCCTTACCCTCATCCACAAAGTCCACGAGTCTATTCTATACATCTGCATTCCTTTTGTTGTCTCGCAACTCCAGTATTCTTGCCTAGAGAATTCCATGGACAAAAATTGACTACGTGAAAGAATAGAGAAAGAGCTTTCTTTTACTCTTCACTGTATATCATGCAGATCGAAGATGAAAGGTCAGTACTAGCCATAACACCAGGCAAGGGAGCTCATCAAGAACAAAACTAATCTTTGGAAGGAGAGAGCATGCTATACTCCAATTTGGCTCCCATAGTTATCTTCCTTTATTTGGATAATGAGACTTTCAAAACACAAAAAGCAAGTGTGGAGTGTGTGTGTGTGTGTGTGTGTGTGTGTGTGTGTGTGTGTGTAGGAAGAGGAGGGCAAGGTGGTGTTGACAAAAGATATACTACATGCTTGTAACATATATTTAACAGTAAGGTACTATGAACAAGTATGAAAATAAGGACTAAATAACCAAATCTGTTAGGTAATCGTGGGGACTAGTTTTACTTTTACTCCCTAGGTCCAAACTATCACCAGATAGTTTGAGTGGCATAGAATCCATCTAAATGCAGCCAATCTGCAGCATTTAAATAGTCTGGCACTTATAAACATTAATCTACTCCCCAACAGGAAGTGACTTATGACAATTCTTTGGCATAAGGGAAACCATTACCACAATACAAGAAAAAGAAAGCTTCTCAATGTTTTCAGTAAGATAATAGAAAATAAGAAACATTTGAATTAGGAATAGAATTCAAAATGGGTAGCATAATAAAAAAATGTAAAAACAGAATTGGAATCATGTAACATTTAAATGATATTATAAATGAAAAGGCTGAATTAAAATTGAAGGCTATAGTAAAACTTAATAATTAGCAAAACTGAGACAAAAAAGAAATTGGATTAGTGACTAGGGTCAAAATTCAGAAGTCTTTTCCAAAAATGAAAATAATTACAAAAGTGAAAGTAAAAGTGAAGGTAATAAAGTCCAGAGAATAGAAGTTTAATAAATGCATAAATTAGTATTATTGAAGAACCCTGAACCAAAAGAGCAAAATCAAAATAAAGAAAACTTTACTGACTGAAATGAAGAAGACCTAAATCTTCAAATTTAAAGAATTTGCTTTGTACTATAAAAATAATGAAAAGAGATCCATTAACAAAACATATCATAGCAAATTTTTATTAAAAATACAAATAAATCCCTGTAAATATTCACATAGAGACAAAGTTTCATATGGAATAAAAGAATTCTGGCTTCAGAGTTCTCTGCAGTATTAGGTATCTTAAGACAACAGTGTGATATTTCTAAAATTTTAAGAGGCTAAGTTTGTATCAGTCAAGGATTCATATGTGGAGCTAACACAGAGGAGAAGAGGAAGAGAAAAGATGAGATGGTTGGATGGCATCATTGACTCAATGGACATGAGTTTGAACAAACTCCAGGAGATCATGAAGCTCAGTGAAGCCTGGAGTGCTGCAGTCCATGGGGTTGCAAAGCGTCAGACATGATTGAGCAGCTGAACAACAACACAGAGGAATATAAGAAAATATAGAAACCTCATTTAAGAAACAGAGGGTGAAGGATAGCAAGGAGCATTAAACCCAATGAAAAATGGAATTACTAAAATAATTATTATAATCGCTATCACATAAAAGTAAAAGTAAACACCAGATAATTATTATTAATAGAAACTATACTGATAACCAATTATCCATGTTTTTAGCCTAAAAATATTGGACAAGTTACAAATATATATCCAAAGATATTTACATTATTATTATTTATAAAACCAAAATATGTATCAACCTAAATATTCACTACAAAGATGTAGCTAAATAAATAATAATATATTCATGTATTAAATACCCCTAAGTGCTAACAGTATTTATGCAGGATATTCTTTGTTTTCTTAGTCATTCTCTGTTTTATCAGAATTTTTTATAATTTTTTATAATTTGTCTATGTAGCACAACAAAGCTACATAGACAAAACACCTGAGAGAATCCAGAAAAATCTCTCAGAATTTCTCTGACTTTATTTACTGCATTATCTATTTTATAAAATCTACTTTTTCTAAACTATCACCATTTAGATTGTTTTAAAGTTTTCTTATTTAAAAATAAATGATTAGACTAAGAATTAACCCACAATTTAAAAAATAGTCTGTTAATAAACAATGAAAAATCATACCTGAATTTACAAAATATTTCTCAAAATGACACAGACAAGTATACTACTATATAACTTATTATTCAGTAAAAGAATAAAAAGTAATTATTAAATTCAAGATATTAAAACACAGAAATAAGACAAAATAAATTAATGATAAATTTAAAATTCTTTGAAAAATAAAATTAATTTCTCATGAATATAAAGTACACAAATGGACAAAATTAGAATGCAAAGGATATATTATAATTGTAGAGGATTTTTGAGCTATAGTATACAATATACAATTCTGTACTAGTAGTTTGTAAAATCTTGGCAAAGTGAATTATTTTCTTGAAAAATATAAATTCCAAGATTAACCAAAGTTCATCCAGAAATCTCAGGTAGAAGGAAAAGATAGAAAATGCTTGAGGAATGATTGATTCCCCATTTTCCTGCATTTCCTATACAAGGTATATTTTTGGATAGCCTAACACTAGTGAAGAAAAAGTCTTTATAGAAGAATTCTAGCTAACAAATGCAAAAGAAATATTAGAAGCAGAAAATGCTCATTTTGCAATAGAAACAAAGGAAGGAAAGAAGAAGGGAGGGATGAAGGAAGGAACTACAGATACCTAACAGAGTGGATATAGGTGGGGTTGAAAAGAGAAATGAAAATCTACATAAAAACTATATTTCCTCCCCAACTTCAAGCATCCACAAAACCAACCCTCTCCGAGTCTAAAGGAGGACTAGAGTTTTACTCTCTAGAGAGGATAATTAGAAGACCTCTAGTTTGGGAGAACGAACACCAGGCACCTCTGAGAACTGAAATGTCACACTGAATACAAGGAATGACGTAAAAAAAAAATCTAGTAACCAAATGTTATATTAGAATTTGACAGCCAGCTAAACTATCACTCAGATGAAAACATAGAATAAAGAAATGTGAAGTACTCCTAAATATGCTGACCGTTGCTATAGTACAGTCACTCAGTTATGTCTGATTCTTTGCGACCCCTGCCCTTCACTATATCCCAGAGTTTGCTCAAACTCATGTCCATTGAGCCAGTGATGCTATCCAGCTATCTCAACCTCTGTCGTCCCCTTCTCCTCCTGCCTTCAGTCTTTCCCAGCATCAGGGTCTTTTCCAATGAGTCAGCTCTTTCATCAGGTGGCCAAAGTATTGGAGCTTTAAATTCAGCATCAGTCATTCCAATGAATATTCAAGGTTGATTTCCTTTAGGATTGACTGGTTTGATCTCCTTGCTGTCCAAGGGACTCTCAAGAGTCTTCTCCAGACCTTGGAAAGCTATTATAGGAAGTGTTCCACCAAAATGGGGAAATAAACCAAGAAAACTGAAAATGTAAGACACAGGGAATTAAGGATCAAATGTAAATGAGAGATACAGATATCACAGCCATGCAACAGCCTGTTCTGGTCCAGAGCACAAGGTCTGTGGGCTCAAGAAAGGATGTCCCAGGGAGACAGACAGGAATAAAAGAAGTAAAGAAATGTAAAAGTAATCGGATATGTTTTAGTATCTTGAGAAAAATTTATACTTCTGGCAGGGAATTTTGGGATAAATAAGCAAAGAGGTATGTAGAAAACTAGGCAAAAACAAAGCAAATAGAAAAGTAAGATAATATTTTTTTTTTTTTATTATTGTTTTTGCCATACATTGTCATGATATCACCATGGGTTTACATATGCTTCCCCTCCGGGTCCCCCCTCCCTCCTCCCTCCCCCCCGGGAGAAAAGTAAGATAATATTTATTACCTGAAGGGGAAATATTTTTTAATATATGAGAAAAGAAATCTGAGCCTTATATACTACATTGTTCATCTGTAAATAATGTTGACATAGTCATATAATATAAACACAAAAGACTTTAATAAAAATTTCAATATCTGTAAAAGAAAATGATGAGAAAGGAAATGTGTGAAGGTGTTTTTTGGGGAAGTGAAAAGGGAGAAGTAAGTTTTCATCTTTCAAAAAAGTAAGTAAAAAAATAACTGCAAAACTCAAGATAGGTGTGCTATTTAGAAATAAAACCTAAACAGAAGAAATTACTATAACATCTATGAAAAGTATCACTGCAGAAAGGTAGACACAGGTAACAACTGTTTAATGTTATAAGTCCAGTTAAAAAAAAAAAGCGGGCTTTTAAAACCATATATATATGCGTCTGTGTGTATGTGTGTGCTTGTGGGCATGTGTGTGTAACTCCGATAAAAAATAAACCATTAAAATTTTAAAATAGCATAAACTAAAACCCATGAGTAAATTTAGCAGGTCAGAATCTTGTACCCAGTTCATGTTCTTGCCATCTTCTAGGATAGGATTTTTAAGAAGTATGCAGTTCAGTTCACTCATTCAGTCGTGTCTAACTCTTTATGACCCCATGAACCGCACCACACCAGGCCTCCCTGTCCATCACAAACTCCCAGAGTCTACCCAAACCCATGTCCATTGACTCAGCAATGCCATCTAACCATCTCATCCTCTGTCGTCCCCTTCTCCTCCTGCCCTCTATCTTTCCCAGCATCAGGGTCTTTTCAAATGAGTCAGCTCTTCGCATCAAGTGGCCAGAGTATTGGAGTTTCACCTTCAACATTAGTCCTTCCGATGAATATTTAGGACTGATCTCCTTTAGGATGGACTGGTTGGATCTCCTTGCAGTCCAAGGGACTCTCAAGAGTCTTCTCCAACACCACAGTTCAAAAGCATCAATTCTTTGGTGCTCAGCTTTCTCTATACCTGACTACTGGCAAAACCATAGCCATGACTAGAAGGACCCTTGTTGTCAAAGTAATGTCTCTGCTTTTCAATATGCTATCTAGGTTGGTCATAACTTTCCATCCAAGGAGTAAGCGTCTTTTAATTTCATGGGTGCAGTCACCATCTACAGTGATTTTAGAGCCCAAAAATATAAAGTCTGACACTGTTTTCACTGTATCCCCATCTATTTGCCATGAAGTGATGGGACCGGATGTCACGATCTTAGTTTTCTGAATGCTGAGCTTTAAGCCAACTTTTTCACTCTTTCACTTTCAGCAAGAGGCTTTTTAGTTCCTCTTCACTTTCTGCCATAAGGGTGGTGTCAGCTGCATATCTGAGGTTATTGATATTTCTCCTGGCAATCTTGATTCCAGCTTGTGCTTCCAGCCCAGCATTTCTCATGATGTACTCTTCATATAAGTGAAATAAGCAGGGTGACAATATACAGCCTTGACGGACTCCTTTTCCTATTTGGAACCAGTCTGTTGTTCCATGTCCTGTTCCAACTGTTGCTTCCTGACCTACATACAGGTTTCCCAAGAGACAGGTCAGGTGGTCTGGTATTCCCATCTCTTTATGAATTTTCCACAGTTTATTGTTATCCACACAGTCAAAGGCTTTGGCATAATCAATAAAGCAGAAGTAGATGTTTTTTCTGGAACTCTCTTGCTTTTTCAATGTTCCAGTGGATGTTGGCAATTTGATCTCTGGTTCCTCTGCCTTTTCTAAATCCAGCTTGAACATCTGGAAGTTCATAGTACACATATTGCTGAAGCCTGGTTTGGAGAATTTTTAGCATTACTTTACTAGCATCTGAAATGAGTGTAATTGTGTAGTAGTTTGAGCATTCGTTGACATTGCCTTTCTTTGGCATTGGAATGAAAACTGACCTTTTCCACTCCTGTGGCCATTGCTGAGTTTTCCATTTTTGCTGGCATATTGAGTGCAGCACTTTCACAGCATCATCTTTTAGGATTTGAAATAGCTCGGAATTCCATCACCTCCACTAGCTTTGTTTGAAGGCCCAATTGACTTCACATTCCAGGATGTCTGGCTCTAGGTGAGTGATCACACCATCATGATTATCTGGGTTGTGAAGATATTTTTTGTACAGTTCTTCTGTGTACTCTTGCCACCTCTTCTTAATATCTTCTGCTTCTGTTAGGTCCATACCATTTCTGTCCTTTATTGAGCCCATCTTAGCATGAAATGTTTCCTTGGTATCTCTAATTTTCTTGAAGAGATCTCAAGTCTTTCCCATTCTATTGTTTTCCTCTATTTCTTTGCATTGACCACTAAGGAAGGCTTTCTTATCTCTCCTTGCTATTCTTTGGAATTCTGCATTCAGATGGGAGTCTTTCCTTTTCTCCTTTGCTTTTCACTTCTTCTCTTTTCACAGCTATTTGTAAGGCCTCGTCAGACAGCCATTTTGCCTTTCTGCATTTCTTATTCTTGGGGATGGTCTTCATCCCTGTCTCCTGTACAATGTCATGAACCTCTGTCCATAGTTCATCAGGCACTCTGTCGTTCAGATCTAGTCCCTTAAATCTATTTCTCACTTCCACTGTATAATCATATGGGATTTGATTTAGGTCATACCTGAATGGTCTAGTGGTTTTTCCTACTTTCTTAATTTAAGTCTGAATCTGGCAATAAGGAGTTCATGGTCTGAGCCACAGTCAGCTTCCAGTCTTGTTTTTGCTAACTGTGTAGAGCTTCTCCATCTTTGGCTGCAAAAAATATACTCATTCTGATTTTGGTATTGACCATCTGGTGATGTCCATGTGTAGAGTCTTCTCTTGTGTTGTTGGAAGAGGGTCTTTGCTATGACCAGTGCATCCTCTTGGCCAAATTCTATTAGCCTTTGCCCTGCTTCATTCTGTACTCCAAGGCCAAATTTGCCAGTTACTCCAGGTGTTACCTGACTTCCTACTTTTGTATTCCAGTCGCATCTAATGAAAAGGACATCTTTTTTGGGTGTTAGTTCTAAAAGGTCTTGTAGGTCTTCATAGAACCATTCAAATTCAGCTTCTTCGGCATTACTGGTTGGGGCATAGCCTTGGATTACCGTGATATTGAATGGTTTGCCTTGTAAATGAACAGAGATCATTCTGTCACTTTTGACATTGCATCCAAGTACTGCATTTTGGACTCTTTTGTTGACCATGACGGCTACTCCATTTCTTCTAAGGGATTCTTGCCCACAGTAGTAGATATAATGGTCATCTGAGTTAAATTCACCCATCCCAGTCCATTTTAGTTCACTGATTCCTAGAATGTCGATGTTCACTCTTGCCATCTCCTATTTGACCACTTCCAATTTGCCTTTATTCACGGACCTAATATTCTAGGTTCCTGTGCAATATTGCTCTTTACAGCATCGGACCTTGCTTCTATCACCAGTCACATTCACAACTGGGTGTTGTTTTTGCTTTGGCTCCATCCCTTCATTCTTTCTGGAGTTATTTCTCCACTGATCTCCACTATGCAGTATGTTTCTGGAAATCAGAGGAAATATTGCCATTTATACTTTTAATGTGTAGCTGTTAATTAGATTTTAGTAGTAGTTAATTAAGTTCTGGAATTCAGAACCACTCCAGCTTATCTAGTCAGAAACATGACTAATACAGAGAAACAGGTATATAAAAAGTTTGAGGAGCAAGATCTAGTCTTAGCTTCCAGAAATGATTTCCAGGTACACCAGTGAACCCGTGTGGGAACTGCTATTTCCCCATCAGGAATCTAGAAAATAGGAAAAATGCAATTGCTCATTTCAAGAGCACAGCATCTTAACCGCAATCTGCATGAGAAAAATGGATGCTCTGTGTCCTACTTCTCAACACTCAAGAAGTTAGGAACAACCACACCTCTTGCAGAAAAACAAATGCTTCACAACCAAATATTTCACAGACAAATTTGTGCAAAGAAACAACAGAAGTACAATCACCTCATTTCTGACTTCCAAATATTATATTTGGAAAATCGCAAATATGAGGGAAATGGTGAAATGTAGGCTTTGACTTCCAGCTGCTTTTTTTCAATAATGCATGGTCCAATGGTTGGAGTGATGTTGGGTGAGCCAAAGAACAGTATACAATGCTGTAGCTGCTAAATTCACTCACAGGCCCCAGATGGGCTCATCCACCTAACTAAAGCTAATTAAAAAGTTAATTCCATTAGAAGAACTCCTAAAACTGATCCTCTCAGAAGACATAGCATGTATTGAGAGGTCAATGATTAGTAATAGCTAATAAAACTATACATTTATATATGACTATATATCATATTTGAGGGTTTCCCTGGTAGTTCAGATGATAAAGAATCTGCCTGCAATGCAGGAGCTGCAAGTTCGATCCCTGGGTGGGGAAGATCCTCTGGAGAAGGGCCACCTACTTCAGTATTCTTGCCTGGAGAATCGCATAGACAGAGGAGCCTGACAGGCTACAGTCCATAGCATCACAAAGACACGACTGCGGGATTAACACTTTCCAAATGTTGTTAGAAATGAAGTGATATAAAATTGACAAACCGTTAGCCAGACTCATCAAGAAACAAAGGGAGAAGAACCAAATCAACAGAATTAGAAATGAAAACAGAGAGATCACAACAGAAAACACAGAAATACAAAGGATCATAAGAGACTATTATCAGCAACTATATGCAAATAAACTGGACAATTTGGATGAAATGGACAAATTCCTAGAAAAGTATAACTCTCCAAGACTAAACCAGGAAGAGATAGATAATATTAATAGACCCATCACAAGCACGGAAATTGAAACCGTAATCAAAAATCTTCCAAAAAACAAAAGCCCAGGACCAGATGGCTTCACAGCTGAATTCTACCAAAAATTTAGAGAAGAGCTAACACCTATTCTACTCAAACTCTTCCAGAAAATTGCAGACGAAGGTAAACTTCCAAACTCATTCTATGAGGCCTCCATCACGCTAATTCCAAAACCCGGCAAAGATGCCACAAAAAAAGAAAACTACAGGCCAATATCACTGATGAACTTAGACGCAAAAATCCTCAACAAAATTCTAGCAAATAGAATCCAACAACACATCAAAAAGATCATACATCATGATCAAGTAGGCTTTATCCCAGGGATGCAAGGAGTCTTCAATATTCGCAAATCAATCAATGTAATACACCACATTAACAAATTGAAAAATAAAAATCACATGATTATCTCAATAGATGCAGAGAAAGCCTTTGACAAAATTCAACATCCATTTATGATAAAAAAACCCTCCAAAAAGTAGGAATAGAAGGAACATACCTCAACATAATAAAAGCTATATATGACAAACCCACAGCAAACATTATCCTCAATGGTGAAAAACTGGAAGCATTCCCCCTGAAATCAGGGACAAGACAAGGGTGCCCACTCTCACCACTACTATTCAACATAGTTTTGGAAGTTTTGGCCACAGCAATCAGAGCAGATAAAGAAATCAAAGGAATACAGATTGGAAAAGAAGAAGTAAAACTCTCTCTGTTTGCAGATGACATGATCCTCTATATTGAAAACCCTAAAGACTCTACGAGAAAATTACTAGAGCTAATCAGTGAATATAGCAAAGTTTCAGGATATAAAATCAACACACAGAAATCCCTGGCATTCCTATACACTAACAGTGAGAAATCAGAAAGAGAAATTAAGGAAACAATTCCATTCACCATCGAAACAAAAAGAATAAAATATTTAGGAGTATTTCTACCTAAAGAATCAAAAGACTTGTATATAGAAAATTATAGAACACTGATGAAAGAAATCAAGGAGGACACAAACAGATGGAGAAATGTACCATGTTCGTGGACTGGAAGAATCAATATAGTGAAAATGAGTATACTACCTAAAGCAATCTATAGATTCAATGCAATTCCTATCAAGCTACCAGAGGTCTTCTTCAAAGAATTAGAACAAATAATTTCTCAATTTGTATGGAAATACAAAAAACCTTGTATAGCCAAAGCAATCTTGAGAAAGAAGAGTGGAACTGGCGGAATCAACCTACCTGACTTTAGGCTATACTACAAATCCACAGTCATTAAGACAGTATGGTACTGGCACAAAGACAGAAATATAGATCAATGGAACAGAATAGAAAGCCCAGAGATAAATCCACGCATCTATGGACACCTTATCTTTGACAAAGGAGGCAAGAATATACAATGGAGAAAAGACAACCTCTTTAACAAGTGGTGCTGGGAAAACTGGACAGCCACTTGTAAAAGAATGAAACTAGATCACTTTCTAACACCATACACAAAGATAAACTCAAAATGGATCAAAGATCTAAGCATAAGACCAGAAACTATAAAACTCCTAGAGGATAACATAGGCAAAACACTCTCTGCTATAATCCAAAGCGGGATACTCCATGACCCACCTCCCAGAATATTGGAAATAAAAACACGAATAAACAAATGGGACCTAATTAAAATTAAAAGCTTTTGCACAACAAAGGAAACTATAAGCAAGGTGAAAAGACAGCCTTCAGAATGGGAGAAAATAATAGCCAATGAAGCAACAGACAAACAATTAATCTCAAAAATATACAAACAACTCCTGCAGCTCCATTCTAGAAAAATAAACAACCCAATTAAAAAGTGGGCCAAAGAACTTAACAGACATTTCTCCAAAGAAGATATAAAAATGGCTAACAAACACATGAAAAGATGCTCAACATCACTCATTATCAGAGAAATGCAAATCAAAACTACAATGAGGTACCACTTTACACCAGTCAGAATGGCTGCCATCCAAAAGTCTACAAGCAATAAATGCTGGAGAGGATGTGGAGAAAAGGGAACCCTCTTACACTGTTGGTGGGAATGCAAACTAGTACAGCCACTATGGAAAACAGTGTGGAGGTTCCTTAAAAAGCTGCAAATAGACCTGCCATATGACCCGGCAATCCCACTGCTGGGCATATACACCGAGGAAACCAGAATTGAAAGAGCCACGTGCACCCCAATGTTCATCGCTGCATTGTTTACAATAGCCAGGACATGGAAGCAACCTAGATGCCCATCAACTGACGAATGGATAAGAAAGCTGTGGTATATATACACAATGGAATATTACTCAGCATTAAAAAAAAATTCATTTGAAGCAATTCTACTCAGATGGACGAAACTGGAGCCCATTATCCAGAGTGAAGTAAGCCAGAAGCAAAAACAACAATACAGTATATTAACACATATATATGGAATTTAGAAAGACAGTAATGAGAACCCAACATGGGAGACAACAAAAGGAACGCAGATGTATAGAATAGACTTGTGGACTTTGTGGATGAGGGTAAGGGTGGGATGAGATGGGAGAAGGGCATTGAAGCATGTTAATTGTCATGTGTCTAATCAATCGCCAGCCCAGGACTGATGCTCGGGACTGGTGCAGCGAGATTTCCCGGGGGGGAGGGAGGAGGGAGGGGGGATCCGGAGGGGAAGCATATGTAAACCCATGGTGATATCATGACAATGTATGGCAAAAACAATAATAAAAAATAAAAAAAAAAGAAATGAAGTGATATGCACGTTCTAATGATTTCATCAGTAAGAGATTGAATTATCCCTGAAATAAGAACAGTGTGTTGGTCCTTAGACTGTCCTCAGACCCACACCTCCCCCTCCCGCTCTTCTCTCTGCTCTGTGTGCAAAGGGGCTGTCGCACAGGCTGTTTTTCTGAAACTCCTTTGTCAACTGCTGTTTTGCTGGATGTGCTCAATGAGAAATGCTGAACAGAGGATGGGAAAGGAAGAGAGAAGGGAGGTCATTTCTCCCTCTCTGCCTTGGGGATCATCTCTGGCACAATATATATTTCTTCCTTGACTCCAGCTATCATTAAAAAGCCCATCTTGGTTTCACCTTCCTTTAGATAACCCTGAACACTAGGCTCTGATAATATTACCTCCTCCTTGAGGTTCACCAGCAGTTGCTAATCTGCATGATGACTTCTGTTTTCCTGATTGGACTCTGACTGATAAATTATTGCAATAATTCTTTTGAGTTGATCTGCAGTTTCCTCCCCCCCACTTAGGGCAAGAGGTAGTTGGTACTTGGCCTGTGGTTTGAAATCAACTTTAGTGATTGTCTTTTTTTTCTAATTTTTATTTTCTCCTGGTTGTGCTGGGTCTTTGTTGCTGTGGGGAACTGAGGGACTACTCTTTGTTGCAGTGCGAGGGCTTCTCATTGCAGTCACTTCTCTTGTTGGAGAGCACAGGCTCTAGGGCGCATGGGCTTCAGTAGCTGCTGAGAGTGGGCTCAGTAGTTGTGGCTTCCAGGCCCTAGAGCACAGGCTCAGTAGTTGTGGCACATGGGCTCAGTCGCTCAGCAGCTTGTGGGATCTTCCCGGACCAGGGATCAAACCTGTGTCTCTTGCACTGGCAGGCAGATTCTTTACCACTGAGCCACCAGGGAAATCCAGTGATTGTCTTTTTTTTTTTTTTTAATGTGAGTTTATTAACTTTTCCTACTGATCTAGTGTGTGTGGATCAAGGATTTCCTTTGACATATGAAACATAATTGGGATAATAAAAGGGTTCTGTAAGTGCTTAGTTAGGAGACAAAAGCCAGCCTGCCTTCTCTGTTTGTTTCTCAACCTGGTTCTCCATCAGAATAGTATGGAGAGCCTCAAAAATTATTCTCACCAAGGAGATTCTGATTTAAATAATCTAGGATGGACAATTTTTACAGTAATGGTCCCCAGATCAGTGGCATCAGTATTACCTAGGAACTAGTTAAAAAAGCAAAATGTGGGTTCTCTCCCCCTCACCCCATAACTACTGAATCAAAAACTTCTTGAGGTTGGCACAGGAAATCTTTCTTTCAACAATCCTACCAGGTATTTTGATGTACACTGAGCTTTTAAGTGCAACTATTTGAAAACTGGTGCTTCCCAAGTGGCTCAGTGGGTAATGAACTGCTTATAACACAGATGTGGGTTCAATCCCTGGGTCAGGAAGATCCCCTGGAGGAGGGCATGGCAACCCACTCTAGTATTCTTGCCCGGAGAATCCCACAAACAGAGGAGCCTTGTGGGCTACAGTCCATAGAGTCACAAAGAGTTGGACACAACTGAAGCAACTGAGCACCCAGACACACATCCTAAAACTACCCAGGCGATGCTGATGTGCAGTGGAGTTTAAGAACCACTGGTTTAGGAGTAAACTATCTATAAAATCATAACTTTAATTAAACATGCAATTATTTAATACCTGCCATGTTTTGTAATTTCCTGTTGCCCAAGAAAACAACTGAAAGTGAGATTATTAATAAAATTTGAAACTATGCAGAAAGATGATGCATTAAGACAAAAAGTTGTAAGAACCACAAATATTCAATCACAGAGAATACAAAAAAGAAAATACATTATGAAATTTCCTCTTTCTGAATTGAAAATAGCTAGCTAGATAGTAAATATGCTTCAACAATAAGGCTGAAATCCGTTGTAGAATGCATGTCAAATTATCTAACACACATTTCTCCAACTTGTCTTTAATCACACTAATGGCACAAAGTCTTTGCTAGAGATGATTTTGGATATCATATAATCCAGCCTTTTGCAACCAGTAATTCATGGACCCAAGAGCTCACAAAAGTTTCCTGGCAAGGTAGTAGTTGAAGGATGCGAATAGCAGTAACTCCAACTCAAAGAAGCATAAATGATCAAGCACGTTGGCTCACTCATTTTAGCTCCATAACTAATGACATGGTGCTGTTTGCCCCAGCTCCATTTTTCTGCCATTCTCTTGGTTTCACTCTCCTCCTTATGTCAGTCGACTTTGACTTCAAACTTGATGTCCATCTTTGTAGCAAAACAGCTGCAACAGTATCAGGCCTCACATCATATCCCATACCATCCAAAGAGAGAGTGTCATTCCAGATAAACGCTGAAGAAAAACAAGGATTCTCTTTTTCTAGAAATCCTTGAAAAATATATTCTGGTTTTTCTCTAGCCCAGGTTGGTTTATAGGACCTAATCCTTGTGGTCCGGAGAATGAACTGGACCTTGATCAGGGCCAAGTCCTAGAGCTAGGGTTGAAATTGTTTTCTCATGAGACAAATGGAAAACTAAGATACTACTGCCATAGGCAAATGCAATGAATGCCAAGAAGCCTGAAACAGCAAATGTCTGCCAAACATGGCGGGGTGGGGGAGTGTTTTAAAATCAACAAGTAAAATAGTTGTTCAAATGTTTTCTTTCAAATTAGATGCATCTTAGAGCCTCCAAGAGTTTATCAGATGACCATTCATGGCAGCCAGTGGACATCAGAGGGATATTCTCAAGACTCAATCATTCAGTCAGTTTACTATCTAGATTAATGCTACTAGTTTAATGCTTTATTTGTTCTTCAACTTAAGATAATTTTATTTTAGTTGTGTATTGTATGATTTAGCATCTACAAGAGACCACTGTTTCGAGACAGAAAGGTATACATATTGATGTGTTATTCATGTTCACCCAGCGCCTTCTGATGACAGAACCAGTTTTATTACAGGAGGGAGTTTGGGACTTCACAGGTGGCTCCGTGGTAAAGCATCCACCTGCCAACTCAGGAGATTCAGGAGACATGGATTCTATCCCTGGGTTAGGAAGATCCCCTGGAGAGGAAATGACAACCCACTCTAGTATTCTTGCCTGGGAAATCCCTTGGACAGAGTAGCCTGGTGGGCTGTACAGTCCATGGGGTCACAAAGATTCAGACATGACTGAAAGACTGAGCACAGCACCAGCACCTCTTTCCTAGTGGGCACAATATAAGCAGAACTAGGGATTCCCTGGTGGCTCAGTGGTAAAGAATCCTCCTGCCAATGCAGGAGACACAAGAGATGCAGGTTTGATCCCTGGGTCAGGAAGATTCCCTAGAAAAGGAAGTGGCAACCCACACCAGTATTCTTGCCCAGGGAAATCCCATGGACAGAGGAGCCTGGCGGGCTACAAAAGAATCAGACACAACGTAGCAGCTAAACAGCAGCATTAATCATGATGTCCTTCTATCCCATAGCCAAGCAGTGAACATGTGACTCACAACAGGCCAACCAAATTCCTTTTCCCGGGACAGGAAAGAATGACAGAGCTGATTCATCTCTGTGATGACACCTTAACACGACAATTAAATTACCTACTGCTCACAAAACCCAAGAGCTTTCCAGGTTCTTGCTGTTTCTAACCTGGCCCTTGAGTGTCTTTTGATGTGTGAGTCACCCGTGGCCTTCCAGTCAATTCTCCTTTTGTTTGAGTTTTTCAAGAATAGGTTTCTATGGTTTGCAACATATAAGCCTGACAAGAAGCATAAAAATGATAATTATGAACATTTCCTTCAAAATGATCAACACTGAATTAATAAATTGCATATATGATCAAAAAGTTTATACAATTCATGAATGTACCTCTAGTACTTTAAAAATCATTGTTGAAAAGGGAAAATCTAATAACATTTTATCCAATCTGACTTATAATTTGTTAGGAATAAAATCTTTCTAAACTCTCAATGTGTTATTTGTGGATGAGTGGTTGGGAATAGCAGCTTGAAGCCTTCTCTTTTATATTACCATTTAGAAACAAAAGAAAAAAATTATGAAAATAAGCTAGCTTCTTTTTTAAAGCATAACTGCTTTAAATGTTAAAATTCTAAGTATAGCTACAAAAGTGGCTTTTTGTCAAGATTTGATGCATAATAGGCAGTAAAATTTTAGTATATATTTTAATATGTATTTAATTCCCAAAGAAACATGAGGTAATATTATTTTTAGTTGATTCACCAACAGATTATGCTTTTTCTCGTACAATAAAATTCAGGAAAACTAAAGAGAATTAAGCTTTTTCTGAATAAGTCATAGGAATGTAATGTACAGAACAACAACTATAGTTAATGATACTGTATTGCACATTTGAAAGTTGCTGAGAGAGTTAATCTCAAAAGTCCTCCTCACAAGAAAAAAATTCTGTCGCTATGTATGGCTATGGGTATCAACTACTGTTGTCATGGCGATCATTTTGCAACATATTCAAATATCAAATCATCATGGTGTGGTACACCCGAAACTAATAGAATATTGTAGCATACCTCAATTTTCAAAAAAAATAAAATTAAATGCTTTCTAAAGCCAAATGGTATATTTAAATATATGGTGACTAATGCACATTATAAATCCAAATCAGAATGCTCTTTGAAGACATACTGATTTGAAAGTTTTCCTTGCCTTTTGAATCTACATTTCACACAGATAATGATTATTTTTAACTTCTAGGCACCTTCTTTAGATTATTTATCTCACTGAAAGGCGTTTGAGTCAAAAAGAGAGCTGGGAAACACTGATATACCTCCTTACTTGACAGGAACCAGAGAGGTCACACAGATAACCCTGAGAGCTGAGATACGAGCAGAGTTCCTTAGAAGCTCAGGGCCCATCAGACACTGTTACTTTCTGCCACCACAAATGCACTTCAGTGTTTGTAGAAAAGCAAACTCTCATCAGCTTCTAGGCAATGTCTGTAACTTTTCAGTTCCAAAACCATGCATTTCTATGTAATTACATATATGATTGCCTACAAACCTCCAGATGAAGTCTTGTGTTGAACCTCTGCATTTTGAGGCTAAAATCTAGAGCAGATGCCCAGGAATCCATGGCCCATAAGTTGATTTAAGACCTTCTCAATATTGAGTGATATTGCTAAATTAAGATTTCATACATCTGAGTTTGGAGATTGAACTTCAAATATTTAATAGAGGTGTAGAACTGACTGCCCTCCTCTAATAATTCTCTGCTAGAACTTTGCTGGGACACCAAGGCAGGAAACCAAGAATGGACAGAGACTGTGTCCCTTTGGTTGCTTCTGTTGCCCCAGCTTGCCACTTTTGAATATTTCTGCTGTCTCCAGCTGTCTCTGATGAAACTAATACATAAACTTCTAATAATCAGGATCAAATGGCATTGAGAGTCTGTAAGTAACAAAGAATAATTCCAAGTTCCCAGACAAGACTGTTCCCCTTGTAAAATGGGCTACCCTGATAAGCAGAGGAGGCATAGACTTAGAAGGTTGGAGAAGATGACAATATCATACCATTAGTGAAGTGAAAGTCACTCAGTCCTGTCCAACTCTTTGCAACCCCATGGACTGCATAGTCCATTCTACAGGACAAAATACTGGAGTGGGTAGCCTTTCCCTTCTTCAGGGGATCTTCCCAACCCAGGGATCGAACCCAGATATCCCACATTGCAGGCAGATTCTTTACTAGCTGAGCCACAAGGAAAGCCCAAGAATATTGGAGTGGGTAGCCTAGCCCTTCTCCAGAGGATCTTCCCAACCCAGGAATCAAACCAGGGTCTCCTGCATAGCAGGTGGATTCTTTACCAACTGAGCTGTGAGGGAAGCCCAATACCATTAGAATACCTGTCAAAACTTCATGTTAGTTTTAATCGGAGCCTGATCTGACTCCTGTGACATGATGAGTGTCATGTGGCTAACAAAAGCCTCATTTTAGACCAAAAGTTTCCATGTTCCTCTAGATAAGCCAAGAATCCTAAGCTAAAAAAAATTTTAAATAAATAAACAGACAAGCAAATAGAGGAAGGGTTTTAATCAACTGTAGTATCCACCAACTGTAGTGCTCTACCCAGTTAATTAGAATTCCTATCATGTTTTATTTCTGAAAGGATCACCAAAAGATACATGTTTTATCAATTATTTTGTTTTTTTGGAGGGGGAGAACATTTAAGTTCTACTCTCTTAGTATATTTTAATTGTAGGACTCAATATATATTCACTATGTTATATATTTTACTCTCCTCTTTCACTTTCAGCAAGAGGCTTTTTAGTTTCTCTTCACTTTCTGCCAGAAGGGTGATGTTGTCCCCATATCTGAGGTTATCCATACTTCTCTCAGCAATCTTGATTCCACTTGTGCTTCTTCCAGCCCGTGTGGGGCCACTCAAGACAGAAGGGTCATGGTGGAGAGGTATGACAGAATGTGGTCCACTGGAGAAGGGAATGGCAAACCACTGCAGTATTCTTGCCTTGAGAACTGCATGAACAGCATGAAAAAGCAAAAAGATAGAATACTAAAAGATGAACTCCCCAAGTCAGTAGGTGCCCAATATGCTACTGGAGATCAGTGGAGAAATAATTACAGAAAGAATGAAGGGATGGAGCCAAAGCAAAATCAATGGCCAGTTGTGGATGTGACTGGTGATAGAAGCAAGGTCCGATGTTGTAAAGAGCAATATTGCATAAGAACCTGGAATGTTAGGTCCAAGAATCAAGGCAAATTGGAAGTGGTCAAATAGGAGATGGCAAGAGTGAACATCGACATTCTAGGAATCAGTGAACTAAAACGGACTGGAATGGGTGAATTTAACTCAGATGACCATTATATCTACTACTGTGGGCAAGAACCCCTTAGAAGAAATGGAGTAGCCATCATAGTCAACAAAAGAGTCCAAAATGCAGTACTTGGATGCAATCTCAAAAATGACAGAATGATCTCTGTTCATTTACAAGGCAAACCATTCAATGTCACAGTAATCCAAGGCTATGCCCCAACCAGTAATGCTGAAGAAGCTGCAGTTGAACAGTTTTATGAAGACCTACAAGATTTTTTAGAACTAACACCCAAAAAAGATGTCCTTTTCATTAGATGCGACTGGAATACAAAAGTAGGAAGTCAGGTAACACCTGGAGTAACTGGCAAATTTGGCCTTGGAGTACAGAATGAAGCAGGGCAAAGGCTAAGAGACTTTTGCAAAGAAACTGCACTGGTCATAGCAAACACCCTCTTCTGACAACGCAAGAGAAGATTCTACACATGGACATCACCAGATGGTCAACACCTAAATCAGAATGAGTATATTCTTTGCAGGCAAAGATGGAGAAGTTCTATACAGTCAGCAAAAACAAGACCAGGATCTGTCTGTGGCTCAGATCATGAACTCCCTATTGCCAAATTCAGACTTAAATTAAGAAAGTAGGAAAAACCACTAGACCATTCAGGTGTGACCTAATCAAATCCTTTGTAATTATGCAGTCAAAGTGAGAAATAGATTTAAGGGACTAGATCTGATAGACAGAGTGCCTGATGAACTATGGATGGAGATTCATGATATTGTACAAGAGACAGGGATTAAGACCATCCCCAAGAAAAAGAAATGCAAAAAAGTAAAATGGCTGTCTGAGGAGGCCTTACAAATAGCTGTGAAAAGAAGAGCAGCAAAAAGCAAAGGAGAAAAGGAAAGACTCCCATCTGAATGCAGAATTCCAAAGAATAGCAAGGAGAGATAAGAAAGCCTTCCTTAGCAATCAATGCAAAGAAATAGAGGAAAACAACAGAATGGGAAAGACTATAGATCTCTTCAAGAAAATTAGAGATACCAAGGGAACATTTCATGGAAAGATGGGCTCGATAAAGGACAAAAATGGTATAGACCTAACAGAAGCAGAAAAATGTTGAGAAGAGTTGGCAAGAATACACAGAAGAACTGTACAAAAAAGATCTTAACGACTCAGATAATCATGATGGTGTGATCACTCACACTCAGCTAGAGCCAGACATCCTGGAATGCAAAGTCAAGTGGGCCTTAGAAAGCATCACTACAAACAAAGCTACTGGAGGTGATGGAATTCCAGTTGAGCTATTTCAAATCCTAAATGATGATGCTGTGAAAGTGCTGTACTCAATATGCCAACAAATTTGGAAAATTCAGCAATGGCCACAGGACTGGAAGTCAGTTTACATTCCTATCCAAAAGAAAGGAAATGCCAAAGAATGCTCAAACTACTGAACAATTGCACTTATTTCACAAGATAGTAAAGTAATGCTCAAAATTCTCCAAGCCAAGCTTCAGCAATACATGAACCGTGAACTTCCAGATGTTCAAGCTGGTTTTAGCAAAGGCAGAGGAACCAGAGATCAAATTGCCAACATCCAATAGATTATCAAAAAAGCAAGAGCGTTCCAGAAAAACATCTATTTCTGCTTTATTGACTATGTGAAAACTTTTGACTGTGTGGATCACAATAAACCCTGGAAAATTCTGAAAGAGATGGGACTACCAGACCACCTGACCTGTCTCTTGAGAAACCTGTATGCAGGTCAGGAAGCAACAGTTAGAACTGGACATGGAACAACAAACTGGTTCCAAATAGGAAAAGGACTACTTCAAGGCTGTATATTGTCACTTGCTTGTTTAACTTCTATGCAGAGTACATTATGAGAAACACTGGGCTGGAAGAAGCACAAGCTGGAATCAAGACTTCTGGAAGAAATATCAATAACCTCAGATATGCTGACGACACCACCCTCATGGCAGAAAGTGAAGGGGAACTAAAAAGCCTCTTGCTGAAAGTGAAAGAGGAGAGTGAAAAAGTTGGCTTAAGGCTCAACATTAAGAAAACTAAGATCATGGCATCTGGTCCCATCACTTCATGGGAAATAGATGAGGAAACAGTGGAAAAAGTGTCAGGCTTTATTTTTTGGCTCCAAAATCACTGTAGATGGTGATTGCAGCCATGAAATCAAAAGACGCCTACTCCTTGAAAGGAAAGTTATGGCCAACCTGTATAGCATATTGAAAAGCAGAAACATTACTTTGCCAACAAAGGTTCGTCTAGTCAGGGCTATGGTTTTTCCAGTGGTCATGTATGGATGTGAGAGTTGGACAGTGAAAAAGGCTGAGCACCAAAGAATTGATGCTTTTGAACTGTGGTGTTGGAGAAGACTCTTGAGAGTCCCCTGGACTGCAAGGAGATCCAACAAGTCCATCCTAAAGGAGATCAGTCCTGGGTGTTCATTGGAAGGACTGATGTTGAAGCTGAAACTTCAATACTTTGGCCACCTGATATGAAGAGTTGACTCATTGGAAAAGACCCTGATGCTGGAAAGGATTGGGGGCAGGAGGAGAAGGGGACGACAGAGGATGAGATGGCCGGATGGCATCACCGACTCGATGGCCTTGGGTTTGGGTGGACTCTGGGAGTTGGTGATGGACAGGGAGGCCTGGCGTGCTGCGGTTCATGGGGTCGCAAAGAGTCAGACATGACTGAACAACTGAATTGATACTGATACTGATACTGATGTTATATATTAGATTCTTGGCTCTTACTGATAAATGAAAATTTGTATCCCTTTATCAACTTCTGTATTCCCCCAGGTCAGATTTATTCCTGGCTTAATTTTATGTCAATTGAAGTAGAGTTTATTTACAATGCTGTTAGTTTTTGATGTACAGTAAAGTGATTCAGTTATTTGTTTTTCAGATTTTTTCATGTTATAGGTTATTATAAGATGTTGAATATAATTCCCTGTGCTACATAGGAAATCCTTATGATTTATCTCTTTTATATATAGAAGTATGTATCTGTTAATCCTGTACTCCTAATTTATCCCCCTTTTTCCTTTTTGGTACCTAGAAGTTTGTTTTCTATATCTCTAGATTCCACATGTAAGTGGATACCATATTATATTTGTCTTTCACTGTCTGACTTACTTCACTTGTATAATTATCTCTGGGTCCATCCATGTGGCTGCAAATGGCATTATTTCATTCTTTTCATGACTAAGTAATATTCCAATGTGTATGTGTGAGTGAGAGTGTATGTGTGTGTACAGATACACACATCTTCTTTATCAAGTCCTTCTGTTGGTGAACAACTTAGGTTACTTTCATGAAAGGACACATTTTTCTTCAACCCTCTGCAACCAGGTATAGAATCCAAGTGAATTTTATTCTGAAATTTAGGATTTGGGCCTAATGCTCATCTCTATTTCCCCTCTGATCTGCCTTTCACTTAAATTCCAGACCACTATCGTAACCGTGTTTCACCTCCTCGGCATTTAATCTCTGGGCTTCTGTCAGCATGCAGCCCATAAGAAGGTGCCAGTGCTGCCCTTTTGTGGTCTACCAACCTGACAGTCGGGTCCCTGGGGCATCCCACAGACATCTACTTAACTGATAATATCTTTGAACTGTGGTGGTAATCCCAGCAGAGCTCCACTTGCAGAGTTTTAGTTGGAGATACCAATCACGCATCTTCTTTGGCTACAATGGAAGCATAAATTCAAAATTTTATAAAAATGTGCCATAGAATCAAGTTTAATCTAGATTAGCGTCTGACTCCTTTGTTTAGTAAACACCATGTGATAAGTAAAATCTTCTGATATTTGTCCTGCTAATGATCTCTGTGTTTCTTCAAGTTTCCTAGGAACACTTCTTTCCTAAGAAAGTTATGACAACAAAAATGAAGTAGGGATGGATATGGTCACCACAAGATTTGCCATTTTTAGGGCATACATATCTTAGTGCGGAGAAGGCACTGTTAACCCACTCCAGTGTTCTTGCCTGGAGAATCCCATGGGCGGAGGAGCCTGGTGGGCTGCCGTCTATGGAGTCGCACAGAGTCGGGCACGACCAGAGCGACTTAGCAGCAGAAGCCTATCTTAGTGAGGCAGGCACGAAAGTTATGTGTTTAATATTAGTTGGACCCAACTGAATCAGGGAATGTCTATGCTTACTTTTTCAACTCTGAAATTCTGCTCTCTGATCTTTTCCTTTTTGGGCTGTGGTGAGTCTTCATTGCTGCACGGGGGCTTCCTCTAGTTGCAGTGAGCAGAGACTACTTTTAGCTATGGTGTGCAAGCTTCTCATGGCAGTGGCTTCTCTTGTTGAAGAGCACAGGGTCTAGGAGCACCAGCCTCACTAGTTACAGTGCATGAGCTCAGTAGTTGCGGCTCATGGGATCTAGAGTGTTGCCTCAGTAGCTGTGGTGCAAGAGATTAGCTGCTCTGTAGCCTGTGGGATTGTCCTGGCCCAGGGATCAACCTGGTGTTCCTTGCATTGCACAGCAGATTCTTAACCACTGAGCCACAAGGGAAGCCCTGCTCTCTGATCTTTGAAGTTAGAGTTTTTGTCAGAGAAAGCAAGAGGATTGTTCATAAAGATTGTGGAATGTATGGTAGGCTGAACGTAGCACGGATTATGAAAATGCCATATTAAATGTGAAACCACGTTTATGGAAAAGAAAAGGGAAGCTTTCAGGGAGCAGAAATGCACCAGGATATAGAAACTACAGAAGACAGAGCTAGAACATGCTTCAGATGTCTAGGAATAGCAGACTTAAAATGTCTGTATGTTAGCAGATGTGGAAAATTACAGAATCAAATTTGGCAAAACCTTTTATTTCATACTTCTGCGGTTTGTCCAGTTTCTTCCTTCTTTCCTTCCTTCCTTTCTTTCATTCTCTTCCTTCATTTCTATGGTATACGATTATATAGTAATATGTTGCTTTTAATCATTCTAGTTCTGTTCCTGTTTCCCTTTCTTTGACTCTATGGGCACCAAAAATAGTTTGCCTTTCTGATCAATGAATGGAAACATTTTTGTATAAATTCTGAAACCTGGACCCTACGATATTGAATATAGTCTTTCAGGGAGACTGAACTGAAAATCTTCAGAAAATTATTTTTCAATTATAATGTCCTTCTGTGCAATATGGGATATAATTTCTTATCCAAAGTTTTCAAGTTAATTAATTTGTGAACTTGCTATATTGCATACTCTTTGATCAACATGAATATCAAGGAAGTGAAATTATTTACCTAGTCATTTGAGGTTTCCAAAGAGAAAAATGTCTATATATCTTGGGTACGATTACCAGTCCATGCTTAATCCGTTTCAGCTGATCGGCTGGCTGGCTGGCTGCAGGTCTCTCTGCCTCAGACAGTCCAGGTAGCACAGTGGGAAGGCCTGGATGAGGAGCCAGAAGCTCAAATACCAGCTCCACAGGGTCCCTGGGAAAATCTCTCAGCCCTTATAACTCTCAGTTTTTGCATCTGTAAAATAAGATAAAAATATCTTCTGGCCTGCCCTGCTGGGTTGTTAGGAGAATCAGAGAAGACAGTGCATGTGAAAGCATTTTGCAAATGCAAGGCATTTGGAATACAATTTTACTTAACTAGTCATTGATATTCTCCTGCTTTAAAGCCACATTGTCAGAAAATGAAGCAATTAGTTATGGCAGTTCAAATATATCCCAAAGCTAATTTTGACATAAAAACATTAAGTTCAAAGGCCCAAACCATGTGGCCTGTCCTTAGGCCTGAAAATTATTCAATGTTTCATAAAGCTGAGATCAGTCCATTGGTGTCTCAGGATGATATCAGCAGCAGGCCAGTGATAACTCAGCTTTAGCTGGAGACCAGTTTTCCACTGTCCCCAATATTACAGCGTTTCAGCTATCACAGGTTACAACCCTGTAGGCTGGTTGATAAGAAAAATGAGGCAGGAGGTAAACACCTGGGACTCAGCTACCCTAGGGAGGTTAAGTCACTGTTAGGAATGGGGAGGCATTTCAGCAAGGGTTCTCACATTTATTTAAACCGATTTTAGCCTAAAGGTAAACTATTAACCTACTTGAGGAGCAACTAAATTAGAGTAGCAATGTAGTTTCTCAATTCAGTTATCAGAAGGACCTGGTAGGGAACCTTGTCCATGAATGAAGACATGGTCACTTTGTCACCTAGGTATTCAACCTGGGACAAGTTATTTTCCAGAAAGCAATAGCATCATCTTACATGTGCCTGGTCTTTGGGATTGAAGGGGTATAGTTCTATGAGAACATGACCGGTAGAAATGGAACCAGCTCAAACATTAGCATCATGACAGCAGTCTCACTACCAGTGGTTAAAATTTCAGCTTTCAGTTTTCAGACATTAAAATAGCAAGAACAGTTTCTACAAATGAACTTATACTTTTCCCTACCTTTGCCACTTTACAACCACATTATATCTGGCAGCTAAGATATGGGATGAGGACTTTGAGTGTTTCCATTAGCAGGTTGGTTTGCATGGCTAGATAAAGATGTCTGGGAGAGTCCAAATCTCATTTCCCATGAGGCTCTTTTTTATTTTTCCACCCACCTTCTGTACTGTATAACACAACAAAGTTAAATAGCATAGATTCCCAGTTTGAGGGCTAGCAATAGACTAGACGAGGTCTACTAGAGGACGAGCAGTGGCGAAGCAGAAATTTTAATAAAATCCAGGGAGTGGGGGTAGAAAATCTGATGTTTTAATTAGTTCTACCTCTTCCAGGCTTCTGATAGTTGTACACTTATTTTCTGCTTCATCACCATGAGCTTGTTCAAGTAAAACAGTAATTAATAAAGCTTTAGACTGCCCTTCCCAACAATTAAAAAAATCTGCAAGCAGAATTATTACATCATTTTATCACAGCCATTTAAAAAATAGGGTAATATAATTAGCAAATAGAGACTGACCTGTGACATGTCCAAGCACTTTCTTAATTGATAAATCAAGAATTGAATGAAGCATTTCTGGAGTCCCTCCAAATACTAATACTCTATGCTCCTATTTCAAAAGGCAAAGAGATGCAGACAGCTCTTGAATTAACTGGGATGAAATTAATGTATCTAACATAACTAATAATACTGAAACCTAATTTTATCAATTTATCTTTAGCTCTTCTTTCCCTACATGTCTTTTTCTCTTCTTCCTGCTTATTTTTTGGTAGTTGCACAAATGGAAAAGAAAGGTCAAATAGATGGCATAGACAGAAGAGATGTAGGTCAAAAAATACAAACTTTCAGTCATAGGTAAAGTAAGTTCTCAAGATCAAATGTACAGCATGGGGGCTGCTAATAACACGGTATTGTACACTTGGAAGTTGCTGATAGTAGATCTTCACCTTTATCATAGCAAAAGATTATTTTATTGATGTTGGTAGTTACTCTGCAACATATATGTGTATTGAATCATCCTGCTACACACTAATTACATACAATTATATTTGTCAATTAATCAATAAATTTGTGGGTAGGGGGACAAACAGCTGATCTCTCAATATTAAAGCACTGCCCATTATCAGGATTCCACACAACCACTTATGAAATTTACTGAAAATTCCTCTGATATCTATCTTTACTGTAAGTGGATTAGGCCTTAAAATGTTTCAGGTGAGATCCTACCTAAGGTTGCTTGCCTTCTAACTAAAGAATTTATTTAACATTACTGATGAGTTTTCATGCCCACCCCCACCTCCCCCACCCCACCCCCGCTGCCCATTCATAGAAGAGAAACAGCACCAACGAGTCTGCTCCAGGGCACTGTGCTACTAGCTGGCCTCAATCCTGACCTAGAAGGAACATCTTCAAAGCTGAATGTTAATTTAGAGTCTGTTCCAGGGCAGTCCTTGGCATCTTTGCTGAGAAGACCTATTAATGCCAACCTCAACAAAAATAAATGCAAGCCTATTAGGAAATGGACTAAGACCATTCATCATTTAGCATAAGACAAATAGCACAGCCTATCAAATGATGAACCTACCCACTCAAAACTGAGTATAAAATAGTATTTCCAAAATGTCTTAGTAGGTAATATCGTAATAAAAGGTATAGAGTTTACACATGACCAACAAACAAATTAATGTACAATTAACATACTAGAAAACTCTAAATGTAATGATCTTGTGATGTAGTCTGAGCCAGGAATGCTTCAAAATAACATATTGTAATTTAGAGCATTTTACTATAAATTACCCTTCATACCTAGCACAATTTAAGATACAAAGATGCATGTCTGGGTTATGGTGAAATTTTTATTATCATAAAAACAGTAAGCTGTAAAATATTAAAACATGACTAGTAATCTACTGTCTCAATTTTTGAAACACTTTCAAATATCTCCATAAATGGAGAGATTTTTAGCATTATCAAGTAGGTACAGGATTTTCTTGACAGTAAATTCTTATAGAATGAAGCTAATTTATACTCATTTTTCAATATCTAAAAGACCTACAAATTTAAATTAGCAAACTAATATTTAAATTAGCAAACTAATACTCAATATGAGTATTATACACTCGTATTGATAAGCATATCCTTGGTGGTTCATATATAAATATTTTAGATACTTCTTTGCATCCTTTGGAGAACTGGATTAGAAGGACACTTTTCTGAGGTCTTTCTGTCATCATAAGGGGCCAGTCCAGATAAAAAGTCTGTCTAGTGTGGCTTACGGACAAGGAGACTCCTGTTGTCACCTGGGCAGGTGTTGCTCCTGCTATTAGGCACACTAATACTTCAACAGTGTGAGTAAGTAATGAGGGAAATGAGGTCAGGACTGGACAGGGACAAAGCTGGGAGAAACCAACCCAGTTCTAGGACTGGTACCCAAGGAGGCCGTCTACAGTCATTGACCAGTCTGGAAGGGCGCAGTGATCCTCCGGCTTGGTTGTAACAGTCAGGTCCTAGAGGAATCATGCTCAGGTTAGGAAAATTCAAGGAAGTTCGAGTAAGGGACTATTTCAGAAGTTGTAGGATGAAATCAAAAGGGAAAATACAATTCCCCAATACCTGAAAATGGAAGTGTTATTCACTCAGTCATGTCTGACTCTTTGTGACCCCATGGACTGTAGCCCACCAGGTTCCTCTGTCCAGAATACTGAAATGGGTTTCCATTCCCTTCTCCAAGGGATCTTCCCGACCCAGGGATCAAACCTGGGTCTCCTGCATTGCAGGCAGATTTTTACCATCTGAGCCACCAGGGAAGCCCCAATACCTAGCTAGGCTGTCACCATCCCTAGCCAGAAGGAGTGAGAAGTGAAAGCAGTTCTTAGAATCTGGAAAAAGAGGACCACCTGGAACAGAGCTCTGACCTTCTGTGGAAGGAGGCGGGCAGCTCAGGTAGCCCTAGAAGGAAGAATCCAGAAATATAAATCCAGAGATATAAATATATAAATTTCGGCCAAACCCAGCCGGAACAGAGGGTGAGGGTTGATAGGTTCATATGGGTCAGTATGGAGGAGAGAGGAAGAAGGCAAGGTGGAAGAGGGTGGGAGGAGTCTGGCAGGAAAAACAAAAAAGAAAAATGGTGACATAAACAGGATACCCCAAAATATATGGGAGTCTAGGGATGAGGGTCCAGCATCCAGAGAAAGGGGCCAACAGAGGGAAGCAGAATATTACAACTCTCAACAACAACAACAAAAAAACCCGAAATTGCGTCAGAGGACTCCACCCATGTAGGAAGTCAGATGCTCAACCAAGTTTGCTGGCGCATGTTCTGCCAGAGATGTGGGAGGAGGAGAAAGTCCCCAGGCATGCTGGAGGACTGGCTGCAGAGCAGAAACGCTCATCCTAGATGCAGCTCACTGATGCCTTTAGCATCAGAAGTACTTCCTGCCTGGATCAGGACTCACAGAAGAACAAGTCAGGATTGAGGCTAGTGAAGACCAGCCCATGGGCCACCGAGCAAACAGGAAGGAAAAGAAGTATCAGGGCTATCAGAGACTGTATGATAATGGTCCCTGCAGGAAATGCAAGACACATTCAAGTTGGGGAACATAAGGAGAGTTTACAAAGGTGTGGGAAGAAGGCAGGAAATCCTGAGAATCTACACAGGACATGTGCTCCGCCTCTAGGCTTGAGACAGCAAGAGGAGGGGGTAGTTACAAGCGCCCTAACTGCAGCCTGAGAGGTGCCCCCAGCCTCCAGCTGAGGGACAGGGTCGGCCCTAGAATGGAAGGAGGGTGGCCACCTGTGGAGAAGAAATCAAGGGGGCATATCCCTGGACGCACTCTCCACCCTCTTCAGTTCTTCTGCCGGACTCCCCATTGACCAAACCCACACTGCAGCCAGAGGACGAGCTTAACTGGTCCATACAGATCAATGTTGTCGGCCACAAAGAAGGATGCAAAAGGTTGGGATAGGGACACAGCAATGCTGATAAAAATTATCCAGCACAGGCTGTCAAGTCATCCTGGTGACAAATAATGAGGTTCTTCCCATGGGATACTTATCCTTTACAAAGGAAAAACAGTAGCTTCACAGTAAACTAAACTAGCAGACCCCACCTTGACCAGATGATCAAGTTAGCATCACCAGGTACAGGTCAAAGCACCATCACGTGCCTCCATGTATGAGTTGCTGAGAAGAAATCCACACCTGAGTCTAATTGTGAATAATCATCAGACAAACCCAGACTGAGGGGCCGCTGGCAAAACAATTAGTCCATGCACTTCAGAAATGTCAGTGTCATGAAAGGCAAAGAAAGACTGCACAGTTGTTCCTGGTGAAAGGAGACCAAAGAGACTCGATGGCTGAATGCGGCGCACGACACAGGGTTTTCTCCTACTACAAGGACACTGCAGGACATGCTGTGAAATTTGAATTAGGTCTGTAAATCAGGTGACAGTGTTATACCTGCGTTAATTTCCTGATTTTGATTGCTGTACTGCAGTTATGTAATAAAAAGCCCTTGTTTTTGAAAAATACAGAATGAGGTACTGAGGGGTAAAGGTGCCCTGTGTCTACCCTCAAACAGTTCAGGGTGAAAAGGCACAGAGAGAAAGAAAAGACAGAAAATACTATAAAATGGTCAAATTTGGGGAATTTGGGTGAAGGATGTATAAAAGTTCCTTTACTATTTTTGCAATTTTTGTTTAAGTATAAAATTATGTCAAAATAAGGATAAAGATAAAAGTGATGGGACCTTGAGCTGGTGCAGTAGCAATGGTGTTAGAGAGAAAGGAACATATACAAGAACAATGTGGGAGGGAACACTGATCTGATTTACATGATGAATTATGTGGGGTGAGTCTACAGTGGACAAAATATATACGGTTTTGGCCTCTGCATAGTGCAGAATATCGTCATTTTTGGTACTGTTTGCATGAGTTGTTAAGCTGTCTGAATAATATATTAAATTTGCCCTGGCTAAAATTTAAATGTCTATTTCTATAATTTGTGATTTTCCTATCAGATTGACAGAGTCATTTAAATATTAGTAGATTCAAAACCAGATCCTAAATATTGCCATCATCAATAGTAGTATGAGTTTAATTCTTTCCCCTGGAAGAGCAAGCAATTGTGAATTTGCCCAGCAAGGGGCAAAAGAATGTCCCTGCCAAATCAGTCCCTCTTCTCCCGGGATACAGAGCCTATTAGAGCTCTTTCTAAACGTCAGAAGAACATTTAGAATGCAAAATAACTCAGACCTGTGAGAGAGCAGCTACCTGAAACTGATATTGGAAGCCAGCTGTAAGTGAGAGCATTCCAAACTCTTCTCCTCTCATGTAAAACACCAAGTTGAGAAAGAAAATCGTATGTCTTATAGGCGTCCATCAGTCTCAAGTAGTCGCCAATATGAGAAATTAGCCCCATTTTCTCTGATCATCCCATGTGTCCCATTCCAGGATACAAAGCCCAGTTTTTCAAGGCATAGTCTAGACAACAAATTCAACAAACAGGTACTGAACACTTACCATTACATCAGCTTACAATCACTGTCAGATTTACGAGTAGTATAACCCACACTTGGCAGGAAATAGAGACTTTGGGGTATAACTTTTCTGCTGTGTTTGTCATAATAGTGTAAGTTTTGTGTAACTAATTGTGATTATGGATTTAATGCCTAGTGAATATGAGTTTTATCCGTTTTTATTACTCAGAGTCCTAGTGAGATGTTCGTTATAACTGAAATACCTCAATATTGATGGAGTCTATTGAACAAGCAACAGCTAGGGCACCCACACTCAGCTTCTGGGCTTAGAAGGGAAAGATATTGAGGTGAAATAGGCAACCGGTTACTAATTAATTGTCGTTTTGAGATGCTTCAAGATCCCACAGATTCTGCAAGTGAAGTGAAGGTCGCTCAGTCGTGTCCAGCTCTTTGCAACCCCATGGACTTGTACTCCATGGGATTCTCCAGGCTGGAATACTGGAGTGGGTAGCCTTTCCTTTCTCCAGGGGATCTTCCCAGTCAAGGGCTCAAACCCAGGTTTCCCACATTTCAGGCAGATTCTTTGCCAGCTGAGCCACCAGGGAAGCCCAGATTCTGCAAGGTTACCATTAAATCCCATAGGTAACTGTTAAATACCATAGATTCTGCAAGGTTACCGTTAAAAATCCCTTCCTTTGGAACAACCACACCTATCAAGGTCTCCTTTAAAATGCAAATACCCTTAAGGTATGTCAGTAATACAGAAGGGTAAATCAGTTTATTAACTATTATCAAGGATGAGGATAATATAAAAGTACTTTCAGGCCTGAAAGGGGAAGATTTTAAAATGGAGAAAAGGGCAGAGAATAGGGAAGTGCAAAGTTTCAGAGAAAGAAAAAAATAAATAACAATCTGCCTACTTCACAGCTTTCCCTGGGACTGGCCCTAAAACTAAGGTCATGAGTGTATGGTGTGTTTTCTTTAACTATGTCCAGTCGAGAAACTTTTTTCCAAGGCTACAATCTACATCCCTAAATTTTGACAAACACATTGTATCAGAATGAGAGTTGAGAAGCAAGAGTGCAGGAATTCAAATAATAACTAGAATTCCCAGAACCCATGCCTTTAAATGCGGGGAGTAGCATCAAAATCATAAAATAATCCAGGATGTTTGACTATCTTCCCCATTTGCTTACCTTCCTATGACCTGTCATTTCTAGCATTCTCTCTCTGCCAAAAACAAAGTTTTGTTCTGACCACATAAAAGAGCATCACTGAAATCTGCGGCTGTTTGGAAGAATATCTCCAAGCATGGAGCTGAACTTCTTCAATTAATTTTCAAAGAACATTTCCTTCCATCGAGATATGTTTGGGATTTCAGGATTCAAAGCACTGTGCCTTAAGCTTCATTTTCAGACTGAGCATCCTCTTTAATTTTTCTCATCATACAGAGTGTGCACATAGTGGCGAGCTCCCTGGGACCTGGGTCTGATCAGAGCCCACAGTTCAGCAGGAGGGATCTTCCAACCAAGATCTAAAGGTAAACCGCGAGTGTTCTCATGGACACACTCTGGGTAATGGCTTATATTTAATCACTTCAAGTGCTGCCTCTCTTTCTCTCTGGTAACTTCTATTTTAATTTTCATCTTTAGTGATCAAAAAAAGAGCAAAGAAAGACTTACAATAATTGTTCTCCTAGTTTTTTGTCATTGGAACTACATTTCTAAATATTTCCCACTCTGTTTCCTAAACCCAACATAATGTTATATGCCAATTACACCTCAATTTTTAAAATAATTAAAATGGTTTTTAAATTTTGAAAAATTGATAAAATATAATAAAATCCAGGAGGGTCAACTCTCTGGTCAGGCCCCACATGTGTAAAATAGCATAATGCTTTCTATCTCACATAGTCATGGAAGCACATGAAGTTATATTACATACATATCTTGCACAGAATGGACACTTAGTAAATAGTTTTTCAGTCCTGTCTGATTCTTTGAGACCCCATGGACTATAGCTTGCCAGGCTCCCATGTCCATGGAATTCTCCAAGCAAGAATACTGGAATGGGTAACCATTCTCTTCTCCAACCTAAGTCTCCTGAATTGAAGGCCAATTCTTTACCACTGTGCCACCTGGGAAGCCCAGATAGTAGTTATTATTTTCTAAGACTGGTATTTTAATAGCTGGCAATTCAAGAGCAAGATAGAACCTGATAATGCTAAGAACATCAATAATAGCAGTTAGATTATGTATGCTGCTTAATAATTTCTGATGCATTTTATACAATAATCACACAACTCTGTGAGGTAGATGGATAGTGTGATTATATTAGTTTTTCATTGCTGCATAACAAATGGCCACAAATTTACTGAATTAAATAATACAAATATATTATCTTACAGTTCTACACAGAAGAATTCTAACAGGGGTCTCACCAAGCTTAAATCAAGGTGTCGATAGGGCTGTGTTTCCTTCTGGAGGCTGTAGGGGAGAATTGGATTCCTTGTTTACCCAGTTTGTGAGTGGAATTTAGTTCCTTGCTGTTGTAGGACTAAAATCCCCATTTCCTTACTGGTTGTCAACTGACAGCCATTCCAGCTTCCAGAGGCTGCCCTATTCCTCAGCTCGTGGCCTCTTCCCTCCGTCAAAGCCAGCAACATTAGGGTGAATCCCATTCATTTTCTTCAGGCTTCCCTGATGGTTCAGACAGTAAAGAATCTACCTGCGATGCAGGAGACCTGGGCTTGATCCTTGGGTCTGGAAGATTCCCTGGAGAAGGGAATGGCAGCCCAGTCCATATTCTTGCCTGAACAGGAAAGACTGGGCTACAGTTTATAGGGTCACAAAGCATCGGATACTACTGAAACGACTAACACTTTCAGACTTGCAATCATTTTTTTAATCTTTCCTGCCTGTTCTGGCACAACATCTTTCTGATTTCACTCAGGAAAAGTTTCCCAGGTTAAGTGTTTGTGTGACTAGATTGGGCCCACTTGAATACTCCAGGATAACTCTCTATCTCAGAGTCCATGTCTTTAATCACATCTGCAAAGCCCCTTTTATCATGTAGCATAACACATTCACAAGTGCTAGGGATTAAGACATAGACATCTTGGGAGATGGAGAAGAGCATGGCAACCCACTCCAGCATTCTTGCCTGGAGAGCTCCATGAACAGAGGAGCCTGGCCAGCTGCAGTCCATGGGGTCACAAAGAGCTGAACACAACTGAGTAACTAATACAACAACATCTTGGGAGATTCATTAATTTTCTTCCCACCGTTATCATTATCTGCATCTTCAAGAAGAATAATGAAGATCAAAGAGAATTAAGAGCTTTGAAAAGAATGCACAATAAACAGCAAAGAATGGACTCAAATCCCCAAATTGTTTTACTCCAAACCCAAGTCAGTGTTCTTCCAACAGTTTTTTCTCTGAAAGGCAATTTGGCATTTTTTGCTCTTGCATTGTCCCTCCCTCCCACCCACATGTAAACCCACACTTCCATTAACTATATTTAAGGCTGACATTCTTCAGGAACTAATGCATTTTCCAAAGCTTCCAAAAAGAAGCCAAAGCTTAGTTGCATTTCTACTGATTTTGATGTAATTGCTTTCAGGACTTACACCATTGAAAGTATTATTTTGCCAACAATTGGATATTTTCAGCTGGAGGTATAAAGAAAATATATTATCTGATGGACTGAGCACTAAAAGAAGTTTATGTCATGGTACATTTAGGTTATCTCACAATTCTTCTCAAAAGATATCCTTAGCAATTTGATACTGAAATGTTCAACATTCATTTGAGATAGGACTGATCACTTCACATTTCCTAGAAAATGGTATTTCCAGGCTCCTATCTTGTTACTAAGATTTAGAAACATAATTTCAAGTTTATTTTCATGTGATTTCAGTTGACCAGTAAGTGTTTATTAAACCCATTAATAAATATAAAATGTTGATAGGCAACTCAAGGGAGTATGTGATTAAATGGAAAATTGTGGAGCCCAGACTGTACTCTGCAAACAATCACATTCCTCAAATCTAAGGCGACTGTTCTGACTAGAAGTAGAAAATGCTCTTTAAAGAAAGATGAACAGTAAGTTCAGGTTGGTTGTATGCAGAAATATAGAGAACATGGTAAAAGCCTGGCCATGATCAGTCATATACAAGAAGAAACAATCAAATAAATGTTTTCATTTTTTAAAAATCCTAAAAAGTAAAAGTCATCAGTTTATGCACTTTGATATATTTCTATAAATTACAAAATTAAATCAATAAAACTCATTTGTAAAAAGGCCAGGCCATAGAGTAGATGTGAGAAGGCAATGGCACCCCACTCCAGTACTCTTGCCTAGAAAATCCCATGGATGGAGGAGCCTGGTAGGCTACAGTCCATGGAGTCGTGAAGAGTTGGACACAACTGAGTGACTTCACTTTCATTTTTCACTTTCAGGCATTGGAGAAGGAAATGGCAACCCCCTCCAGTATTCTTGCCTGGAGAATCCCAGGGACGGCGGGGCCTGGTGGGCTGGTGTCTATGGAGTCACGCGACTGAATCGACTTATCAGCAGCAACAGCATGGAATAGGTGCAAAGCAAAATAGAGGCATTAAAATTTTTTAATTTAAATTTAAAAATTTAAGGCATTTAAATTTTAAGTGAAATTCAAGCAAAATTAGTCTGACAACAGTACCCAATCTGAACTGTAAGTGGAAGAAAATAAGGAACAGTAAACAGCCAAATGCTTTCCAGACATCTCAGTCTGTGATAATGAAGGCAGTGTAACTGAATAGTTGACTGGCTCTAGAGTCTGACAAATATGGGCCAAATTCTGGCTTTTTCCTTACCAGCTCTTTGTCTTTGAGCAAGATGCTTGATTACTTTAAGACTCAATGTTCTCATCTATAAAATGGAGATGATGATATTATCCAATTCATGGAATTGTCAGAATTAAATGAGCTGCTATATAAGAAGCACATAGCATCTGGCAAATAGAAAACACTCAATAACTTTTAACTGTCATTATTATCATGATTATTAACAATAGTGGCAATGAAATGGAAAGAGAATAGACAAAGGTCATTTTGAGGCAATATGATTAGGACACAGTAAATATCCCCAGACTTTCTAACTTACCACTAACACTTAATCATTTAGGAAGTTGGTATAGCCTAAAGCCTGCTCAATCTAGATCTTCACTCCAAATACATCACCCTAAATCATTTCCGTCTACAGTAGGGCAAAATATGGTCAGGGTTGTACTGTAAAGACCTCCAATTTAACAAGGTTGTCCAACAGAACTTTCTACAGTGAAATAAATGTTCTATATTGGAACTGTGCAATAAGATAGACACTGGCCTCGTGTGGCGATTGAGCCATAGAAGTGTGGCTAGTGGAGCTGAAGCTGAATATTTTGGCCACCTGATGCAAAGAGCCAGTTCACTGGAAAAGACCTGATGCTGGGAAAGATTGAGGGCAAGAGGAGAAGCAGGCAACAGAGGGTAAGATGGTTGGGTGACATCACCGACTCAATGGACATGAGTCTGAGCAAACTCCAGGAGGTAATGAAGGCCAGGGAAGGCTGGTGTGCTGCAGTCCATAGAGTAAGTCCATACTCCAGGGTCACAAAGAGTTGGACGCGACTTAGCAAGTGAACAAACGACAAGTGCAACTAAGGAGCTATTTCTTAAAATTTTTAGTTAATTTCACCTTATTATTAGCAGATTTAATTTTAATTAAAAGTGGATGTCCACATGTGGCTGGCCACTACCTCCCTAGACACTGACACAGCTGCTATGATACCCAAGACGGTCTGTGATCAGGATGTGAACCCTTAAGGGCAAATGCATGGGGTGTTGCTGGCTGGTGGCTCTGAGTACAGAGGAGGTGTTCATAAGAGGTCTCCAAAAGCTGGAGGAGACTAGAACCAAAGCTGAGGCCATGATCATCTTAGAGCTAGAAAGCCCAACAATTCAAGGCTAACTATTGTTTACATTATACAATACTTTACATACATTTGAAGGATGGGTAGAGAAAAGGAAACGAATTAGTAGGTAAGAAAATGAAATGGGGGACACTAGAGACAAAAAAAGTTCAATTTCCAATCAGGAAGAAGCTGGGGTCGATCCACTCCTTTCAGTCTTTGCACACAAGTGAGACTCGAGATGGAGAAAGAAACATGTAGTTTGATTTCACTTCCTTTTTTTTTTTTGCCTTCTGCATCTATTTGTCCATTTCACTTCCAATTTTAACCCTTCAGCTAACTGTTTCCCTCCTCTGCCTTCTTCCCTAATACTGGCAGCATAGAAAGAAACATAAACATTCTGGAAAGTTCATTCTGTCTTTCCTAAGAGAAGCAGAGGAAACCGGGTAGGACACACAGAGAAACTGTGATTCAATGGAACCAAAGGCTTCAGCTGATCCCTCAGAGGGTGTGGTGGTAGAAGAGCTTGAGCGGCCCCTTCAAAAGATCATGAATTGTCCTGAACTCAAGCAAAGAGGCTAGTCCTTTGAATTTTCCACAGCCCCAGTACCAGACAGTTCCGGAATGCAGGCTGTGCCTGGGGCAAAGGCACAGGCTTGAGCAAGGCAGCTTCCCTTTGACAGAGGACGGTACCTAGAGAAAGAGGGAATTCCTGGAGAGGGAACCGATTGTCTCTGCAACCCACGCTCCAGGCTGTTGACAGACAGAAAGAGCCCAGAAAAGTGGGGCGGAGCGGGGAGGCTGCAGGGCCAGCCCCTGAGGTTGGGCCCCAGTCTTTGCCACTATCAAGTGAGCTTGAAGCATCCACTCCGCTGTGGTTGGGTGGGATGAGGTGTATGTCTCATCCGTCAGTCTCCAAGGAGAGCTTTTTGAAGGTGATATGCCCTTTAACACTGATCAGCAACATTCATAGTTAGGAGGTTCTTTCTGATATCTAACCTAAATCTCTCCTACTGCAATTTCAAACCACTCCCTTTTCCATCCTTAATGAGTTAGGAAAAGATCTGGTAATCACTGTCACTTACCTCATAATTTTCATGTTTAACTTTATCAGGATTTACTAATACCTAAACATTCTCTCCTATGTGGCATTTTACCCCACTTAGCTAGTGCCTGCTTTTTAACTCTTGAGAAATATTGTTTAATCTTTTTAGTACATTTTCTAGCTTCTTTATTCCTTTATTTATGGAGCTTCTTTATTCCATAAAGTATGGAGGCCAAACTTAATGAGTCTTTAAAACACCATGATTAATGAAGTCTTTGTTAGACATTTGGCATATTACAACCTAACTTGGGTTAGCTTTCAAATTGCCTTTAACTATCCCTACATTAAAAATGTATATCAGATTGTTTAACCTCAAGGAAGAAGTCGTTTTCCTGTGAGACCTATTTATAAAGTAGGATAGTATCTTCCCTTATAGGGGAAGCTAAGGTAAACTATTAATGACATGTATCAAGTGCAAATGTTCTTAATGTTCACTGTCTCCAAATAATCTTTAAAATAACAAGACTCATCTTGCCAATTAGAATTTGGTTTTGAAAGAAAAACATTTTACTTATTATTAGCTTAGTAATCAATACTTGGGAAGTTACTGTTTTTTCTGAGTGCAGCCTCCACAATCCCATTGGCTAATGTGAGTTTTTTGACATGTAATATCTTTCTTGACATTTGCAAAATTAGAAGAACAAAATGAATAGAGCTTCCTGACAGATTTTTCTGTTAGTATGTAGAGTTCGAAAGAATTACAGAAAAACAAAGCTCAAATTTTGTGTTTTAAGGAACTTATGGAGAAACTACAGGAAAACAAAATTCACTTTTTACCTGATATGTCAAAGATAAAGGCAACTTAAAACATTTGCAGTGGTTTCTATATTCTATTTAAGTGTAAATTTTATATCTGTACATGAGAAGTAAGTATATCGTATATACAACCTCCTTAAATGGACCTCTGCCTGATACTTTTATCATCTCCTTCTAAAAGTTGACTACCTACAAATGCATGTCAATTGGAGAGCCTCTTGGCACTGTAATTTGGGTCTCCTCTGTAGGTATGGTGACTATCACCTCTGCCTCTTGGATTTATATTGCCCTTGAAAAAGTGAAAGTCACTCAGTCGTCTCCGACTCTTTGCACCCCATGGACTATACAGTCCATGGAATTCTCCAGGCCAGAATACTGGAGTGGGTAGCCTTTCCCTTCTCCAGGGGATCTTCTCATCCCAGGGACTGAACCCAGGTCTCCCACATTGCAGGCAAATTCTTTAGCAGCTGAGCCACAAGGGAAGCCCATACCTTCTCCCAATTCTGACCATGAGCCCTGGGTTTACTCCTCTGATGCTGCTGTTCCCACAGGCTGGGAAGAGCAGCTAAGCTGTTCCACAAAATCTCTTTGCACAAAAATACCTTCCCCATTTCTTCCTAGTCATACATTCAGATGTGAAGAATGCTTTATATTTTGGTGACAGGTACTGTCTAGGCACTAACTTATTTAATTCCATATTAAACTTGTAATATAAGTACTGTTGTTACTATTCTACATTTTAGAAAATTAAATTCAGAGAAATTAAATATCTTACCCAAGCCGCATACCAGTAAAGGGTGGAGACAGGATTTGAATAGGTATTTCTGACCCCAGTGCACAAGTGTTTCCCATTACCCTCTGTATATCCCCGGCCACAGGTAGACAGGACAGCTTAGTGGTGCAAAGGGATGGTGGAGTTAAACTGTTAAAAGTGTTCCAGAACTGCTTCTCAGTTTATGACCTACTTGACATCTCTACACTCCAGGTCCATGATGTGTAAAACGGATATAATATTAATAATAGTGAATAGTTCACAGAGTTGGTATAAGCATTAAATGTGACTGTGTGTAAGGTAATGGCTAGCATGTAGTGTCATTAAATTAGCTATTATTATTATTATTTTATTTTTAGCACACACTAAGAAGATCCTGTGCTGTGTTTAGTGGCTCAGCCATATCCGACTCTGCGGCCCCATGGACTGTAGCCCGCCAGGTTGCTATGTCCATGGGATTCTCGAGGCAAGAATACTAGAGCGGGTTGCTATCTCCTTCTCCAAGGGATCTTCCTGACCCAGGGGTCGAACCCATGTGTCCTCTGTCTCCTGCATTACAGGAAGGTTCTTTACCCACTGAGCCACCAGGGAAGCCCCAAGAAGGTCCTGGTGGTGGTGGTTTAGTCACTAAATTGTGTCTGACTCTGCAACTCCATGGACTGTAGCCCGCCTGGCTCCTCTGTCCATGGGATTTTCTAGGCAAGAATACTGGAGTGGGTTGCCATTTCCTTCTCCCAAGAAGATCCTGCTGAAAAGTGAATGATATAAAAGTTCAAGAGGGGCAGTAACACATTAATTCAACAGCCCATGTGGAGTCTGAAAGCTGATAAATAGTCACCTAGTAGATCTGTAGGGAAATGGATAAAAGCAGGTGTATTTGACTGTTGGACGAGGTAGAACTCAGTCAAGGTAGTGCTGTGGTGGACAATGACTGGGAGCAAGGGACACTAGAAGCCCACATTTAAAATTATATATGTGGGAGAATAATTATAAAACTACTTGGAGTTATATATGGGACCTATATTAAACCTCGGCCTTAAATTTTTATTTCCTAATTTGGGTCAAAGTCTGGTGCTTAATAAAGTCCAGGGTGTGTTTGACAGCATTCCAAATATCCTTTATTCATCTTGCTTTGACTTTCAACTTCTTTACTTAACATTCTACTTCTTTGTCAGCACCTCAGAGGAGATAGCCTGCCTAAGTAGCAGATTTCATGGCAGCCTTCAACTCTATACTGGTACCAAGATCTTAAAACTCTCTGATCAGCTTGTCACACTAAAAAGTAAAGCATTGGTGGCATGATCAAATGCTGAGATCCACTGAGAACTTCCCCTAGGATTTTAATCTGACTCCCTGTACATGCTTATTGCAAGCATATAAAAATGTTGTTAGTTGGTAGTGATTCCTTATGTAAAAAATTAAATCATGCAGAGGAAAGGGTCATGGAAGTGACCAAACCTTTGGAGGAAAGATGAAGCCATTTATACATTTGCTTTTCCAATTGGTGCACAGTCAGAGGAAATTAGATTCCCAGTAACAGTTCAATAAGCACTCTATTAGAATAGTATGAACCCGAATGCCTACTTCATAACATAAAACCAATGGATGTGCACCATGTCATCATGAATTCCTCAGTGAATTTTTAATAATATCTAATATTCATCCTTTTTGTGTCCCTCCAATAAAGTAAACCTTAATACTAAGAATGAGTATGCTATAATGGCATGTGTTTTTGTTAGTGTATCAAAAGCACCAACTAATAGTATTTTAATCTAAATTCTATCAATTTATAGTGAACCCTACTTCACTGGTTGTTGTTGATTAGTTGCTAAGTTGGGCCCCACTCTTTGTGACCCTATGGACTGTAGCCCACTAGGCTCCTCTGTCCATGGGATTCTTCAGGCAAAAATACTGGAGTGCATTGCCTTGATTCACTCCAGGGGATCTTCCCAGCCCAAGGATTGAACCCACATCTCCTGTGGTTGCATTGCAGGCAGATTCTTTACAACTGAGCCACCAGGGGAGCCCAGGGAGCTTTACATGAGGCAAAATAAAAAAAACTGGCCTGGATTCAACAAACCACACAGAATGGGAGTAAAAGATAATTCATTAGCAAGGTGTGAGATGAATTAGAAGAGCCATCAAAATAATGGAGGCATGGTGAAGCCTTCTATCAAGAATAGCACTGAATCATTAAAGAAAGAAACCAAATACTATTTTGTGGAAACAATATGATTTAAATGCAAAGAGCAAAGGACAGAGGCAGTCCCAAGAATTAGAATTACCTGTATGATGACGGTGTGTGTATGTGTGTGTGTGTGCATGTGTAGAAATGGAGCCTCAAAAAGGCTGGGTAAGGTCACATTGTTATGGCAGAATGTAGATTCAAAGCTAGGTCTTTGGCTTTAAATTTGGTGTACAGCAAAAGGGCATGATTCTTCTCTAAATACACCATGAATAAAGGAAAAGGATCTGCTAGAGAGTGTCCTGATAAAAGAGAAAAGATACAAGGTACAATAGAAAAGGACACCACTATCTTTGAAAAGTAAAAACATAATAGGAAATAAGAATAATGTTAAGACAAATAATAAGGATAAGCTGGATAAATATATGCTAAAAAGATATATAGGAAAGATGCACTCAGAGTGCATAGCATTGTTTTTAATATATCATTTGTTAACACAGAGTCCAAAAATTATCTCATATTCTGTGATAATATTAGGAGTACTCCCTGAGGTTAAAAAAAGATTAAGTGATAAGAAATTTTAAATCTGAAATTTTAATATTTTCCATATTATTTAGAAATTGGATGTGATGTTTTTCCATCCAAGAGTGTTAAATGCTCTCTACCTCTGTAGACACATTGTTCTTGAACATATATCTCAGAACATTTATCTCAGAACAGAGCCATCATCAACTCACAGCTTAGTTACGAAGTTCAAGAACTGAAACCCACGGACTTGTCCATATAAATGAACATGTTTAACCTGTGCAGGATGACAGAAACTAAAATGTTTCTTTCTAATGGATGAATCATAGCATAATACAGACCTTCCCACAAAAGAACTTGACACTTTTTAAACATGCAATTTTAAAACCATTTAGTAAGCACAAAAGATATCAGTTAATGTTAGATTTAGGAGAAGTAATTCATAGTAAAAGTCCTTTGCTAAAATTTGACTCTGCATTTCAGTGGTCCTCAACCTTGACCATGTATCAGAATCACTTGCAAAGCTTTATAAAAACACCTAGTGAGTCAGAACCTCCGAAGGTGCAGCCTGTACTTATTTGTCTGGGAAAAAAAAAACAATTTTACAAATGACTTAAATGCAGAAACAAGATTGAGACTTCTGATATAAGCAACTCATAAACACATAAATGGTTCTTCAGTCACTTTTCTCTGTGGGGAAATAGTTAGGATATTGCCATGCAAACCTAAAAACTAAAGTGTTCCCTGATAAGGAGAGTTTGACTACTTCTCAGAAGAGTTACCTCAGTTCCACGGAACAGCTGTAATTCCACAATCTGTGCACCTCCAGGCTATCCCACTTTCAGCAGCTGCAATAAATTCCAAGCATATTTCCAATGCAAACCACCCCAGCCTTTGAATCTAAATCCCTCCAACTCTCTCCTAAACTTTAACTGTGCAAGTGTTCCCTTTAGTTCAACTTTCCATTTGCCTGTATTAGTCAGCTAGAATGGTTTAAAGACTTATAGATAGAAAAGCTCACATATGATTCATATTTTACTGTAATCAAATATTAACTGGGTTGCTCATGCTACCAAGTATTTGTCTACTAGAGACACTTGAAAATAATTATTCTCAATGAATCTGGGCTTTTTTTTTTCCTTTGAAAAGTGATAGTTGACCTTAATAAATATTTATTGGCATTCTACTATTGTTGGACACAGTGACATGCACTGGAAAAGTAATAATGCCCTTAATCTGCTCATATTCTAATAGGGGAGCATTCACTTAACAAATATTTATTGAATGGGAGCAAAGATATATAAGATGTAATCTCTGCATTCTGGGACATCTCAGTTTACTTGGAGAGGCAGATTTATAAACAGAACTTCCTCTTCCATTTGCTAAATGTCATGACAAAAGTATTATGAGGTGGTATGTGATCACAAAGGAAAAGCTGTCTATATGGAGAAAGTCAGTACATGCTCTTCAGAGAAAGTGGCATCTACAGTGGAAGAACAAATGGAATTTTCCATAGGAAAAGAAAGAGTATTCCGAACAGAAGTAGTACATGCAAGTCTCAGAAATAAGAAAACCATGGCACTCTCATGGAATGAGACTTCATGGAATATTTAGCCACAAGATGCCTCAACTCTTTCTCCATTGCCATCATTGTCGTCATACTTGTTGACTGCAGCAGAGCTGTAGATAACCATTCAGCTGCCCCGCCTCTAGGCTCTAGTTTCAGTCATCATACAGAAAGGTAAAATGATGGAGAATGGCTCTCTCTGCCATGCTGTCTTTGAAATAGGATGTCAGTCTTCTCCTGCCTTTGGACTCAGACTTGAACTAGACCACAGGCCCTCCTGGGTCTCCAGCTTACTGACCACAGCTCTTGGGACCTCTTAGCTTCCACACCCATGTAAGCCAATTTCTTATAATATGCATGGGTACATGTGTGTATTCATGCATAAGTGTGTGTGTCTTATGAGTTCTGTTTTTCTGTAGGACCCAGACTAATACAATAAGCATCAATAAACAAAATGGATAAATGAATAATGGTATGTATAGTTAAAATATGGTGGGAGATTAAGGATATGAAGCTACAGAGCTATCAATAATAATAACACCACAAAAAGATTATGCCTTAATTATATGCAAGATACTCAGCCAAAAACTTTTTAAATGGGCAACCTCATTTAATCTTCAAAACACTATGAGCTGTGTGCTTTTATTAGCTCCATTTTAGAGAGAAAGTCACTGAAGCTGAGAGAGATGAGGTAAATTTCTAAGGTCATATTATTAAAAATGTTTTGTTTTAATTCATTTCCAAAATAGAAATACTTTTCTTCATTATTTCAGTTCTTTTAAATCAATGAACTAATCAAGCAGCACGAATGTACTGAGCCTGCTATTATGTTCCCTTCGTGATTTCCTCTCAGGAAATGAAGCTGCTGACGGTGAGCGCAGGCATCTTCTTGGCTTCAAGAAACATCAGGTCAAAAGTATTCCAAACACATGATGCCTCTGGACAACCTTCCATTTTTCAGTTCTATACCTAGCTATTTGCATTAGAAATAAGTAATTATAAGAGCAAAATAACTACTAATTACAAGCAGCTGTAAATAAGAAAAGGTGAGTTCAATGAAGCATATAACCCATGTGTTCCATTTCAGAAATGTGCTGTCCAGGTCATTAGTAACATGGGAATCATTTTTTACTCTAGAAACCGTAAAGTCTGTCCCTGGTAGACTTATAAAATAAAAACTAAAATAATAAACACAAAACCCAACACCTTTTTCCCCCCTCACACAGCCATCTAGACCATGAACCGGCCAACTTTCCCCATAAAAGACCACAAAGTAAATACTGTAGGTTTTGTGGGCCATATAGTCTCTATCACAACTATTCAACTCTGTAGCTGCAGCATGCCAGACAGCCATAGACAATAAGTAAATTGACATGCTTATACATCCAATCAAACCATATTTCCGAAAATAGATGATCTGCTGGATTTGGCCTGAAGGTTGTAGATTGCCCAATCCCTGGTCCATAACATTTGATACCATATCCCCAGATTAGAAAACATAAGTAGTCTACTCACTCTGATGAAAATTACTAATTGATGAGGTCTAATCTGATGAATGGAGAAGGCAATGGCAACCCACTCCAGTACTCTTGCCTGGAAAACCCCATGGATGGAGGAGCCTGGTAGGCTGCAGTCCATGGGGTCGAGAAGAGTCAGACACGACTGATCTACCTTCACTTTCACTTTTCACTTTCATGTATTGGAGAAGGAAATGGCAACCCACTCCAGTGTTCTTGCCTAGAGAATCCCAGGGACAACAGAGCCTGGTGGGCTGCTGTCTGCGGGGTCGCACAGAGTCAGACACGACTGAATTGACATAGCAGCAGCAGCAGCAGCAACCTGATGAATACTAGTATATATCCAAAAGAATAGGTTGAGAATAGGTAAAATGTAGCAGTGTTTACAGGTTTGTGTCTCTACTTGAGCCTATAGTAAATACATAACTAATAAAGAACCTGTGTCATTAAAGAATCAGAGCAATTACCACTTGAAGACAGGACTCTATCATTTATGTCAACATCATCTTTCATTGGCAGGTCCTTAAACATTATTAGTTCCTTCACATTAATTGCGCTTTATTGTGGATATTTAGGTATCATAGACAAATCAGATTTGTTATTTACCCCATGATTTGATGACTAGTAAACTTGTGAACTGAAACATAGAAATTAATTAGATAAAACCACCTGCAATTTAGTTTCTAGGTAATTTCTAAGTGGTACCACAGATTTCAAAGGTAATGACTTAGACGTCAGAAACTCTGCATTGCCAGGTTTTGACCAAGGATTTTGAATTTTGAAAGATTACAGGAGAATGTTTTTAAAATTATAATAAAACTATCTGAGTCATAAACCCATTAATATTTAGATTATAATCAAATATTCAATCTTTCCATTTAAAGCAATCATTTTTAACCACCAAAAAAAAATCATGTAGCTAAAACTATTTTAATTCCCCTTAAATTGCATTAATATTAGTAAACAACACTTTTTTTTTTGCTTTACACATTTTTTATAGATTTATAAAATCTATAGTATTTTGTTAACACTTCAGGTTGAAAATGAGATCTTGTTAACACTGGGATTTTATTGCTATAGGAACTGAAAGAACCTTCAAAAGCTATCTGGTTTAGGCCTTAACTTTCAGTATAGAGTCGTTAAACTTTAATTTCCAAAGTGAATTCCACAGAATGTAAGTACTACCATGTAAAAAAAGAAGAAGAAGAAAACATGCTTTGTGTTGGTTTCTTTAACTCAATAAAAAGGATAATTTCTAAGTTCAACTAAGTTTAGGAAACTTTTGGTTAATCTTAAACAGGATTCAAAGCTGATCTTCAGAAAATCTATTCTTCTGGAATATAATTTACTGTATTTGCCCTAATTACTACCCTCAGAAGTTTTATGTAAGGCTTGGGTTAGCATTTGGAAGCAAACAGCATTCCTTGTCTGGTAGGGGTAGGCCAAGGATGTCCTGGGGGCAGAACAAAAGTCTCCTTCAACTTCTTCTTTCCAAACTACTGAAAGAGATTGACAAGCAGGTTCATACACTGCCAACAGGGAAGGCCTCCTCCAATCCATGTACATGAGTCTCATTCCTAACTTGGGTTCAGAGACTTGAATTGTAAGTCATATCAATCAACAAAGTTATATTTATCAGTTTAAAACTATGCCATATGCTATACTACTGTTATTATTTTGAGTTATAAATTAGGAGAGAGTTGCTAGAGCCTATGGAATCTTTTAAATAAACAGCGAAAGTACATTGAGGCAAAAAAAAATGTTTTTAATCTCTATTTTAAATTATAAAGTGGATTGTGATAATAATCTTTGAACAACCAAAGGGCTCTTTGTGGAAAAGGTGAGCACATTAGAGAAAAATCATTTGTCTTTCTTGCCATAGTAACAATGTTTTGAGAGTTAAATGTACATTTTTTTTTCAAATGTTGTTTCACTCATTTCCATACTTCGTAAGCATAACTTCTGTACATAACAACACTTCTCAGTTGATTATCAAGTGCTTACATGAAACCACAATAAAAACGTGGTTAGAAACTACAAAAAAAAAAAGAAAGAGAAAATTCTTATTTCTTAGCTTTATAGGAGAAAGAGTGTGATTAACAAAATACTATATTTTAAAGTAACAAATGTCCTGTTGAGACAACTAAGTCCATCAATGGTTGTTTGAGAATATAATGTAATATTTTTTTAAACTCTTCTAAAATCAGGTATTATATGAAGAATAAAATAAATAAGTAAAATAATAAGAATAAAATATTTATCATATGATGAGTTGAACATCATATGCCCTAATTTAAAATTGCCTTATAAATTCTGAAGCCTTCTTTTTATGAAGAAAGGCAAGAGGGACAGATCAACTAGAAGAAAAAAGCAGAGACTGTTCAATTGGAAGAGGTAAGTTGAAAAAAACAGAAACATCAGAAAGAGACCTTTAAGGAGATTTTAAAAAGAAGAAAGGCATTGAGAGAGAAATATAAGGAAAGAATAGAAAATAAGAAGGAAATAAGGCTTCCCCTGGTGGTCCAGTGATTAAGAATCCTCCGTGCAGTGCAGGGAACACCCGTTCAATCCCTGGTCCGGGAAGATCCCGCATGGCTGGGAGCAGCTAAGCCCATGCACTACAGCACCTGGCATGCCTGCCCAGACCCTGTGCGTTATAGCAGGAGAAATCGCGGCGGTAAGACGCCCGTGCACCACAGGGAAGAGGAGCCCCCACTCCCCGTGCACCACAGGGAAGAGGAGCCCCCACTCCCCGCAACAAGAGAAAGCCTTCGTGCAGCATCGAAGACCAAGAGCAGCCAAAAATAAACATGTATTTTTTAAAAAGAGAAAGAGAAGGCAAAGGGGATAGTAAAGGAATCAAAATAGATTTACAACTAATATAATGTGCCTTATTTTTCCTACCCCCCCCCAAAAAAAACTGTTTTGAAGAAAAAGATAGCTAAATTATATAAAACACAAATTGTAACCACCCAAGAATTGCAGAACTGAAACTTCTTGTTACGAAATAGCCCTATTGCTTCACAATAATATGCCCTGCCTAGCATTTCTGGAACACAAGGATCACTCTATCTGCTATCTGATCTGCTATCGGATCCCATGGCTCACTTCCTGCTCCTTCCCTCCGTGCATGCCCCATGTCCAGAGGAATATACTAGACACAGTTGGCTCAGGACTGGGAGTAAAGCTTTAAGAAAAGAAGTATCTGAGTCCATAGGTAGTGCCGCAGGATCATGGGAATTTTGAGGCCATCAGTGTAGTAAGTAATTTAGGCAAGTGTCATCAGTGGATGCTGAAACCTTGGTCTTATGTATTACTCCATAGACGACTTATTAATTAAAAAGGGGAACGTTTATCTTTACAAAGGAGAAACCTGGCAGTCACCATCTTAATCAAGTAACCAAATTAAGCACCACCAACAGGAGAACAACCTGCCATTCACCTCGGTACTATTCCTGCCCAAAATATTTTAACCTAAACCGAGCTATGAGGAAACAATCAAACAAATACAGAATTTAGGACACTCTGCATGACAAGTGACCTGACTTTTCACAAAAGGTAATAGCATAAAAGATAAAAAATGGGGAAACTGTTCTGTGAAAAAAGATAAAAGATAGACTACCCAAATGCTATGCATGATCCTAGATTGGTTCCTAGATAGAAAAAAAAAATAGAGCAATAAAAAATAGGGGGACAGTTATAGAAATGGAAATGCAGATGATATATTAGGTGATGTTGCTGAATCATTATTATTAGTTTTTTAGGTGTGAAAAGATTTATTATGTAGGAGATGTCCTTATTCTTAAGAGACGCAGGCTAAATATACTTGGAGGGGACAGGATGTCTGCAACTTACTTCAAATAGGTCACCAAAAAACTGTGTGTGTGTGTGTGTGTGTGTGTGTGTGTGAAAAGACATAAATCAAATGTGGCAAAATATAATTGGTGAACAAGTGTTTGTTGTACTATTATAAACTGGTCATAGGTTTCAAGCATTCAAAATAAAAAGCTGGACAGCAAGGTGGTGTTGGGAAATTGTGAGCCTCAAAGTCAGAGAGCCTGGATGCTCAAACTGGTACTTCTCTCTAGGCCGCTCCATCCCCTTGAGCTTGAAAAGGATTCCCTCACTGATCTCTTCATAAGCTTGCTCTAAAGATGTGTAATGTATGTAAAGAGGTGTTTGTAAACTATCAAGCACCCTGGAATTGTCAACTTGCAGTCCAAGGATGTAAGACAGGGTGCCATACATTTGGATGGTGGGGGGGGAATTACACCTTTGCTTTCTGTAGTTCTAAGTGAAATTTAACACTTTCTTCCAGTTATACACACAGGCATGACTTACATGTCTGCGTCAAGGACACAGTAAGAGATCAACACACGTTAGCTCTATTATCGCTGCAGTTAATTGTTTCAAATTGCACAAATGAGGGTCATGAAAAGCATGAGACTCTTGCATCCTCTTTTTTCTTCCACATCTTAAAGGACACACTTACTCTGAGCCTATACCATGTGACAGATGCTGTATCTCTGACTCATGCTTTCCATGGCTCTCTCTGGTGCAACTTTAAAATGAACTGCCCTGAAAACAGAGCTAACTCAGTGCATTCCAAACTGAACTCCTGGTCTCCCCTCAACCTATCCGCTCTTCCAAAAAATATTGCTCACTCAGAGCATGCTCCCATAATGGCACTCCATCTGTCCAGCTACTCAAGTCAAAATGTTGGTGTCATCTTGACTTTTCTTTTCTCCACTCACGTCTACTTTTTCAGAATATTCTGTTGGCCCTAACTTTAAAATAAATTCTAAAATCTAATCATTTCCCTTCACTTCCACTGCTACTATCCTGGTCCAAACCACCATCATCTCTCATCTAGAGATGCTTCAACAGTCTGCCAGGGGGGACTCCTACTTCTTCCCTTGCTCCCTGTGCAATCCATGTAGAGGTCTCCATTTACAATGTGTCACACCATGGCATTACTCTCCCGACAACCTTGCAATGGCTCCCATTTCCCTCAGAATAAAAACAAAACTCTTTCAGGTGATTTCAAGAACTGACCCCCCTATGCCTGTGACCACAGCTCCTACTGCTCTCCCTCCACCCCACCCACTCACTTTGACCCAGCCACACTGGCCTCCTTGAGGTCAGCACGCCAGGCATGCTCCCACCTTAGAACCTTCGTGCTGACTGTTTCCTAGATAGTCATATGGTTAATTCTATCATCTCCATGTCTTTGCTCAAGTTGCCTCCTTAGAAAAGCCCATGCTGACAATTGGATGTAAAATAGCACCCTACTTTAGGATCTCTAATCGGTCCTTACCCTGTTCTTTTTGTGCCTATAGTACTTATCACCTTTTAACACAGGAGTAATTTAATTACGTGTGGTCTATCTCTTCCTACTAGATTATAAGCTCCATAGAGGCAAAGATATTTTTTGTTTATTCATATACTTTTTAAATTCATGTGTTCGTTACACAATTAATAGATGTTGGCGAGAAAGTGGAGAGAAGGGAAACTTTATACACTGTTAGTGAGAATGTACATTGGTACAGCCACTATGGAAAACAGAATGGAGGTTACTCAAAAAACTGAAAATAGAACTACCATAAGACCCAGCAATTCTACTCCTGGGTATACATCTGAAAAAAAGACAAAAACACTGACTCAAAGAGATACATGCAGCCCAGTGTTCATAGCAGCATTATTTATAACTGCCTTGGAAGCAACCTGTGTCCATCAACAAATGAACAGATAGAGAAAATGTAGTGTATGTATGCAATGGAATACTGCTCAACCATAAAAAAGAATGAAATTTTGTCATTTGCAACACCATGGACAGACTTGGAAGGTATTATGCTAAGAAAAATAAGTCAAACAAAGAAAGACATATACTGTATGATATCACTTATTTTGAAATCTGAAAAGTAAAATAAAGCAGTGACTACAACAAAAAAGAAACAGACTCACAGATATAGAGAACAAACTAGAGATTACCAGTGGGGGATGGGGAGCAGGGAGGGGCAAGGTTGGAGTAGGGGATTAGAGGTACAAACCACTATGTATCAAATAGATAATCTACAAGGATATATTATACATCATAAGGAATATAGCCAATATTTTATAAAAAAACTGTGAATAGAATATAACCTTCAAAAATTGTGAATCACTATGTTGTACACCTAAAACTAACATTGAACGGCACTGAAACATGTTAATTATCATATGTGAAATCGATCGCCAGCCCAGATTTGATGCTCAGGGCTGGTGCACCGGGATGACCCAGAGAGAGGGAATCGGGAGGGAGGAGGGTTCCGGAAGGGGAACATATATATACCCATGGCAGATTCATGTCAATGTATGGCAAAACTAACACAATAAAGTAAAGAAAATTTTAAAAATAAATAAATAAAGAACCTACAAAAAAATAAAACATTGAATATCATTTATACCTCATTTAAAAAATTATGTGTTTATTTATTTATTTTTATTGAGTTGTTTGTTCAGTTTTTGTGTGTGTGTGTGTGATAAATCCCACATGATATAATGCTTACTACTGTAACCATTTTTTAATGTATCGTTCACTTATGTTAAGTACCTTCATGTTGTTGTGCAACCATTGCCATATTACCATTTTTAGAAATCTTTTCATCTTGCAAAACTCAAACTCTGTACCCATTAAACAATAACTCCCCACTTCTGTTTGCTCATGCTCTGTAAGTGCCTATCACATAGGTACTTAATTTTTTGTGGACTTAATGAGTGATTGCATGTCACAAAACTTCAGATGTCATCTCCATGGGAAATATTTCCAAATGTATGACTCAGATAGGTTCTATTTCAAATTCCCCCCCAACTCTGTCTAAATTATCCTCTTCCTTATACATAAATTGGACAGTGTGCCTTTTATATCTTTATATTTTCCATCATCATTACCAGATTATCTTAAACAGCAAATGTTTACTAAAAGTCTAATAAGTAAATACATGACTGAACACCAGAGTCATGGGTGTTGGGCCTCCCACTACTTCAAAACCCAAACACATGTTTTAGCACCTCCTGCATGATCCCACATGCACCAGCGTGTGTTACAGCCGAGATGTTCTCAGTAGGAAGGAAAGAGGCCACCAGCTAGAAAACACACAGAGCTATATCCTAAAACCAAGGTTTACCATGGCATATTGATGGCCTTACTTTAAGATGCCAGGGCTTTAAGGACCAGCAGATGAAAAAAGATGGAAAGTGAGGAAGAATTGAGTCAGTATATTTACATAGGGAATGGGGAATTTAAAACAAAAACGGGCTTCCAAGAGTTCTAACTGCTAAAGAATATACCAGCCCCCTTGAGAGAAAAATTGAGACAGAAAACCTAGGAAACCATAGTTGACATTCTCTCACCCAAAAATAAAGGGATGATGAATCACCCCACCTAACATAGGAAAGAGGTCAATATGTCTAGAATCCATTCTGTGATACCTGTTCACAGTGGTGTGGAAGAGAACATTTTAAAACGTATGATTATGTCACTCAACTTGACTTCCTCCCAGGCCCTAGGAAGTGCTGCAGATTCTTTTGCAGAAGTGCCTGTAAATAAGAGTCAGGCTGACACTGGGATGGTGAAACAGAGCTGTGAACAATGGTGAGGCGGGATCGCCTACACATCTCTGAGAGAAAGGAAGGGATGACAACTCTAGTGAGAAGATAGACCCAAGCCAGTAGCAGGTGGAGAATGAGAGTTGGCAAATCCTGAGCAAGGAGATGTGGGGAGGCTGAGAGGTCCAGGGGCTTAAATAGGTAGAACCCTGGAAGCCCTTTTTTATCCCTCCTGCCCTACAGGGCTATTGTTCCAAGAAAAGCAGAAGCACAATTAGATCAACTCAACTGAATTGTCTCTCCTTTGAACTGAAGTTTGAACCATAAAATGGGTCATAGAAGGTCTGTGCGTCCTAACTCATAGATATTCTGTATTCCAAAATTTCATACTGGTTGAACTTTTTCATCAAACTGTGGGTTAAACCTCTCCATACCATTAGATCTAAAAAGTTGAAACTGACTTCTGATAGCTATCGAACAAAGTGATACAGTCCCTTCATGTTCCAGACCCTTGTTCCTCATTCAGTGCCTCTATTTTTAAAAGCTTCCCTTGTGACATCTAGATAAAAAGCTGTAAGATTTGGGGGGGAAAGAGTAGGAGACTATGTGGTGATAGAAAAGTGCTTTGACTCTTCTAAGCTCCTTCAGCTGGCCTCAGCCCAAACTCACAACAGATTTGGAACCTGCATGCCAGGAAAAATACACATCAGAAAATTTATCCACCACCTTCTTCTTTCATCTACTTCAAACTTGAAGATTGCCACCTCTTCTTATTTAGCCTTTGATGGTGCATCTTCGAACTGTTAGTAATATTTCTAAGAAATTTTTTTCTAGTGTTTCTCCCTTAGCTCTAAGGAGAGTGGCCTACACTTGGGGGGAAAACACCAACCAGGCCCACAGTGTCCTTCCAGGGAAGGAAATAGGAAATCAGACACCAGAGTAATATGACGGGGAGTGGTATCTTCTTATGTGTTGCAGGATGGAAAAAAATCAAAATTCAGTTTTACTCAGTAATTGAATTCCATGCCACACTCCCTCCAGGGCCTGTGATTCTGAAGAATATGTCTTAATTTCTAAAGGTTGAAAGAAAGTCTTGAAAGAGGAGATTAGAAATTAGGGATGTAATTAAGGATTGGGTGGAATGGCAACAGAAACACAAGGTAAAGGGTCCACACTGACAATTCTGGGGTGAGGGAGGGGGAGTTTTCAAAAAGTGTATCTGCTCGGCCATTTGTTAAAATTTGCATTACTTACCATATAAAAGATGTTTTGAAAGATGGTGAGGCAGTAGGGGAGGGGTTAGTCAGGATTAGTTGCCTTTCCCAGAGCCATTCTTTCTTCTTTTTGTTTAAAGAATCCTGGTTTTATGGCCAGCTTTAGGGAATTAATCATAGTCTTTACTAGAGGAAGACAATTTTTTTTTTAATAAAAAGCCAGGTAATAAATATTCTGGGCTTTGCAGTTCATATGATCCCTCACAACCCATGAGTTTTGCCACTGTAGTACAAAACAACCATAGACAATATGTATGTGAATGGGTGTGGCTGTGTTCCAATAAAACTTTATTCACAAAAACAGGCCTCAGTCTGGGTTTGGTCCAGGATCATAGTTTGTCAAGCCCTTATCAACAAAGCAACTCCAATCCCTTTTGCCAGTGATTAATCTTGTCATACGTAAGTGACCTACTTTTGCTGAGTATGAAATATGAAGAAGTCAGTAAAGAGGCTTCTAATATAGCATTTCTTTCACAATAAAAGTGAAAGAGTATAAGAAAAAAGTTTTTTGAGTCCTTCCCTCCTTGTTTTCCTTTGAATACTTGTTTGAGAACATGGTGCTTGAAGCTGTGGCAGCCATCTTGTCGTCATGAGGTTCTAAGTTGGAAAATAAAAGCCAACAGCTGAGAGTGGTAGAATGGCAGAAAGGAAAGAGCTAGGATTCTTATTAAATCACTGAACTGCCTGAAGAGGCACCATCAAAGGCTGAATAAGAAGAGGTGGCAATCTTCAAGTTTGAAGTAGATGAAAGAAGGAGGTGGTGGATGAATTTTCTGATGTGTGCTTTTCATGGCACACACAATATCCTGAGATTAAGTCATTGTGGGTCTAATTTTCTGTTACTTGCACCTGAAAGCATTCTTAACTGACATATTCACAGAAGCTCAAAATGTAAATGAAATAGTTTTAATAGTACCTTTAAATTCTTCTGAACATTTGGGATATTTTCTGCCTTAGCACTGGAGCATAGGTGCATATAAAATGAAAATAAGGACTACCCAAAAACGTACCGAATTGCCACTGTCGAAGGTGTGGAGATTACACTAGTGCTATCCATGGAGGAGTCACCATGACTATAAAAGAGGTTATTTTTACATACAAAATCATTTTAGGTCAGGTTTTGTTAATAAAGGAGAAGAGAGTTTGGGGATATGAATAAAGGCAGCCAATAATGACTGCCATGTCAGTACAATTACTGAAATTATTATTGATAATTTTGAATTCTCAAATATAAGTGAAATTATGTGGTTTCTGTTTAAGAATTCAGGGAAGTCCACAAACTATCGTAAAAGTTTTTTGTGTAATTAAACCAAAAAGAGTTTTATGTTCTTCAGAATGCTCAGCATAAATGAACTCATGTCCCCTTATATTCACTGAGTAGATGTTTACTGATAGCTTTATAGTTTTATTTCAACGCTTTCCCTTTCTTTGTGCCTCTGAGTGTTTCCATATGCTATTTCCTCTGAATGGAACATTCTCCCTCCTAATCCTACCTTCCCATTTCTCAATCTGGCTGATTCGAACTCAATTTTCAGGTCTCAGATAAACATTATTGCTTCAGGAAAACCTTTTTCTAACCCCATATGATTACATTATGTATTTTCATGGCTGCCTGTCATCCATCTATCATTATGCTCTTTGTTCTATACTATAATTATTTTCTTTATTATCCATCTTTGTCACTTATATGCTCCACGAGTTCTAAGATAATGTCTGTTTTGTACATCAGGATCTAGCAGACTGCCTGCCCCATGTTACATATATACTTGTTGACTAAAGAAATCAATGAGATGTCATATGAACTGTGAAAAAAGAAAACTAAAGACAGACCTAACATAAATGATTAATACTGCAAAGTGGCTAAGGCTACTAAACCAGATGTTACAGTGTACAGAACAAGTGAGTTTAACCCATGTCTTGAAAAATGTGTTGACCAGGTAGTGAAAATGGGTAAGAGCATTTCATGTAGAAGAGATAATAATTACAAAAGGCTACTAAAGTCCTGAGTCAAGGTAGTTGTAGTGGGAGGGGGTGATTGGAAATTCAGATATGTTTTGAAAGTAGAATCAATAAGGTGTGTTGAGAGATTGGTCAAGGATATTGAGGAAACAAGTGTTCAAAATGACTTCTGCATTTTCACCTTCAGCAACTACAGTGGAAATACCATTTATTATGGATTAAAAGAGAAGTTTGAAAAGCCAAGAAAGTTAGCTAAGCTTAGGATAAACAGAATTTGGGGATTTGGGGAAACTTTGGGGTATAGATAATAAGAAATCAGAAGTTTGAAGTGGAAGACATATTTGAGGGAATCCATGGAGCACTGGGGGCTTCCCTGGTAAAGAATCCGCCTGCAATGCAGGAGACCCTGGTTCAATTCCTGGGTTGGGAAAATCCCCTGGAGAAGGGCTAGGCTCCCCACTCCAGTATTCTTAGCCTTCCCTGGTAGCTCAGTCTATAACGAATCTGCCTGCAGTGAAGGAGACTCAAGTTCGATCTTTGGGTAGAGAAGATCTTCTGGAGAAGGGAACGGCAACCCACTCCAGTATTCCTGCCTGGAAAACCCCATGAACAGAGGAGACCAGTGGGCTACAGTCCATGGGGTCCTAAGAGTCAGACACGGCTGAGCAACTAACACACGCATGGAGCACGGAAGATAGTTGCAAACAGGGGTCCAAATGAGACCAAGCCGAACTCATCTGCAAAAACATGGCATAATTATACAGCTGCAATTGCTTCATCAAAACAAAAACAACTTCACTTAGACATCCAAAAGAATTGATGCTTCTTTCAGCTGAGTTGCCCCAGGAAGCCCTGCATTCATGCTATCTCTGCTGCTACTACTGCTAAAAATATTTTTGACATTTTTTTTTTGAGCCATCTTTTGAAAAGTGAAAAGGGCATTCTTTTGAACATCCTCAGTGATGGCAAATCTTCATTATTTAGTATAACTTTGATGGGGGAGCAAAAAAAACTTCAGGGCTAAGTCTGATGAATAAGGGAAATGAATAACCATATTATTATCTAAGGTAATTTTGATGAAAAAAAAAGGGGAGTAGTCATAGCAAGAAATTTTCTTCTATGACTTATAACTAATTTTAAAGCAATTTTAATTCAATAAATATTTCTGCAGTGTCTCTGTGCTAAGCACTGTGCTCTCTGTGCACAGTAGCAAAAAAGGAAGCTGCTGATATATTTTGAGCCATAGCATTTGAGTAAGAAGCATCATTTGAATAAATATTAAGTTTCCCCAATTGACTCCTTTGAAAGGTATATTACTTAAAGAAGTGTTATATCTTCCTAGCTTCTTCATGGTTGTGCCAGATGCCTCTTTATTGTCTTCCAAAGCTCTATGTGCATATCTCTTTGATAGCACATTCATATAATATTGTTATTATCACCACATGTAGATTTACTTCACAAGAGTATCATTATTTTATTTTTCACTACCATGCCCAGCACAGAGCAGTGGTTAATAATTGCTCTCTCATTGAATAGGTAGGTGGACTAATGAGTGAATGAGTAAGTAAAGCATAATTGAATTTCTGCTCAATGCCTCTATCGGCTGACCTAAATATCGACACACAGCTATCCCTGTCTGTCTCTGTGTTTTTATTTGCTTTACTTTTTCTCCATAGTATTTATGTGTATCTGAAATGATGTATGTGCTATCTATTTTTTATTGTCTGTCTCCCTCAGTAGAATGTAGCCTTCATGAGAACAATGGCCTTGCCTAGGTTAGTCATGGATGCATCCCCCAAGTGTCCACAACAGCTACTGGCAGAATACTTTCTTTTTATAAATAAATAAGTACATTTTCAGTTATATGTTGTTGTGTAACAAATTACCCCAAAATATATTGGCTTAACACAACAACAATTTTATTATAGTTCATGCTTTTGAGGGTCAGCAATTAGGGCAAGGATCAGTTGGGAGATTCTTCTGTGCTATTCATCTGGGAAGTGGGCTAATCTGGAGGATCCAAGGCAGATATGCTCACATTTCTGGCTCATTGGCAGAGATGACTAGAAGGCTGGGCTTCAATGGGCCTGAAGACCAGAGGGCCTACCTCTGACTGCCCAAGATGGAGTTCTTGAGAGCTCTCAAAATGAACGTTCAAAGAGGTATAGGCAGAAGATTCAAGACTCTCTATTCATTAGTTTCCCATATCCCACTCTATCTATTCAGCAAGCAAGTCACCAAGTCTAGCCTGTATTCAAGAGGAGAATGGGAGTCCATGTCTCAAAGGGAGGGTTAGCAAAGAATACACAGTCATGTTTTAATCTTCTATGATGAGTGAAGGAAAAATAAATGAATATGTAAAATTGGGTAAGGGTCGAAAACATTGATTGCTAGATAAGCCAGACATAAGTAGCCAAGAGAAAATAAATTACAGCCTAGACTTCTTTTCTCTACCCACAGAAAGACCAATTTTTAGCAAACTCCTAGAATAGAGGACCTATTAAACACTCTCTATATGTCCACCCCTCAAGTGACTGGCTTGATACGTATTCTTTGACTTGGTCCTCACAAAAACCACACTATGGTGTCAACTATAGTCACCCCCATTTTACAGATGAGGAAACTGAGGCATGAATACGTCATTGCTTAAGATATTAATACACAAATTAGTGCGTGGTAGGAACCCAAGTAGTTCAACTCCAGAGCCTACATTCTTATCCATCAAGCTATAGTGCTCTCAAGGTAGGCATCATAATATACTGCAAGGCTGACATTTCTCCTTAAGAAGAAGAAGGGCCTATTTAAAGAAAGTGAAAAGAATGTGAGCTTTAGAAGCAGCTCTTTGTCATAACCCTTGCTCTTTCTAGTAATAACTGTACAACTGTGGACCAGTTATTTCTTAATTACTCATCTGTAAAATTGGGATGATGGTACCTAGTTTGTAGAATACAGTGAAGAAGAAAGTGAATATTTTAAAGTGCCTAGAATAGAACCATCACTTAGAAAGTCTTAAAAAGTGTTAGTTCCTTTCTCAAATACATAATGAGTGCCCTACTTGTAGGGAAAATCAATCCCATTGTGTGTCACAATTTTTTCAGAAGTTTTCCTGGCATAATTAAATATTTATTCTGAAAGGAAAAAAAAGATGCTCCAGAAATTTAGATTTATCCCTTGGTGGCTCAGTGGAAAAAAACCCACCTGCCAGTGCAGGAGATGCAAGAGACCTGGGTTCAATCCTTGGGTCGGGAAGATTCCCTGGAGGAGGAAATCGTAACCTACTCCAGTATTCTTGCCTGGAAAATCCCATGAACAGAAGGGCCTAGTGGGCTACAGTCCATGTGGTCGCAAAGAGTTGAACATGACTTAGCGACTAAGCAACAACAACTTTCACCAGTTCAGTTTCTGCCCTATCTAGTGTAGATGATAGAATCAATTCTATTAAAAGCAAGGTTACCACTGACACACTAGTAATGACCTGTCAACAACATTGTTCAGTGGTAACAGAAGTTGTTTTAGAAAAGACTTACTTTTTAGTTAGAATGAGCTGTAAAATTAAACTGTAAAGAAAAATGCTCTAGATTTGGCATCTAGTTCCATGTTCTACTAAATATCATGGGGGCGGGGAGATGGTGGTATTAGAATATCAGCATTTCTAACTTTCATAATCTTACTATTATGATTAGCATGAATATTTTATTACTGATAGTATATAGTCATGATTTTTAAAAAAAACTTTCTTTTCTAAAAGCACAAAATTGGTACTTGGCCACTTATAATTGTTATGTATAACAATGCACACTACTATTTTAAGTCTTCAATAAGCTACTTGCTTGACAAATAACAGAGAATATCAATTGCATTTACCATGCTAAAATTCTGTACTCTCTTAAAAGGGAGGAGAAATAAACTCGAGAGCAAACAGGCAGCCCAAGTTATATGGAACATAAGGGCACCGTTAGGCTAGGGAAGAAATAGGACAGCTTGCAGTGATGGAAGGAAAAAGCTTGTAACTATCAGAAGGAAGAGGAGGAAAAAGTAGATACAAGTCAAGTGTAGAATATTTCAGCATTGAGGTGAAGACAAATATATGACAAATACAAAAGATGGAAACACTCTTGAATTCTAATAATGCTATATTTACAAGCACCTCACTTGAAGACCAGAATTGTTGCCTGGAATATATTTCATAATTACCTCAATGATAAAACCAGAGAATGAATCTTAGAGTAGAAGGAGCACTCTAAAGCAACAGGATATGATAATTACAGAAGCGACATGGGCAGGGAAACAGAGTCTGATTATTCAATCTTCTTGAAAATACAAAGTTTTTTGTTTTGTTTTGTTTTGGTTTTTTTGCAAATAAGACCAGCAGAAGCACTGGGATTTTGAAGAGAAAGATTTCAGAGAGAACGTTAAGAGAAATGTGGAAGATCAAGGAGACTGCCTACACTTTGAGAAATCAGTCTTTGAGCAGGAAACTGTTGTTTTCACAGAAATCGAATGTGATAGGCAATTGTTAGGCAGATTTTTGCTTTGTTGAAATTTGCCCTTTGATATTGGAATGCATTCTATATAAATGTGGTTATGTTATACATCATTTTAATGTGCTTTTCTCACTTTATTTTTTTGCTAATGACTTATACTTGCTGTTTATTTTATATTTATTTTAGGCTATGAAAATAATGTTAGACATAAAGTAAATTTCAGTGATTTTCTTATTTGAGTTCAAAATGTGTTGTTAAGCAGTGAAGACCACTTACAATATCAACAATGCATTTGGCCCAGGAACTGCTAATGAACATACAGAGCAGTGGTGGTTCAAGAAGTTTTGCAAAGGAGACGAGAACCTTGAATATGAGGAGTGCAATGACTGGCTATCAGAAGTTGACAAGGAAGCTGATTCTCTTACAACTACGTGAGAAGTTGCCCAAGGACTCAATGTTGATCATTCTACAATTTGGCATTTGAAGCAAATCGGAAAGGTGAAAACCTAGATAAGTGGGTGCCTTGTGAACTGACTGGAAAAAAAAATTCATTTTGAAGTGTCATCTTCACTTTTTGTATGCAACAACAATGAACCATTTCTCAATTGGATTGTGACATGCAGCAAAAAGTGGATTGTATATGACAACAGGCAATGACCAACTCAGTGGTTGGACCGAGAATAAGTCCCAAAGTTCTTCCCAAAGCCAAACTTAAACCAAAAAAAGATCACGGTCACTGTTTGGTGGTGGTTTACTGCTGGTCTGATTCACTACAACTTTCTGAATCCTGGCAAAACTATTGCATCTGAGAATTAGACTCAGAAAATTGATGAGATGCACTGAAAACTGCAATGCCTGAAGTAGGCATTGGTCAACAGAAAGGGCCCAATTCTTCTCTACTGCAATGCCTGACCACACATCACACAACCAAGGCTTCAAAAGTTGAACAAACTGGGCTACCAAGTTTTGCCTCATCCTTTACATTCGCCTGACCTCTCACCAACTGACTAACACCTCTCACCAACACTTCTTCAAGCATCTTGACAACTTTTTGCAGGGAAAATACTTCCACAACCAGCAGGATGCAGAAAATGCTTTCCAAAAATTTTGTCTGATCCCAAAGCCCAGATTTTTATGCTATAATAATAAACAAACTTATTTCTTATTGGCAAAAATATGTTGATTGTAATGGTTCCTATTTTGATTAATAAAGATATGTTTGAGCCTGGTTATAATGATTTGAAATTAACGGTCCAAAACTGTAATTATGTTTGCACCAACCTAATATTAAACAAAGCTTTTACAGCCAATGACTTACAAAGGAGACACAAATCTCTGTTAATTGTATAATAAGTGCATTTCTAAAAGCCACCTATGAATTAGCCAGTGGAGGTCAATTAAAGGGATAATGGTCTACTCTTTGCCTATTAAGTTTTTATTCACCAAATTTGGAAGGCAAGGAAGAAAATAAAATCAAAGAAAGTGGACTCAAGCCCTGTAAAATTCAATCTTTCTTTATAGTCCTGGAAAATTTCGTGTGTTATTGCACTGGGGATTTTTGTGATTAGCACACACATTAAATGAGATACAGTGGAAAAGTGACAGGGGTGGAGGGAAGTCTGAAAGATACATGCTTATCAATGTCCTGAGTCATCATTGTGACAAGTATATGAATCAGCTGATTGCCACACATCCTGGGTTGTTTTTTTTTTCTTAAGGCAAGAAGACAGGTCAAGTGTACACAATAGAAAATAATGAATGGCAGTTCAAATTACAGTAGGCAGTTTTGGAAAGAAAGTGTTATATATATAAAAGTCGGCAGTTCCATGGGTGTTCTTTGATTTGAGACCCACCTAAAGGGGTGCCTGATTTCTAACCAAAAATATGTCTCCTATTTATTGAGAAGTCTAACATTCACACCATCCTTTATCACTTTAGGTTTAGAGAAGGAAAGGAAGACCCTAGGTCTGATGGGATGAGGCCAGAGTGGAACACCAGGAAGGAGTCTGGGCAACAGGAAAATGCTTTGTATTCAATGGAAGACACAGAAAGGGCAGCAGCAGGGAGGAAAGGCTCTCTTAACATCTTACTAATATTGTCCAAAAATTTGGTCCAAAGGGAATAAGAGTGATATTTTCAATCATTTTATCTTACTCACTGAATTGATCATTTTGGCCTCAATTATTTTTGCCACTTACTAAGTTGTGTTTTGTGTATTAGGAAGCTTTTTTTTTCTTTTAGGAAAACTAATTTTGCTACTTGCTCCTTTCCTGCTCGTTCCTTTTTAATCATCATTAATGACTATTGATTTTGACAACTTTCAGCTTCAGATGGAGTAAGTGCCTTAATATGGAGATTAAGTAGTAAGGATTAAATTACTCAGTCATGTCTGACTCTTTGCGACCCTATGGACCGTAACCCACCAGGGTCCTCTGTCCATGGATTTCCCAGCCAAGAATACTGGAGTGGGTTGCCATTTCATTCTCTGGGGATCTTCCCAACCCAAGACACGAACCCAGGTCTCCTGCATTGCAGGCAGACTCTTTATTATCTGAGCCATCAAGGAAGCCCAAAGATTTGTATCAAATCCAAAATACATTTGATACTCTAAATCTTTGGAGTTTGGTTCAGAGAGAATGTTTATAGGAACCATAGGTATATACTACAGAAACTTCTGTATAGATAGAGCTTTCAAATATATATGACATCTCTATCTTTCTTTATCTAGCTATATAGAGAAAGAAACAAACAAATGTAAATGCTCATTTAGAGCATTAACTTAATATCTTAAGACAGTCTATATAGACAATTACCCTTGTATGGATGTGACAGCTGGGCATTAAAAAAGGCTGAGAGCTGAAGAATTGATGCTCTTGAGCTGTGGTGCTGGAGAAGACTCTTGAGAGTCCCTTGGATAGCAAGGGGATCAAGCTAGTCGATCCTAAAGGAAATCAATCCTGAATATTCATTAGGAGGACTGGTGCTGAAGTTTATGCGAGAAGCGACTCATTGGAAAAGACCTTAAGCTGGGAAAGATTGAAAGCAGTAGGTGAGGGGGACGACAAAGGATGAGATGGTTGGATGGTATCACCAACTCAATGAACATGAGTTTGAGCAAACTTCAGGAGATAGTGAAGGAGAGGGAAGCCTTGCATGCTGCAGTCCACAGGGTTGAAAAGAGTCGGGGATGACTGAGCAACTGAAGGACAACAAGACGAGGAATTATTTACGTGATTATTGGAAAATCACTGTGGCCTTATGTAAGTTATTGAAGAAACAGAAGAAAACCTATAGATTTCATCTTTAGAGGAGTTGTTCATTTAAAATTGATTGATAGTTTAACTTTCTAGTAATACAAATGTAAATAGGACTTTTCCTTGAGTAAAAAGGGCCAGAGATAATGAGATTCCAAGCCTCTATTTAATGCAAAAGTCCCCAACAGTTAAAAATGCAGATTTTGCTGAAAGGCTTCCCATTTCCAGAGATGAAGAACTCACTACTTTGAAGGAATAGAATTTCAAACTTAACCTGAGATAAGTTTGAATTCTTCCTCTCCACTGTCCTTCTATCCCTCCAATTCAGTTGATCTCAGAGTCCTTTAGAGTCCAATTCTTTAATATTTTCCTCCATCTCCATGCCATTATCACTTCCCTGTTTTACACCGTCATCACTTCCACTTGCATTACTGAAATAGCCCAAACTTCCCAAGGAGTTGTCCTCACCCCTTGCAATCATTAATTCATGATGCTATCAGAGTAGCTTTTTAACACAGACAACTGATCCTGTCATCTGCTGCTTAAAAACAGATTTCTTGTATTTATAGTAAAGACTTTGGTCCCAGCCCACATTATTCTTCATCTTCAAACTCATTCCTATACCTAACCTCAGCTCAGTTCAGTTCAGTCGCTCAGTTGTATTCGACTCTTTGAACCCCATGGACTGCAGCACACCAGGCCTCCCTGTCCATCACCAACTGCCAGAGTTTACTCAAACTCATGTCCATTGAGTCAGTGATGCCATCCAACCCTCTCATCCTCTGTCATTCCCTTCTCCTTCTGCCTTCAATCTTTCCCAGCATCAGGGTCTTTTCAAATACATCAGTTCTTCGCATTAGGTGGTCAAAGTATTGGAGTTTCAGCTTCAGCATCAGTCCTTCCAATGAAGATCCAGGACTGATTTCCTTTAGGATGGACTGGTTGGATCTCCTTGCAGTCCAAGAAACTCTCAAGAGTCTTCTCCAACACCACAGTTCAAAAGCATCAATTCTTTGGTGCTCAGCTTTCTTTATAGCCCAACTCTCACATCCATAAATGACTACTGGAAAAACCATAGCCTTGAATAGACGAACTTTTGTTGGCAAAATAATGTCTCTGCTTTTCAATATGCTATCTAGGTTGGCACTAAATTTTCTTCCAAGGAATAGGCATCTTTTAATTTCATGGCTGAAATCACCATCTGCAGTGATTTTGGAGCCCCCAAAAATAAAGTCTGACACTAGTTCCCTATCTATTTGCCATGAAGTGATGGGACTAGATGTCATGATTTTTGTTTTCTGAATGTTGAGTTTTAAGCCAACCTTTTCACTCTCCTCTTTCACTCTTATCAAGAGGCTCTTTAGTTCTTCACTTTCTGCCATAGGGTGGTGTCATCTGCATATCTGAGGTTATCGATATTTCTCCCTGCAATCTTGATTCCAGCTTGTGCTTCTTCCAGCCCAGCATTTATCATGATGTACTCTGCATATAAGTTAAACAAGCAAGATGACAATATACAGCCTTGACATACTCCTTTTCCAATTTGGAACCAGTTTGTTGTTCCATGTCCAGTTCTAACTGTTGCTTCCTGACCTGCATACAGGTTTCCCAAGAGACACGTCAGGTGGTCTGGTATTCCCATCTCTTTCAGAATTTTCCACAGTTTATTGTGATCCACACAGCCAAAGGCTTTGGCATAATCAATAAAGTAGAAATAAATGTTTTTCTGGAACTCTCTTGCTTTTTTTGATGATCCAAAGATGTTGACAATTTGACCTCTGGTTCCTCTGTCTTTTCTAAATGCAGCTTGAACATCTGGAAGTTCACAGTTCATGTATTGCTAAAGCCTGGCTTGGAAAATTTTGAGCATTACTTTACTAGTGTGTGAGATGAGTGCAACTGTATGGTAGTTTGAGCATTCTCTGGCATTGGAATGAAAACTGACTTTTTCCAGTCCTGTGGCCACTGATGAGATTTCCAAATTTGCTGGCATATTGAGTGCAGCACTTTCACAGCATTGTCTTTTAGGATTTGGAATAGCTCAACTGGAATTCCATCATCTCTACTAGCTTTGTTCATAGTGATGCTTCCTAAGGCCCACTTGACTTCACATTCCAAGATGTCTGGCTCTAGGTGATTGATCACACTATTATGATTATCTAGATCATGAAGATCTTTTTTGTATAGTTCTTCTGTGTATTCTTTCCACCTCTTCTTAATAACTTCTGCTTCTGTTAGGTCCATACCATTTCTGTCCTTTATTGAGCCCATCTTTGCATGAAATGTTGCCTTGGTGTCTCTAATTTTCTTGAAGAGATCTCTAGTCTTTCCCATTCTATTGTTTTCCTCTATTTCTTTGCATTGATCCCTGAGGAAGGCTTTCCTATCTCTCTTTGCTATTCTTTAGAACTCTGCATTCAAATGGGCATATCTTTCCTTTTCTCCTTTGCTTTTCACTTCTCTTATTTTCACAGCTATTTGTAAGGCCTCCTCAGACAGCCATTTTGCTTTTTGGCATTTGTTTTCCACGGGGATTGTCTTCATTCCTGTCTCCTGTACAATGTCCCGAACCTCTATCCATAATTCATCAGGCACAGTGTCTATCAGATCTAGTCCCTTAAATCTATTTCTCATTTCTACTGTATAATCATAAGGGATTTGAATTAGGTCATACCTGAATGGTCTAGTGGTTTTTCCTACTTTCTTCAATTTAAGTCTGAATTTTGGCAATAGGGAGTTCATGATCTGAGCCACAGTCAGCTCCTGGTCTTGTTTTTGCTGGCTGTATAGAACTTTTCCATCTTTGTCTGCAAAGAATACAATCGTTCTGATTTTGATGTTGACCATCTGGTGATGTCCACGTGTAGAGTCTTCTCTTGTGTTGTTGGAAGAGGGTGTTTGCTATGACCAGTGCATTCTCTTGGCAAAACTCTAATAGCCTTTGCTCTGCTTCATTCTGTACTCCAAGGCCAAATTTGCCTGTTACTTCAGGTGTTTCTTGACTTCCTACTTTTGCATTCCAGTCCCCTATAATGAAAAGGACATCTTTTTTGGGTGATAGTTCTAGAAGGTCTTGTAGGTCTTCATAGAACAGTTCAACTTCAGAATCTTCAGCATTACTGGTCACGGCATAAACTTGGATTACTGTGATACTGAATGGTTTGCCTTGGAAACGAAAAGAGATCATTCTGTCGTTTTTGAGATTGCAGCCAAGTATTGCATTTTGGACTCTTTTGTTGACTATGATGGCTACTCCATTTCTTCTAAGGGATTCTTGCCCACAGTAGTAGGTATAGTGGTCATCTAAGTTAAATTCACCCATTCCAGTCCATTTTAGTTCGCTTATTCCTAAAATGTCAATGTTCACTCTTGCCATCTCCAGTTTGACCACTACTAATTTGCCTTGATGCATGGACCTAACATTCCAGGTTCCTATGCAATATTGCTCTTTACAGCATCAGACCTTGCTTCCATCACCAGTCTCATACACAACTGGGTGTTATTTTTACTTTGACTCCGTTTCTTCGTTCTCCTGGAGTTATTTCTCCACTAATCTCCAGTAGCATATTGGGCACCTACTGACCTGGGGAGTTCATCTTTCAGTGTCCTATCATTTTTCCTTTGCATATTGTTTATGGGGTTCTCAAAGCAAGAATACTGAAGTGGTTTGCCATTCCCTTCTCCAGTGGACCACATTCTGTCATACCTCTCCACCATGACCCATCCATCTTGGGTGGCCCTACATGGCATGGCTCATAGTTTCATTGAGTTAGACAAGGCTGTGATCCATGTAATTAGATTGGTTACTTTTCTGTGCTTGGTTTTCAGTCTGTCTGCCCTCTGATGGAGAAGGATAAGAGGCTTATGGAAGCTTTCAGGTGGGAGAGACTGACTTATGGGGAAACTGGGTCTAGTTCCGATGGGCAAGGCCATGCTCAGTAAATCGTTAATCCAATTTTCTGTTGATGGATGGAGCTGTATTCCCTCCCTGCTATTTACCTGGGGCCAAACTATGGTAGAGGTAATGAAGATAACGGTGACCTCCTTCAAAAGGTCCCATGCATGTACTGCTACACTCAGTGCCCCCAACCCTGCAGCAGGCCACCATTGACCCAAGCCTCTGCTGGAGACTCCTGGACACTCACAAGCAAGTGAATGTCTATACCTAACCTCAGTTACATCCTGTACTCCAGCATTGTGAATAACCTAATAATTTGTAAAGAGCTAGCATTTCCTCATTTCTCCCTATCTCTCTATGTATGATTCCATCTGAAATGTCTCCTCAACCTCTTATGGCCAACCTAATTTTTCAAAATTTCAGCTGTGATATCATTTCCCCTTGTGAAGCTCTTACAGCCTGTAGGCATACCTTGCACTCCTCACACTGAATTAGAATTGTTTTTCTTCTTTGTTTTTCCCACTAGATTGTGAGCCATGTATCTCATCTCCCATGATACCTATATTACTATTTTTTTCAGTTGTTAAGTCATGTTCAACTCTTTGTGACCCCATGGACTGCAGCTTCCCAGGCTCCTCTGTCCTTCACTATCTCCTGGAGTTTGTTCAAATTCATCTGCATGGAGTCTGTGATACTGCCTAACTATCTCAGCCTGTGCCGCCCCCTTCTCCTTTTGCTTTCCATCTTTCCCAGCATCGGGATCTTTTCCATGAGTTGGCTCTAGTATGCTTACAGGAGCTGAACTATAGCTAGATACTCAGTTTTGAATGAACATGAGAAATTGTTTCTGTTAAGCAAAAAATTATTTGAAGACAGCTATTATGACTAAGGGGCCTCCCAGGTGGCCTTAGGTGGTAAAGAACCCACCTGACAATCAGGAGACATAGGAGACTCCGGCTGGACCCTTGGGTCGGGAAGATCCCTTGGAGAAGGGCACTGCAACCCCTCCAGTATTCTTGCCTGGAGAATCCCATGGACAGGGAAGCTTAGCCGGCTACAATCCTTAGGGTTGCAAAAAGTCCATCATGACTGAAGCGACTTAGCATGTATGCACATGTCTTAGCTTAAAAAGTTAAGACTGCTGAAAACTCTACCGAGCTAATAACTAGCTCTGAATGACCAATCCTTATCAAAGTCTTTCATTCCTACTTAGAATTATTTAGGAAGGTGTTTGCAGGCTCTAGAGAGTAAATCAAATTCTTAACCAAAATATGGCATGTGTGCGCGCTCAGTCGCATTGGAATCTTTGCGACCATATGGACTGTATGTAGCCCGCTAGGCTCCTCTGTCCATGGGGATTCCCCAAGTGAGAATACTGGAGTGGTCTTCTATGCCCTCCCCCAGGGGATCTTCCCCACCCAGAGACTGAACCGGAGTCTCTTATTGACAGGCGAGTTCTTTATCACTAGTGGCACCTGGGAGAATGGCGCCAAGAGACCCGGGTTTGATCCCTGAGTGGGGAAGATCTCCTGGAGGAGGCAACGGCACCCCACTCCAGTGTTCTTGCCTGGAAAATCCCATGGACCTAGAAGCCTGGTAGGCTACAGTCCGTGGGGTCGCAAAGAGTCGGACACGACTGAGCGACTTCACTTTCACTTCTACATGGAAGAATAAGTCCCTATGGAACAATGAGAAGAGATATGGGTACCTACTTTTCAAAGAAGGTCAACCTGTTAACAAAATTACCGTCAGACTTTCTGTGCCTTCCCAGTTTGAAAGTAGATATGGCACATGGATACCTGTGATATTATTTTTCTGTACTTAACTGTATTTTTAAAATTTTCAAAATGAAAACTAAAAATAACTTCTAAAAGCTATGCAGAAACTTTCTTTTGCATTGCCCCACTGCTTGACTTAAATCCTTACCCATTAAAGTTATAAATAAGAGAATGTACTGTATGTGAGGTTTATTTGTTTGTCGATATGAAGTGTCTACTGAGGCTTCTATTGTTTTTTTCAGAATGGTTTTTACTTCTTCCAGTGTAAGTACTAAAACTCTTAAACTCTTCAAAAGTTATTGTCCCTGCTTTTTCTTTTTTATAGCACTGGAAGAAATGGAGGATCAGTGCTGCTTTCTCCATTTTAGAGATGAATGGATGCAGTTGTAAATGCATCACTGCCTGGCTCTGAATCACTACATCAAGGTCCCTGAAATGGTAACATTTTCTGGCCTACACAAAGTTTCATCATTAACTACATTCATATCTTCTACCCTTATTGCCCATGTGTCATGCTCAGTCATTCGGTCATGTCCAGCTCTGAGGCCCCATGGACTGGCTCAGGGAATTTTCCAAGCAAAAATACTGGCCTGCGTTGTCATTTCCTCCTCCAGGGAATTTTCCTGACCAGGGATTGATCCCCGCATCTCCTGCGTCTCCAGCATCAGCAGGCAGATTCTTTACCTCTTGAGCTACCTGGGAAGCCCCACGGCACATGTATAATAACTTAAATAAGTACAGTTTTCAGAATTTATTGAAAAGTATAATTTTTGTTTACTATTTAGACATCTACAGATAAACTTAAAAGCCCAGTTACTAAGATTGATTAGGAGGGAAAGTATTATACTTCATGGTAACTTAAATTACTTTTGACTTCTTCCAATTACTGATTTATGCTAAGTTGAGAATTGCTACCTATTTTGGATATATATCTAACTGTTAGATTCTAGTGTATTTGTGATTATCAATATGTCTTTTAGAATCTTAGAAACAACCATATACAATATGGATTTATTTTTGAACATGCTCTCGAGGTGTCTAAAGCACTATTTTTGGATTTTAGTGTAGGGAGGCAATAATCTGATTGTTTTGGTTGGAAATTCATCACGTGGTTTTGCATCTATGTGGAGAATCTGATAGGCTCCATCTATAATAAGTGGCTTATCCAGTATGTTAATTTTTTAAATGCTGCTCAAAAAAAGAGGCTGCCTTCTTCTGATAAACCCCAGACTTTAATAACATGTCCTCTGGATTAATTCTATAAATGCAGTACTAAAGTTCAGCACAGTGATCTAGGCTGTTTAATTAGCTCACAGCTGCACTGCTGGGATAACATTTCTTATGGAGAAGTTAGCTTGGTTTTCATTCTTTGGGCTCTGGTTCATAGTTCAGTGGTCATTTTAAGCGTTCTTAAAGAATTGCTTGTCTTTGTTTTTAGGGAAGACCACATACTCTCTTGATTAATCATTACTCGGAAACACTTAGTAGTAATTTTGTCATGATTACTGTATAGCTGTTGTTTTGGCCTTAATATAACAAATGATGTCAATCTTCTAGACACAGAAGGAGCCTGTGGGATCAAAAAAGAATCTGAGCTACTAGTTTAACTAGTATGTAAGTCACAGAGATAGAACCTAAATCTCAAGTACTTTACTATTTCAAAATTCATTAAACTTTTAAAATCTCCTTTTCAATGATGAATATTTGTTGTTCAGTTAGACATGATGTCTAACTCTTTGAGACGCCATGGACTACTGCACACAAGGCTTCCCTGTCCTTCACCAACTCCCAGAGTTTGCTCAGACTCATGTCCATTGAGTTGGTGATGCCATCCAACAATCTTGTCCTCTGTCATCCCCTTCTCCTCCTGCCTTCAATCTTTCCCAGAATTAGGATCTTCTCCAAGAGTCAACTCTTCACATCAGGTGGCCAAAGTATTGGAGCTTCAACTTCAGCATCAGTCCTTCCAATGAATATTCAAGGTTGATTTCCTTTAGGATGGACTGGTTGGATCTCCTTGCAGTCCAAGGGACTCTCAAGAGTCTTCTCCAATACCACCGTTCAAAAGCATCAATTCTCCAGCACTCAGCCTTCTTTATGGTCCACCTCTCACATCCATACATGACTACTGCTGATGATGAATATAGATTATAAAATTTTAATAAAATCCCTTTTAAGCTGTATTCAATTTGACTATATCTTCTGCATTTTCCAGTAAATTGTATTATTTGCATATATACTACAAAATATGAAGACAGTATAAAATGTGGCAGATTAAATGGGAGTTGAATATAAATACCTATTCATTTAGTGTCTACTAGAAAAAATTACATGATTTAATTTTGTACTTACAGCCACACTAGAAGACTGTCTCCATTTACACAGGGGAGAACCAAAGAATCAGAACAGTTAAGGCACTTGTTCAAAGTCACATAACTGGCAAATTTCAGAACTGGGATTTGAATCCAGGCCTGATTTCCATCAAAGCTCAAGCTGTTTCTAAATGTCATATTGCCTCCTCCTCAAACTCGAGTTTAAGATTCATCTTTCACATAATATTCAATTTAATTCTCTTGGCATGAGTTTATGCAATGTGTACTATACTGTCACATATTTAGGTATTTCTTTGGAATTATTTTTATTGTTACTTCACGATTTGTTGAGGCTACTAGATGTACATATTCCCTGGGTCCAGACACTATATGCTCTACTTCCTTTTCTGCCTCCCAGCAAGAACTACTTTGGAAAAATGATACAACCTTTTACACTGGTTTTATCAGAGTATGATTACAGAGATCTTTAGTTATAATAGGTCTACCTCAGTGAAGAAGGCTGAGTGCCAAAGAATTGATGCCTTTGAATTGTGGTGTTGGAGAAGGCTCTTAAGAGTCCCTTGGATTGCAAGGAGGTCCAACCAGTCAGTCCTAAAGGAAATCAACCTTGAATCTTCATTGGAAGGACTGAGGCTGAAGTTGAACCTCCAATACTTTGGCGACCTGATGCAAAGAGCCGGCTCATTGGAAAAGACCCTGGTACTGGGAAAAATTGAGGACAGGAGGAGAAAGGGATGACAGAGAATGAAATGGTTGGACGGCATCACCAACTTAATGGACATGAGTTTGAGCAAAGTCTGGGAGATAGTGAAGGAAAAGGAAGCCTAGCATGCTACAGTCCATGGTGTCACAAAGAGTCAGACATGACTTAGTGACTGAACAACCCCAAAAAACATTCCCAGGAATACTGAAGGCCATGTACACATATTACATTAGTAGAATAATGATAGCTCAAAGAGAATTTAACACCCCCAACCAAAATGACAAAATTTGCTTCCTTTTTGGTAGATTATTTAATGTTGAAGTGTTGTTGTAGTCCTATATACAAGGCACTATTACTTGGAGAAAATAATTTCGCTGTGATAAACTCTTTGTTCAGTGGTAAAGTGGCTTCATGTAGCTTACACTGAGACAAGGAATTCAAGAAATATTTTAAAATTTAAATATAAAAAGTTAGATGAATTATATAAGAAATGAAATGTCAGCGGCCAGACATACAACTCAATTCAGGGACTGTGTGTGATGGTAGCAGAACATTAAAAGGGGGCTAGAGTTTGGAACTGGGAAAGGCAGAGAGGCAGAGGAAGTGAAAATCTTGACAAGACAAGGTAATCAGCCATCAGAACATTTTTTCAAGAAACAGGCATAAGGAAAATTCAAGATGAACCAGGGAGGTCAGAAACTAAGCAATAAGCAAGCAGAAGTGAGTATAAATAGATGTGAGAAGTCAGTCTACTCACTGGGTCAGAAACTGGAGAGGCAAGCAGAAGATTATGAGGACACGGTCACTGGAGTTTAAAGAGCTACTGATAAGAGTAGTTACCAGCACAGTTACTAGCAGAGTGTGAGAACCTGGAAGCCATAGATTCCAAAAGAGAAAGGCAAAGCAAAGAGTCAGATCTTGGACTTCTAGGGGCTTCCCTGGTGGCTCAGATGGTAAAGAATCTGCCAGTAATGCGGGAGATCCCTGGGTTCAATCCCTGTGTTGGGAAGATCCCCTGGAGGAGGAAATGGCAACTCACTCCAGTATTCTTGCTTTGAGAATTCCACAGACAGAGGATCCTGGCAGGCTACAGCCCATGGGGTCACAAAGAGTCGGACACAGTTGAGTGAGTAACACTTTCACTCACTGGACTGCTAGCCTGCAGAATTGTAAGAAAATAAACTTAAGTACCTTAAGTCATCCATCCAGCATGTGGTGTGTTATTATGGCAGCTCTGGCTGACTAATACAGTCCAATAATCAGTGCCCATGACCATCCCTACTGAGAAGAACTGCACCAGACTCCCTTGAACTCTTAACAACTGTAACCACAATGGGAAACCCCAGCTCTGAGTCACCAGAGAATATTGTGCAAACCTATATTGCTATAAAATTGTATGCTAAATTTGCCTGGGCCTTGGGTAACATTTTATCCTTTGCTCACCCTTCAGTTTCTTTCATCAGCTCATTCCAGTCCTTCCTTAACCTTATTCAGTTCTGGCTGATGACCATAAACACCTATGATTGTATAATGAATATTAAGATGGCATTTGTGTGCCTGTGTCACCCCTCCTTTAAACTTCAAGTTTTACTTTTCTCACACTTTTCTTCTTGCCTTTTTCTTCTACATCAGAGAAAGAGATGCTCCTTTTTCTTTCCAAGGTGACTCCCCTCTGTTTTAGAACCTATATTCTGATCTGCACACTCCCCAGCATCATCAGCTTTCCTCACCATCAAAACCACATAAGTCAACAAGCTGACTTTGTCTGACCTGGTTTTGATGATTGGTAAGTTGGCTTTTTTTTTTTTCTTCAACATAACTCATCCTTGAACACATAGGTTTGGGTTCACTTACACGTGGATGTTTTTCAGTAAATACATACTATAGTACTGCTCCATTTGCAGTTGATTGAACCTGAGGATTCAGAACCTCTGGCACAGGGAGGGCTGACATTACCACGTCAATGCTAATGCCTCCTAACATGTATCTTCCATGTTTTTCTTCCTTAGTAAGCTGGGAGGATAACTGTCAAAATCAACAAATGATTAATGAATAAATTAATGATTAACATTATCCTTACCCTCAAGGGTCTGAAGTCATGCAAATGGGCAAATTTTATGAAAGCTAGGATAGAAATGCTCAAGTATAAGAACTTACTGTTGGAAATAGGGAAAGACAATGAAGAACTAATGAAAAACACAATAAGAGAATGAATGACAAAGGGGGGAAACAGACTGTGAGGTGCATCAAAGTCACCTAAAGGAACTGCCAAAAATGTAGATCCTGTGGCTCCACTCCAAACAGTCTGAATCAGAAGCTCTGCCACTCTGGTTCCAGGAATCTTTACTGCTAAGTTCACACGGGTGACTTTGCCCCATATTCTAATATCTTGAGAAATAAAGGAGGAGTTTCAAAGGAAAGGTAGGCAATAAAGAAAAATTATAAAAAGCCAAGGAGATCAAACCAGTCAATCCTAAAGGAAATCAACCCTGAATATTCATTGGAAGGACTGATGCTGAAGCTCCAATGCTTTGGCCACTTGATGGGAAGAGACGAGTCACTGGAAAAGACTCTAATGATGGGAATGATTGAGGACAGGAGGAGAAGGGGGCGACAGAGGATGAGACGGTTGGATGGCATCACTGACTCAATGGACGTGAGCTTGAGCAAATTCCGAGAGATAGAGGAGGACAAGGAAGACTGGTGTGCTGCAGTTCAGGGGGGTCACAAAGAATTAGACACAACTTAGCGACTGAACAACAATAACAACATAAGCACTAAATAATCTGAAAAATGTAAAATGTACCACAGATGTGAGAAAATCCTTCTGCTTTCTCTATTTTTAGCATAAAAAGTTACTGAAGTAAGCACAGATCAGAAAGCTGTGAATCTGGATCCTTGATGTCTTTGTTCAACAGCTGAATCAATCATATTATCACCTACCCCTGAACTTTGAATGTGAGAATAAGTCCCTACTTATTAATGAAATAAAAATACATTTTTTTGGTTATAGCACATTCACTTTGTGCTATACTAAGTGCTTACTACTAATAATGACAGTATTTATTGAGCATTTAGTACACACCAAATATTCTGAGAGCTGTACATAAACAACTCACCAAACCTCACAACAAGCCTAGATGCACCATAACTCACCATTACTAATGGAAAAATAAATGAGTTACTCAAGGAGGTGAAATATAACAAAGGTAGAGATCTGTTTTGTAGATAATAAAGTGCTAGTTGCTCAGTCGTGTCCACCTGTTTGTTACCCATTGCCTATAGCCCACCAGGCTCCTCTGTCCACGAAATTCTCCAGGCAAGAATTACTAGAGTGAGTTTCCATTTACTTCTCTGGGGGATCTTGCCAACCCAGAGATCAAACCTGGGTCTCCTGTGTTACAGGCAGATTTTTCACTATCTGAGCCAGCAGGGAAGCCCATAGATAATACAAGGATAGGAAAACAGACATGGCAAACCTGTCTATTCTCAATACATTTCCTGGCATTTGTATTGCCCATCTTCTTTCGCATTTATTTGAATCTCCTAGACATTTTGTAGCACAAATCAGGTGCAAATCCTCCAGTAAGAAATCTTCCTCAACAATATTTAAGTAAGAGCTTCCCCCTCCTTTCTTTTTTTTGATTCTCTGGAATTTAGATTTAGTGGCATAACCCATGACCTAGATATTACATATGGGGTAGAAAACAAAACCTTATACTTTGAAGAGTACAGGATGTTAAATAATTCCATCAAATTATAAAATCTAACTGCTCACATTTTTCATCTATAAAAATTTTCCATTCGTTACTTGAAAATTCTTATTCTAGGGTTACCTGTAATCATCCATCATTTAATTCAGAACTAATAGATAACAGTTCTCTGTTGTTTTCAGCTAAGCAATGTTTCTCTTCATATCTCCCTCTGGTGATCCAGGTTAATGGAAATTTGAGAACACACGCAACTACTTTCTATGAAGCATTGAAAATTTTTCCTCTCCTGCCTCCGTACACCTGTCAGCTTTCTTTAATAGTCTGCAGTGATTAGAAGTGACACATTCGCATATGTATAAATGTGTATTTTGGGAAATGATATGGTTTTAAAAATATGCTGCTGTTGGTATGTTTTTATTTTGTCCCCTTGCTAGATGCATGTGACAGAATTTTTGAGGGGATAAAGATTCAAATGGTTCCATTTACACTTAATTACATTGAAGGTTTTAGAAAACTCTCTCCATGAGTTATACAAGATTAGTTCAAACTGAATTGGTCAGCTTATCAGAAAAGATGTCAATAGTTTAGATTTATGCCACTAAATGGAACATTTGGAAAATACTCTGTTGCTGGGAAAGACTGAAAGCAGAAGAGGGAGACACAGGATGAGATGGTTGGATGGCATGACCAATTCAATGAACATGAACTTGGGCACACTCTGGGAGGTGGTGAGGGACACGGGAGCCTGGCGTGCTGCAATCTATGGGGTCGCCAACAGTCAGACATGACTTGGCGACTGAACAACAAAATGGACCATACTTTTAACAGTTTGCAAAATACATCATTTTGAATACACAGTCTGTCTTTAAACAATATTAACGTTTCAAATGGTAACTTGCCATAGGATTTAGATATCTTTATATACTGTTTTCATTGTAACTAAAAAAGATACTTAAATCATATTCAAATAATTTTGCAAAATTATTTCAACAATAAATTGCATCATTATGTTGTTCTTTTGTAGTGATATATCTCCGGCTCAATTAAACCCATAAAATAAGTGAAGTATAAGATTAAAAGGATATGATTATATCAAACACAGTGGCATCTTGTAAGTAGCTCCATTTTTTACATAAATGCTAATTAAGCAAACCAAAACTCGTGATTTTTAACAATGAAAAATATGCCATTAAGAAAGCTTCATTGCTAAACCTTTGGCAGAAAAAGATGAATTTCCTAATTTAATGTGTACAATTATTTACATATTGCTTTCTACCTGAATGAAAATATAAAAACCAAATGACACAGTATAATCATCTTAACTATGACAATAAAAATATACTATTGTATGTAACTCACATGCCATTAAAATGCATATAAATATGTTCTGGGATAAGGAAATCCTATGGAGAGAGGAGCCTGCCAGGCTGCGGTCTATGGGGTCATAAGAGTCGGACAGGACTTAGCGACTAAGCCACCAGCCGTATATGTATGTGAGCCCCATACATGAAAACTCTATTGAAATCATGTTCTAAAGTGAAGATGTTGAAAAACTTTTCATCACTACAACACTTTAACAGCATATATTTTATTATCTGGGACTTCAACAAACCCACAAAGTGAACAGATCTTAGCTTAATCTATTACCCATTTTGCTAGTGCACTATAGTAATGAATCATATATTACTTTTATGTCAAATTCTTGATTAAAGTAGAATACATAATTCAATTTTCTATTGGAAGAAAAGTTGGATAAAAGCCATTGATTCTTAAATGTCTCTAAGCCGTTTAGAAAAGTTAATCTGTTCTTCTGTTAAGAAGTTTAGAAATAGTGTCAGGAATTGCTGTTGTACCCACCACCAACTTCTTAACAGTGATTAAAGACAGAGGAAAAAAAAAGTTTCATCCTGCCTTATTTTGCATGTCTAGGGCATAGCTCAAAATGTTGGCACTGTTCGACCTGGAAAGATACGTGAATTGATATAATTTTTTCAACAAGGTTAACATGGGTTTTTTTTTTTTTTAACTTTCCACATATTTAGTTTTTAATCCTTCAAAAATATTTTAAACACTATCAGAGTGAACAAACAGAAAAAGTCTTTCGCATCACCTGTTTGTTTTTCAGGAAGACGTTACAGACATTACTTTTTCCAGCACTGGTGTGAGGAGAAAGGAGACTCTGATGAACTTATCTTTTTGCTCTAAGTGGCACTGAAAATAACACTGACATGGTCTCTAAAGCAGTGGCGACAGTTAGTTCAGAGGCGATGAGACGAAGATGGAGCAGGATGTCTTAGGTAAGGCGCAAGTCGTTAACATGTGTGTATGTGTTGTGTAGGAGAGAAAAACCGTTTTATTCTTAAAGCTGTCTAGTGACATGTCTAGTGACGGTGGTGTTTTATTAACTTGCAAAACCTCTGGAAGGTTGGCGAAAAACAGGTTACCTTTCAGCCTCTCAATTATCACGTTACCCCGTGTATCACCCCTCGCTCCCCCCTCCCCGCCCCCCAAAGAAGAGTGCTGGGTTGAGAGGCTACAAGTGAACTAAGAGCCAACAGCTTGGCATGGGTCGAAAAAGCAAACCCAGAACGAAAACGCGGGGACTCTGAGCGCAGACCATCACGGGCCTGTGTGCACCCGCCCCACAACTGGGTTAACCCTTTGGGCGCTGCAGCGGGGATCCCCGGAGTCTACGCGCCGACCGGCAGGCACAGAGACAGGGCGCCCCGAGCCTGTGCGGGGGGACCGAGCTGGGGGGCACTTCTGTCGTCCGGCGCGTGGGTCACGGCCCAAGTACCGAGCCCAGGACTGAGCGGGGCGAGGAAGCCGCTCTCGTGGCCGCGGACGCGGGGGTCAGCGTTAGCCTGCCTTCGCGTGGCGGGCTCGCGCCGGCCGGCCCGCCCGCCCGGCTCTCGGGCTCGGAGGGGCGCAGGCCCTGGGGCGGCCCCAAGGTGAAGGGTGACCCACTCTGCCCGCGGCAGTCGCCGCCCTCCAGCCTCCAGAGCGGCGGGAGCCGCCCGGGGCCGCGCCGAGACAGCGGCCGTGACGGACTGAGGGGAGTCGCCGCCCCTCGCGGCCGAGCCGCCCCCCTCGTCCCCCCTTCCCCGCCCCCCCGCCCCGACACGTCATGGAAACACGGACGTCAGAGCCTCTCAGCCAATCGCTGACAGCGGCTGGAGGAAAGGGGCGAGCAGGAGGGGGCGGGGGCAGCGGCCGGGCGAGGCGCTCGGCGGAGGCGCGGAGGCCGAGGCGCGCGGAGGCGCGAGTCCCCCGCCCCGCACCTCCGGCCACCCTTTCCCCGCCGCGCGGCGAGTGCCGAGCGCCGGGCGCGTGCTCGCCGGCCGGGGCCGCGCCCGCCGGGTCCTCCCCTCAAACGCCCCCTCCGCGGCGCTCGCCTCGCGGTCTCCGTCCGAGCCGCGCTTCCTCCCGCGCGCGCGCCCGCCCGCCCCCGGGCTCCCCGCGGGCCGCGTCACGTGACCGCGCCTGGCCGAGGCGGCGGCGGCGGCGGCGGCGGCGGCGGCGGCGGCAGTAGTGCAGCGGCGCCGCCAGCGTGGAGCGGGAGGCGAGCGGGTGTGGAGAGACGGGAGCGCCAGACCGGAACGGGTGAGCGTCCTCCTCCCCTGGCCTCCCGGCAGCCCCGCGCGCCGCCCAGTGCAGACGCGGCCCCTGCCTGGAGCCTCGCGCAGCCCCCTCGTGCTCGGTCGTCGGCTCTCCTCGGGCTGCGGGTCCCGCCCGGGCCGGGTCGGGCTGCGCCGTCCACCGAGGGGGCTGCGCCCCCGCCCGCCGCTGCCTTTGCGGACGGCGGCGCGAGGCCGGCGGGGCTGCCGGTGCTGAGCGCGGCGCGCCCTCTGTGCGGCTCTGCGGAGCCCGGGAGGCGGGTCCTGCGGGGACGCGGGCGGCCACTCGGAGGCTGCCGGGCCCTGGGCGGGGGCCGGCCCGGGCGCCGCCTCCTCCTCCGCCGCCGCCACCGCCTCCTCGCGGTGCAGCGTGAGTAGGGAGCCCGGGCTGGTGGACGCCGAGCCTCTCGGCTGCGCGGTCACCTCACCCTCGAGGTGGCAGCCGAGCCTCCGCGTGGCGCCCCGAGCCTGCGGACGAGCCGGGGACCGAGCCCTCGATCTCCGCGCTCCGCGCAGCTCTCACCGCTCTCTCCCTCGACCCTCCTGCAGCCTCCCCTTTCTCTCCCCTTCGGCAAATGGTTCCTGCTGCCGGGCGAGGTGAGTCGCGGCCGCCACCCGCCGGCGTGCGGGGGCGGCTGGGCAGGTCACCTGCGGGGGGAGGCCGGGCGGACCGCGGAGGTCCGGGCGTCGCGGCGGGGATCCCGACAGCGGGGTGCCCCGCGGACAGCGCCGGTTGGGGAGAAGTTGGCGGGGGCGGTCCGCCGGGCCCCTCGCAGGTGGTCTCCCGCTGCGCCCGCCCCGGCAGCTCGCGAAGGTGAGCGTCTTCCTCGGCGTGCGCCCCAGCGCCGTGTCCGACCGGGAGTCCCCGCCTCGGGCCCGAGGGACGGGGCTTGGTGGGGCTTGGCGTCTACACCCGCAGCTGCTTCTGGCTTCTCCGCGCCGCCTCGGCCGCGCCGTAGCCCATCCTGCGGCCGGCCGCCCCCGCCCCGGTGCCTGGTGACCTTGAGGGCAGCGGTGCCCGGCACTCTCTCCCCGCGCCCCGGGAGGGTCACCCCTCGAGCCCCTGGATTCGGCCCCACTGGCGTTCCGCGGGCAGAGAGCGGACCCCCGACTAGGGCTAGCTAACCGATGTGTGTCACACCGGACGATGGTTCCCCGGGAGTTGGAGAACCGCCTCGCCTTTCTGCCGGCGTCTCCAGGCCGCCCTCCCCACCCCGGATATTCACGGTTGCTGCCGTCCGATTCGCGTTCTGAGGCTTAGTTTAAAACAAACAAACAAACAAAATCTTGTGTCCTCCACTCTTTCTTTGGAAGGGTCAGTAGGAACCGCATTCGCGACAGTGGGGGTGGGGTGTGCTTCCTTGATTCCCTCCTGGAGGAGAATCCTCTGGCTAGGCTAGTTAGCGACCCCTGGTTCTGCGCCGCTGTCCCTGGCCAGGTTGCTGTCTGTGCGCATTTCATTCACCAGTTTTCTGGCACCTGGCTGACGCCAGGAGTGCGTCTCGGGACTGGCAACGCCGGGAGTGCCCGAATCCTGTGCGGTGCAGCGGTGCCGGGGCGGGCCAGAGGTGCCAGGGGGGTCTTTCAACCAGCGAAAGCCTTGAACCTCCTGTGCAGGCGTAATTGTGCCCTTCCTGGGATGGGAGCGCAGCAGACAGCCACCTCGGGCCGCTGTGCACGCTACTTCTCTGGGTTTATTAATAATCTAATGGCCCCTGTTCGTATCGATTGCTGTTCATGATAAATTAGTTCTATGGATTTTTCTTCTTCTGAGTGTAGGTATATGCATCTATTTGAACTGTCTGCCTTTCAACATGGAAGGCTTTGTTGTGTTTAACCTCCCCCACCTGAGGACGGCCTTATTTTAAAATAAAGCTCTTGTTCAGCGTGGGTGTATTTTATAATAAGAAGTACTTGTGAGGCTCTGCTTTGTATGAGGCTCTCGTCGGGCAGAGGGTGTGTAACCCTTTGGATAGTGGCCCACGTGAGTGAATGAAGGGCCTTCACCGCTCGCCCTGCTGCCAGCCTTCTTCCCCAGACTCCCTGCCCTTGTGTGTGGCAGAGGCGGATTGAGAGGAATTAAAGGGATTGGAGGAGAATCTGCTTTTTATACTTAAGCGTTTCATTTGGTCCCCCTGCACCCCACCCTTTTTTTTCTTTCTTTTTTTTTGTCCTGGTGAGTTTAGATTTGAAGTAAATAGAAACATGTTCCTTAAAGGGAACCTTTGAGAACTTGTATATGAAATGGGCTTATTTAGCCATGATTTCAGGGGGACGTTTTAGTTTCTACCTTGCTTTGCATGAGACAGTTAAATTGCTGTAATTAAGGGTGGATCTCTGTCCTGATTTTGGCTTGGGTGTAACTGCAAAGATCTTTGAAAAGTAACAGTTATTTCCTACCATACAGTCTGCAAAAGTGAGTCACAATCGGGTGAGTTGAGGACAGAGCGCCACCTTTAATTTTAAGATTTCGGCATATTCTTTTATTAAAATGGTGAATATTCAGATTACGCCTTCTTGATTTTTGTTGGAGTTGTCATTACTGGCATCCCCATTTAGATGTGTAAGATGAAACTGTCTTCATTTTTCTGTATTTGGTAATTCCTCACTCCTTTAAGGAGGTTTCTGCAATTGTATGGGAAATCATGGTTTTTTTCAATGAAGCTTGGGATTTAATGTAGAACTCTGAGATGAGATGAGAAACTGGATTTGATTTGTGCTTATAAAATAAGAGGGACAATAATAGTTTGGATCTGTTTAGAAAAAGAAGGAAAGTAACAGCTTCATTGTAAATAGATATTTAAAACTAGGTGTTGCCGCAAATAAGGGTACTCACTAGCATGACAGTGGTTTTATAAAATTTTTTTAGCTTCTGTGCTATTAACAAATTCTAAAGTAAATATGCAAAATTATTAACCTTGTTTGAATAAGGTGTAGTAATTCTTTTTTTGTTTTTCATTGTCCAACAGCTTGCCTTTTATGGTTTATGAGTTTTCCAATTACTTGTTTTTGGATAATGCAAACAAGGACTTCAGCAGGCGTACTTAACACTCAAAGTTATTGAAGACCTTGTTGGAAAAAGTGGTTTCTGTGTGTGCCTTTTCTCAAATGTATCTCGTATAAAAATAAATGGAGTTTTTAATACTTAGGAAACAAATGCTGTAGTGACAGCTGAATGGATGGGATTTCCTTCCCAACCACTCGCTCCTTCCTGTCCCCCTCCCTCACAGATCAAAAACTTAAGGTACAGTGTCTCTTCAGACCCGGATACCTTCTGATGATTGTGACTGCAGATGTAACAAAAAAAGATTTAGCTTTCAAGTAATGAATGAATAAATGTGTGAGAATTACTAAATACAGTTTTAATCACAAGCTGCAAGGTTGTCAGCATTCCTACCTGCGTTTAATTTTTAATTCAACACTTGCAGTTTCTTCATAGACTACTGTAAAGCATAGCTATTGAGCTGCAGGTAGTTTTATTAAGGTAAAAAAATCTGCTTGAGGTGAAAAGTAGTTTATGCTTGTAAGTCTGTGGAATATGGCCCCAGGTTAAAGGACATCTTTGAGCAATTAGGTTGATGCATGTGGAGTAATTATACAGTGTTATGCATATCTTGATAGAATCCTGAATTGGGGGTTAAATATACTGATTTCTTTTGTCTGACAGATATGTTAACTTCATTTTGGGTACAGCGTTCTCTTACCGTGTGAGTTGAGTTGTACTGGGTCACAGGTTTTAAGAGGAATGGCCAGTTAGAACTATTGGTCTTTCACAATACTAACCAAAAAGTATATGAGACTCCTTATTTTCTTTACGTTTTTACACATACATGCAGTTGAAACTGGTTATTTTCAGTTTTTAATTATGAAATTCCATAATGAATGAGCAAAAAATTAAAGAAGTAAGATCAGTATAAAGCAACTTAAGAAATAAGTTTTTGCAGCTTAGGTTAAGAGTATTTACTTGCCTGTTATCGGAAATACTTTCTAATAGGTGTCGTGATATGTAGAAGGATACTGTGAGAGTAGCTTATTTTGGAATATGTAGAATGTGAGGTAACATGGAAGGAAAATGATATAATAGATACGGGGATAATTTTAAAGGAAAACTTAAAGATTTTTTAGCTTTTATAAATTTTATGCACACACATACACAGTTGCATTGTTAAAATTTTTTATTATGAAAATTGTCCAGAATGTGTAAGTAGAATAATACACTTACTGTCCAGTTTTGACAGTTATCGGTTCATGGTGCATCTAATTTCATTCCTATTTTTAAACAAGAAATAGATCTATTATAAGTGGGGACATAGATGACTGAATTAAATTCTTACTTTTTTATAAATAAGAAAATTTTATAAATAAGAAAATTTTTTATATAATTTCTAGGATATATACAATCATGTCCAATAGCTAATTGAATCTAAAAGGTCAGTTTTTATGTTCCTTGTTTCTGTAATAGTCTTTTATAGCAGGCACCTAAAGATAGTGTCTCTCAAATTTCACTCTTAATGATAATGCCTTTGAGTTATAAAATGCTTTGCAGTGTTTTGGAATGTATTACATACTATCTCATCTGATTCTTGCAGTCAGTGATTCTGTGAAATGAGCAAAGTAGATAGCTGTACTTTTCTTGTTTTTTAGATGGGTGAAATGATTTCTCTAGGCCCTGAGGTCATATAATATAGTCAGCAGCTAGATTAACTAGAACTGGACTCTAGGTGGCTTCTAGTTTTTGCTTCATTGCTCTTTCCATTATAAATGTTTATGTAAGTTTGTGAAAGTTATATAAATTTATGAAAATCAGTTTCTGACCAGAGTAAATTTAATAGTGGAATATAAACAGATTTGTTTGGGTTTAACTTTATAAATTTAATCTTTGCTTGTATTTGGTATAATGTAAGTAAGCAGTTCATACCCTGATTTGCTTAACAGCTGAGTAAATGAATTTGACCATGTTTGAAATACTGTATTTTTAATATTGTGGATTGGATTATTTTTAAGTTAGGAATTTTGTTCTCAAAGACATGTTAGTCCTTGAAATGATCAGGAATGTCTTAAATCATGAGTTAAAACTAAAGAGGCCTATACTGAAATTTTCTTTCAATTATTGCTGTAAATTTTTCATGCAGTTTTTTTTTTTCTGCCACCACATGTTTTTTACCTAAAGCTTTTTGAAATATTAACTTGGTACGTAATGAAGTTTAGTTTTAAAAGGTTCCAAATGAAGAGATTTTCATTCTCAAAATCCAAAACCTTGTTGGAAATCTCACAAGAAAGGTAGTGATTCTCTAAAATGTGTGCAAAAGGATCACCTGGGAGAGTTATTGCAAATGCAGATTCCCTGGCATTGCCCCTGCAGATCTGATTCAGCAGATCTGAGTGGGGCCCAGTAGTCAGCATTTTGAGAAACACTGATGTTGACTTTACATCTAGGTTAAAATTATAGTGTGTAGTAGACATGCCTTTATAGATTAGAAGGGTGTTATTGATTTATTTGACTTTGAACATTGGGCTTTCAAGTAGTTTTGACTGTTGTAGCCAAGTTTGATTTGTGGGCTTGGTGGGTTTTATCATTGTAAAACCAGTAAATTGAAAATATTTGTGATATCTGTGTGTACTGTCTTTCAGAAGATCCATCTACAGTTCTGAAGTTACTTATTAAGCACTGTAAAAGTCCTAAGTGGAGAATGTTCCTTGTTTTCATGCCCCAGTGTCTTCCATTTCATGAGTTGAACATGGGGGCTTATTTATGTAAAAATACTGAATGCTGTGTCAGTACAGTACTGTATATTTATGCTTTAGTCTAGCTCTGATTTTATGTTGGGAAGAACATTTATATCAAATGTTCCTTCAAACTAAAAGGACATAAGTTGGTGGATAAGTAGTGGTTCTTATTAATTTCAGTTAACAAGTAGCTGTTCCTTCAGAAACAGTTTTTCCTTCAGAAAAATCTTTTATGATCTTTCAAGAATATTAATGACATAAGACAAAATAATAATTTACCATTCTGTGCATGAAAACAAAAGTTACAGCTGTTTTACTTAAATGTTCAATAACAATTTCTGTAGTTCAGCAATCTACTGTAAGATTGATTTTATATAAACTGATCTGACTTTTAAACTAATTTTGTCTAATACTATATATCCCGTATGGATTACTATTGAAGACTGGATTTAAAATGCAATTATTTTTGCTTCATTTATGACACTATAGTAACTAGCCTGTATCTGTTTTTAAAATACAGTTTATATTGAACTGAATTTCAAAGCAGGTCCATCTCAAGATTGTGCTGAACATTTTTTTGTTCATTTGTTCCAAAAACTTCTGTTGGCTATGCTTTAGGATATATTTAGGAATCATGGGCCATAATTTACTAATGATTGTGGAAATTTAAACTAATAAAGATTTCTGGCAGGGAGATCCAGATAAATTGTAGGTAAACCTTTTAAAGCTATTTCTTTTATTCTTTTAAAGCTATTTTTGTTTAAATTTTCCTAGGACTGTTAATTATTCTAAACATTAGTATGCAGTTACCTCTTTGGTAAGAATATGATTTAACATTTCTGAGTTGGGTAACTTTCAGCAATATGGCATCACGATATCTGGGATACCTGCTTTATATTAATATTTTTGTCACTTGGGCCTCTGAAGGAAAAAATGATGGTTTTGAATGGACCAGTGCTTGCTTACATTGTGAAATCTGAGATTATACTCTTAACTGTAAACTGGTATGACTACTGTAAAGGTCTGACAAATATGGGACTAAAAGTTGCGTGCTCTGAAAAGTAGATCTTAAAAAGCATTTGACTGTTCAAAAGATGCTTTTTAAATAACTTGATTATTAGCAATGTAGATTTATTGTTTATTGTATTAACTTAGTGAGTTAGTTTGCTCCCAGAAGGATCTTACACAGTCTTTTACTCTCAAAATTCTTAGATCTGCTGTGTTATGCTGCTTTAATCTACCTTTGATATTGGTGCCAGAATTTTTTGTTTTGCTTTTTCAATAGTTTGCCTGCTGTCATTTCTTGACTAAAACTCTCAGTGGTTTCTCATTTTTCTCTTTATCAAGATGGAACTGGTCTCTGAAGGCCTCTTATAAAGTAGCTCAGTATTCTCTACAGTGGATTTTAGGGCGCTGATTCTAAGAAATATTAATAGGAGGGGATTATGGAGGGAGAGGGGCAAAACCGAAATTTGAGCTAGACTGGTTGATGCAGATTCCCATTTGGGACTTCTCCCATACTTTGATATGGTAATATGGACTGAACCTGGCTAAATGTGTTTAGTATTTTGCTCCCTTATCCCTTTTAGTGATGCCTCCACCTGTTACTTTTCTAAACTACTTAACCAGGATCACCACTTTGCACAGCTCTGGGGGATGCTGTTCACAGTGTGAATCATGTTTCCAGGAGTTGAGAGCACTGCTTCAGTCCTGTACTGCTGCTTGCTGCGGGCCAGTCACGTCTGGCAGTCTCTGTATATATACTGCATATACTCTGTCCCTCGTTTTGCTGTGACTTCATCCTGTTTTTCCTCTCCCCTGATAGGACCCTGAATCTTACCTATCGGAATGTTCCCATCCTTTAAAACACAACATTCATCGACCTTTCCCAGTCATCGCTCAGTAATTTTCTTGTGTGAATTTCACTACATTGGTAGGTCTGGTTCATATATTTCCCATTTATTTTATATCCTTTTTGTCTTGAGGATAATATGGGACTTCAGGTAAGAACATGAGTTTTGGAGGATATATGGAGTTTTATCCCACAGACATTCAGTCAGTATTTTTTTTGTGTGTATATTGATTAGAACTTAGACATTGTGTAGCTGGCGTGAAGGTAAAGTAAATAAGATGGAGGAATTTCTCTTGGAGAATTTCTAAAGGCTTTTTACTTTTGAAATTTCAACTTTGCTCAGATGAATTCATGGGACAACTTGTTTTACTTCTGAAGAGCAGCTACATTTCGTATAATGTTGATAGGACAGTAGAATTTAGCTTCCGTGTAGGAAGTCTTTCCCCTTTCTTAGCTAAAGTTTGTCCTAAAATGACCAGTTTCACTTTTCTTTTAGCTTGTGACATCTTTTCCTTTCATCAGCATTGATGTTCTTAAGATGTTTTTGCATCTGCTATCCATTAGCATATTGTGTGGTGCAAAATGCCGTAATTCAAAGCATATATTATGGTCTGAAGTTTAAAATATGATACCCTTGTAGTTACTCTTTATTGATAGGAATACCCTTGGAGCCAAGTTTTTAAATGTCAATTTATTGCAGGTTCTTATTTTCTGAGAGTTCTTTTTCATGAATTGAAAGTGAACTTTTGGCCCATGACCTGGTGCAGGATCACTGTAGGCATCAGGAGGATGTGTACATACATGGTTTCTGGCAAGTGCTGGAGCACAGCACTGTGGTTTTTCTTCTAAGTACCTTCCTTAGGTCAAGTCAGGAAAGCCTGCCCTTGACTTTGTCATTTCTGTTGAATGCTCATGTAGTACATGGAGTCATAATTTCAAACATCTAAGAAATTAACAATTGAGGGAGATTTGGTGTGTAAGCTGTTGTAGTTTTAAATGCTTTAAAAAGTTGCTTTTCAACTTCCCAGCATTGAGCACCACTGAAACTGTACAGATGTAATATAGAAAGATTCCCCCAACCTTTTCACATTTTGTACACCTATCTCTTGGTAAAGTATTGTAGAAGGAATTAATTGTTAATCATACAGGGGGTGTAGACGGTTTTAGTAGTGAATAAAATTAAAGGTCTGTGAGGGCAAGTCATCAGTGGATTCTGCAGAAGTGAAATAAACGGCTTAGAGAAAGATCTTTTCCTCCTGGGACAAACACGGTTGGCATTGCCATGGACTCCATGCTGCTTTGCTTATAGTTATGCAGAAGTTTGTGCAAAATTTTCAGTTCCTCTGCTGTAATACTGTCCTGTTTTCTTCTACTTTTACCCCAGATCAAGTGAGTGATGCCTTAGCTACCCTTTTTGTTTAAAAAGTGAATCGCAAAATTGAGGAACTTTACTTTGTACTTTCCAGATAATTAGTACTATGGTGGAGAACTGCTCAGTTCAAGGGCAGATATAGGGGGCTGAGAACAAGGAAGGTCAGTCAGTGAAATGGGGAAGAGATGCTGGCAAAGTTCAGGAAAAGGAGCTCCTTCAGCCTCAGACCCCGTGAATGTCAGGTATCAGAGGAACAAACCTCAGTCAGTCAACCAGCCCTTTTTTGCATCAAGAGTGGATTTAGAATAAGGTTTAAATTCACCTGCCCTTAAGCTTAAACTGCATTATAACCTTCTAGAACTAATACCCCAAAAAAGGTGTCCTTTTCATTATAGGGGACTGGAATGCAAAAGTTAAGAGACACCTGGAGTAATAGGCAGATTTGGCCTTGGAGTACAGAATGAAGCAGGGCAAAGGCTAGTAGAGTTCTGCCAAGAGAACACACTGGTCATAGCAAATACCTTCTTCCAATTAGAGAAAACTACACATGGACATCACCAGATGGTCAACACCTAAACCAGAATGAGTATATTGTTTGCAGCCAAAGATGGAGAAGTTCTATACAGTCAGCAAAAACAAGACCGGGATCTGTCAGTGGCTCAGATCATGAACTCCTTATTGACAAATTCAGACTTATATTGAAGAAAGTAGGGAAAACCACTAGACCATTTAGGCGTGACCTAACTCAAATCTTTTACAATTATATGGTGGAAGTGAGAAATAGATTCAAGGGATTAGATCTGATAGAGTGCCTGAAGAACTACTGAAGGAGGTTCGTGACATTGTACAGGAGGCAGTGATCAAGACAATCTCCAAGAAAAAGAAATGCGAAAAGGCAAAATGACTGTCTGAGGAGGCCTTACAAATAGCTATGAAGAGAAAAGCAAAGGAGAAAAGGAAAGATGTACTCATTTGAGTGCAGAGTTCCAAAGAATAGCAAGGAGAAATAAGAAAGCCTTCCTCAGCGATCAAAGAAATAGAGGAAAACAATAGAATGGGAAAGGATAGAAATCTCTTATGAAAATCAGAGATACCAAGGGAACATTTCATGCAAGATGGGCACAATAAAGGACAGAAATAGTGTGGACCTAACAGAAGCAGAAGATATTAAGAAGAGATGGCTAGAATACACAAGAATACAAAAAAGATCTTCATGACCCAGATAATCACAATGGTGTGATGAGACATCCTGGAATGTGAAGTCAAGTGGGCCTTAGAAAGCATCACTATGAACAAAGCTAGTGGAGGTGATGGAATTTCAGTTGAGCTATTCCAAATCCTAAAAGATGATGCCCTAAAAGTGCTGCCCTCAATATGCCAGCAAATTTGGAAAGCTCAGCAGGAGTGAAAAAGATCCGTTTTCATTCCAGTCCCTAAGAAAGGCAATGCCAAAGAATCCTCAAACTGCTGCACAGTTGCACTCATCTCACACGCTAGTAAAGTAATTCTCAAAATTTTCCAAGCCAATCTTCAGCAATATGTGAACCGTGAACTTCCAGATGTTCAAGCTGGTTTTAGAAAAAGCAGAAGAACCAGAGATCAAATTGCTAACATCCGTTAGATTATCGAAAAAGCAGGAGAGTTCCAGAAAAACATCTACTTCTGCTTTATTGACTATGCCAAAGCCTTTGGCTGTGTGATAGCCACAAACTGTAGAAAATTGTTAAAGAGATGGGAACACCTGACCTGCCTCTTGAGAAATCTGTAGGCAGGTCAAGAAACAACAGAACTGGACATGGAACAACAGACTGGTTCCAAATAAGAAAAGGAGTACGTCAAGGCTGTATACTGTCACCCTGCTTATTTAACTTACATGCAGAGTACATCATGAGAAATGCTGGACTGGATGAAGCACAAGCTGGAATCAAGATTGCTGGGACAAATATTCAGTAACTTTACATATGCAGATGGCACCACCCTTGTGGCAGAAAGCAAAGAACTAACTAGAGAGCCTCCTGATGAAAGAGGAGACTGAAAAAGTTGGGTTAAAACTCAACAATCAGAAAACTAAGATCATGGCAT